>JAQHUG010000223.1:2642120-2669147 GCA_028555095.1 Dicrostonyx torquatus | reverse complement strand
ATCTTCACTAACCCCACATCAGACAAAGGCCTGATCTCCAGGATATACAAAGAACTCAAGAAACTGGACATAAAAATTCTAAATTCCCCAATTAAAAAATGGGGTAATGATCTGAACAGAGAATTCTCAACAGAAGAAGTACGAATGGCCATAAGGTACTTAAGGTCATGTTCAATTTCCTTAGCGATCAGGGAAATGCAAATCATAACAACTTTGAGATACCATCTTACACCTGTCAGAATGGCTAAAATCAAAAACACCAATGATAACCTATGCTGGAGAGGATCTGGAGTAAGGGGCACACTCCTCCACTGCTGGTGGGAATGCAAACTTGTGCAACCACTTTGGAAATCAGTGTGGCGGTTTATATTAAGTGATATTAATGACCAGTGGTTGTTAACTCCGTTTATTTTTTTTTTAGTTGTATGGTTTGTGTGTTTCCTTTCTTTGAGTTGTGCTGGTGGAGGGTTGTTAGCTGTCTGCATTATTATGGGTGTTGTTTGCTTCCTTTAGCTGTGGTTTACCTTCTAGTACTTTCTGTAAGTCTAGGTTTGTGGCTATGTATTGCTTAAATTTGTTTTTATCCTGGATTATATTGTTTTCTTCATCGATGGTGAAAGAAAGCTTTGCTGGGTACTGTAGTCTGGGCTTGCATCCATGGTCTCTTAGTGTCTGCAGCACATCTATCCAAGACCTTCTGGCTTTCATGATTTCCATAGAGATGTCAGGTGTAATTTTGATAGGTTTACCTTCATATATTACTTGCCCCTTTTCCTTTGCAGTTCTTAGTATTCTTTCTTTATTCTGTATGTTTTGTGTTTTGATTATTATATGGCAAGGGTACTATTTTTTTTTTTGATCCAGCCTATTTGGTGTTCTGTATGCTTCTTGAACCTTCATAGGAATGTCCTTCTTTAGGTTGGGAAAGTTTTCTTCTATAATTTTCTTGAATATATTTTCTGGGTCTTTGAGATGGAATTCTTCTCCTTCTTCTACCCCTATTATTCTTATTTTTGTTCTTATCTTTGTTTTTTCCTGGATGTTTTGTGTTACGAATTTGTTGGATTTGTTGTTTTCTTTGATCAATGAGTTTATTTTCTTTACCGTATCTTCAGCATCTGAGATTCTTCTATTTCTTGTATTCTTTTAGTTATACTTGTCTCTGCAGTTTCTGATCGTTTATCCAACTTTTCCATATCCAGCCATCTCTCAGTCTGTGTTTTCTTCATTGCCTCCATTTCAGTTTTCAGGTCCTGATCTGTTTCCTTCACCTGTTTGATTGATTTTTCTTGGTTTTCTAGGGTATCTTTGAGGTATTTTTTCATTTCTTCTAACTTTTTGTTAGTCTTCTAACTTTAAAGGAGCTTTTTCTCTCTTCTTTAATGGTCTCTATCACTTTCAAAAATTTACGATTAAAGTTGATTTCTTCTACTTTTGGATTAGGTTTTTCAAGTCTTCCTATTGCATATTTGCTGGATCCTGGTGTTATCTTGTTGCTTTTCAGGTTGTTGGAGGATTTCTTGCATTGGGGCCTGCCCATATTTTCCTTTCAATGTGGTCAGGAGAGTCTAGGTGGCTTGGTCCTTATGTTGTCACTGACTGTATACTTGGGGGGGGTTTCTTGTTCTGCTTTCTCTTAGGTCCCCTCAGCACTGTAGATGGTTCTCAGATCACCTGCTTCCTGAAGTAGGCTGTGGTGAGATCTAAAGACCCTGAATGGATTGCTCTACTGGTACTGGGTCAGGGGCATTTGCTGGCCAAGGGCCCCATAGACAAAAGCACAAGCTTGATAGATGCCAGCTCCTCCAGATGGTTCTGCTGGTACTAGATCAGGGCCACCTGCTGGTCCAGAATCTTGTAGGCAAAAGTGCAGGCTTAGTGGATGCAGCTCCTTGGGACAAAGAACCCCTGCTGCCCTGCACTCACTACCTTGTCTCCAGAGCCTTAGCCCTGAAGCAGGTTGCTTTGTGAGGTCCTAGGACTCCGCCGATGGAAAGGGGAGCTTGGGGGCAAGCTGGGGTGGGATAGCAGAAAAGCCGGTATCCGGGAGACCTGCGGCTGAATGGCCAGAGAGTTTAGGGGAATAGAGGGTCTCTGCTCCCCGTTTTTGGGTCATCTGGGCGGGCGCTGGATGAGGACACACTTACCCTCCAGATGGTTCTGTGGGCACTAGATCAGAGCCACCTGCTGGTCCAGGATCTCACAGGCAAACGTGCGGGCTTGGTGGATGCAGCTCCATGGGACAAAGAACCCCTGCTGCCCTAAGCTCACTACCCTGTTCCCAGAGCCTCAGTCCTGGAGCCTGCTGCTTTGTGAGGTCCTAGGGCCCCTTGGATGGAAAGGGGAGCTTGGGGGCAAGCTGGGGGTGGGATAGCAGAAAAGCCGGTATCCGGGAGACCTGCGGCTGAATGGCCAGAGAGTTTAGGGGAATAGAGGGTTCCTGCTCCCTGTTTCTGGGGCGTCTGGCAGGGCACTGGATGGGAACACACTTACCGTCCAGATGGTTCGTCTGGTACTCTCTTCCTTTTATTTTTGACACCCCCAGTATATAGAAAAGATCTAGAACAAAACTTGCCTGCACCTTTCCTGCTAATCTATTGTATGTTAATAGATGTTTCTGTCAAAGGATGCTTTTTTCTACAGCATTACTGACAATTGAACATGGAGTGAACCTTCCAAATAGAACAGCCACAGAGATACACATGACTGTTTTCCAAATGAAGGCTTGCAGGTCGTAGTCTGGCTTGAAACTAATGAACCAATTGCACATAAACTGTTTGTTTTTGGTGTACCAACAGATATGTCTGGGTTAATTACATGCAGAAAGTTATAGTAAAAATTAGGTGATGTAAAAAGCAGACTCTAACACAGCAAAATGTGAGTCTCTATAAGTGAACAGAAATATTAGCTAATAAAAATGCTACTAACAAACATAAGAATAAATCAAATAATCAGATATAATAAAAGTAGGGATCTATGTTCAAAGAAATGCTGCAGTTATGATAAACCTCTTTATATTTTTTGAATATGTTAATTTTAATTAAATCAACACCAGTTGGTATAGTCCTGATGGTTGAATGTAAACTGATCCCACTGAAGCTCCATGAATTAAGAGTTCCTTAAGTCAACACAAAAGCTAATTTAACTCGGTGCTTCTCCAGCAGGTACGGAATACGTGTAATGCAGCAGTGGTCATGGAGTCAGTGGGCAAAGGTGTTCATGTGGTCTCACAATGCATGACTGCCTTCATCACAACATACCAACCTCCCTGAAGAGCTGGACCTCCACTGGATTTTGTCACTCAGATCTGATGTTCATCTTGGCCTGCTATCCCTACCTGAATTACACACTTCTTCGTCTATGTTATCCTGTACAATGTGTCTGCACTTATGGATATTTAGCCATGCAGTTCTTATTGTCTAGCCTTCAACTGATGTCCATAAACCCAGGGTGACCCATTACAAAAATATGAAATTGTTGACTCTTTCTGATTTTGGGTGCTGTCATGCTGCAGAGATTAAAAATTGAAATATAGAAGAAATACCATAAATGACTTATTTTGTCCTCTACTTCTTAATGATTAAGGTGTTGCAGTGTTTCTTTAAGAAGACATTACATAATGTGTATTATGAAAAGCTGGTGTTTGGTAAGAAGATAGTGCCTTAGATCAGATAAAATTTTTATTTTTGTGAAGGACTTAACTGTAAACTCATTTTGTTTTATATTTAGTCTCTGTCACACATAGTTAGTTTGATATATGATTCGATATTGGACACGACCACCTTAACACTGAAGTGGGTAAGAGAACAGGACACGACCACCTTAACACTGAAGTGGTTTTGTTTTCTCATCTTCATGCTGGAGTCCTTTTCTCATTGGACTCCACTGAGCACCATAGTCTATGCTTGCTGATGGGAGTCTGGCTTGTTTTCATTGTGTTGCTTCTATAAAGAATAAGTCCCAACAAACCTTACATCTTTCCCCATTTGCTCTGAAAGCAATTCTCCACCTAGACAAAGAGTAATATTCCTTTTTTGTGTGGTTTTACTCCTTATTTTTCTTTGGATTTATCATATTTGATATTTTCTTTTTCTTCCTTTTTTCAGAATCAGTGATCTGATAATAACATTCTGATTTTATTTATTTGAAAATTACTTAATTTTTAAATATATATAATTCATTGCATACATTTCTCACAACACTGTGCAGGTTCAACTTTTCTGCACTTACTATGAACATTCTAAAATGTGAAATATTGCTTGTATCTACCTGTCATTCTTCTTCTGTTCACCATGTTTAAAAACTTTATATTCTGCCCACTTATCAAACCATAAAACACAACAAGGGTTAATGAAGCTTGCTAGCATTTTTGTCAGTATGTCCATTGTAACTTTATTTCTCTTTGTTCCACCCGAATAATCATTTTTCTCTTCTGACTGTTTATCTAATCTATTGACTTATTTGTTCAAATTTCATCTTAAGCTTCCTTTTCTTATCTTAAAGTTGCTCCTTTCTCTTGGGTTACTTTTGCTTTGGGTAAAACAAATTAAAAAAGAACCAACACATTTAAATAGTCCCTCTAATGAGAAACTGTGAGTGACACAACTATGCCTTGTCTTATGGAAATGTTTTCATTGTATCTGGTCTTCTGGATGAACTGCAAACTAAAGAAGAGGGATGGCAGGAAAGGAAGGTGGAAAAGAGACAAAGAAAAGAAAGGAAGAGGGAAGGAAAAAGAAAGAAGGGATGGGGGAGAAAGACAGAGGATGAGGAGCTGATGCTTTTCTAGTGGGCCAAGTATTGCCAACACCTGCCACCCCTACTGTATGGAGGGGTTGGCTGTCAGCCTAATTAGTACCTATGTAAGCCAATCAATTGTCTTTTTTTCTAGGATTTTTGAAGATTTCTCTTTTAATTCTTTATAATTCATACTCTGTGTTGTGTTTAGAAGTAAGGACATTTTCATTTATTTTGTGTAGTATCTGAAATGATCTCTGCTTCTTACAGTTTACATATTTTTTTCCATTCTCAAAATTCTTGGCTCCTAACAGTCCAGTTACCGCCTCCCACTTGTCTCTCTGTTGTGTTGTTTTGGAGTCTTCTTAATAGTTCAGTGAAGACTAAGATGATCATATAGTATGCAGCTTCCATTCTTCTTTCCTATGGCTTTTAGATTTCTAAGGCTTGCTCTTTCTTTGTTTTATCAATTTATTTTTAAAACCATCTTTTTCTATTTTACGTATAAACCCCAGTTCCCTCTCCCTCCTCTCCTCCCACTTTCCCACCTTTCCCATACCCCACTCCCCATCTATTCCTCAGAGAGGGTGAGGTCTCCCTTGGGAGTCAACGAAGTCTGGCATATCAAATTGAGGCAAGACCAAGGCCCTCCTCTCTGTATCTAGGCTGTGTAAGGTATCTCTTGATAGGAAACGGGCTCCAAAAGGCCAGTTCATGCCCTGGTCCAGCTGTCAGTGGCCCCACAAACTGCCCAAGCCACACAACTGCCACTCACATTCAGCAGACCTAGTTTAGTCTATGCAGGTTCCCTAGCTGTCAGTCCAGAGTAAGTGAATTCCCACTAGTTCAGGTCAACTGTTTCTGTTCTGTAGGTGTCCCCATCATGGTCTTGACCCCTCTGCTCACATTATCACTCCTCCCTCTCTACAACTGGACTCCAGGAGCTCGGCCCAGTGCTTAGCCATGGATCTCTGCATCTGCTTCCATATGTTGTTGGATGAAGGTTCTATGGTGACAATTAGGTAGTCACTAATCTGATGACAGGGAAGAGCAGTGAAGGCACCTTCCTATAAACAGAGACTGAGCTTTTGTTTCCCAGATGCCCAGACCCAAATAATCACATAGAAATGATATTAATTACAAAACTGCTTGGCCAATGGCCCAGGAATATTTTCCAGCTAGCTATTACATCTTAAATTAACCAATTTCTATTTAGTCTATGTATTACCACATGGCCTTTTATTACCTCATTTTCTACATGCCTTGTCTCCTTGGTGGCTAGCTGAGATATGCCTGACTCCATCTTCTTTCTCCCTGCATTCAGTTTAATTTTCATGCTGAGCTATATTCTACCCTGCCATAGACCAAAGCAGCTTCTTTATTAACCAATGGTAACAAAACATATTCACAGTATACAGAGGGTAATTCCACATCACCCTCTCCATTATTGCTTAGATTCTCTAAGATGCTCCTGAAGAGACCAAGTTGGGTGCTACAGCCTTACAAAGTAGCCTACAATGCTATGCCTATTAGATCAACTGATTAACTGATCTCCTTGTACCTACACCAGGCACCAGCAAAGGGGAATGAAACTAGAATTGATTGGAATAACTCCAGTTCACTCCCAGGTGTGTGGACATTGCTGCCTGTACACATTTGGGCTCTTTGGGGTTGATTTTTAGGATGGGAATGAAGTAGAAACCTGCTGAGCTAGCATGAATGAAACAATCTGTAATGTTCAAGGTATGACTGTGTTACAATTTTTGGAAATAAAATCACTGTATAAAAGTTATTTTAAAAATGGCTACTGATTCAAATGTTACAGGAATTTAATAAATGAATGCAGGAATTTATTAATTGAATGCAGTTCTACATCATAGTAAGGTAACAAGCCACAGAAATATGCAACAGCAACATTAGGTCTTTAGTGCTACACCTGCTTTAGCCAATGTGAGTCTCTCTTATGAAACACTCGACTTTGTTCCTTTGTTTGTAACAATAAAGCAGGGACTGAGATAGAGAAGGTTCAACTTCTTGTCTTCCTTCCATGAATACAAGAATTTACAAGGAGAGTGCCATCTTGAGCTAATGTGGCTGACACGGTGAGACAGCTAGAGTTTAAAGTCGCCTTGACTAACTCTATAGTCAGATGTTTTCCTTCTGGTGAATCCAGGTGGGAATGGCATTTTTCAGTCATGTGAGTGAACCCAGCGAGAGGCTTCTGAATCACATTTAAATAGGTTTTCTCAGCACAAGATTTCTTTGAGGATTTACAGGGCTAAAATGTATTATGAATCCCCCAAAGAAATTTATCATCTCCCATCTTTAATTCTGACTAACAAACTATTCTGCAGGCAATATTTAATTATTCTCCAATTGAAAAGTACATGTACTGTCTAACACTGGAGCTAGTGCAAATAGCTAAACACAAAACCTGTCTTTCCCAAATCTTTAATGGATCTGGGTGAACTGAAGGCGCAGTTCAGTGGTGAGGCTCAGAAGCCTCCATGAGGATGCCCAGTAGCACAAAAACAAAAGTAAAAAGAAATGGAAAACCAATTGTATTTTAAATACACATATTCACCATACCACATAAACTAATTGTGAATGTATAGTGCTATAGGAAGAATGTATTTTTATCCATAGTATTATTGTTATTATATTTGATTTTGAACATAAAGTTTCATCTGGCCTTCAACTCTGGGTCTTCCTGCCTCTGTCTTCCAAGTGCTAGAATTACAGGTGCGTAGTGACATCACCTACTCTTACTCCATTTTTGACCACCTTTTCAAAAAAGATGCACATGATAAAAGTTAGGGTAAACAGGAGAAACTCTACTATAAATAAGTTGTTCATGTGCTTAAACTCATTTGAAAGAATAGGGTATCCACAGCGGATAGTTGCAAGCAATACCCTATTGCCTGTGAAATTAATGAGGGATTCCAGGCAGACTTTCATAGTGCTGACAGAGTCATGTCTCCTGCTGTAAGTCAATCAGCATCAACACAACTGGGTAGTGTATGTGGTGCTGGGTACTGTGAAAATTGATTTACTCCCTAAACAATAGACATTATAGAAAGACTGACCACAGATGGACTGAGGGCAGCATCAGAGGCACACACCAGTCTCCATAAGTCTCCCATAGGAAAGCACACCCCAAACACATAAGTCTTTCTCAGAGTGTGAGCTCTTCTGGGTCATCCTCTGCCTGAGAGCACATAGTGCCAGATTAGATATCTGACCCCATGTGTTTTCAAACCTCAAATACCAGGAAAATATGGTGAAGAAAATTCAGGAAGCAGCTTTGCCCGAATGAAAGAACTGTAAGTAGCAGCATTAGAAAGCTGATGGCATGTGTGTTTAACAGACACTCTTGTGAGACTTTGTAAGCTTATCACCTGGAAAGAGACTAGGTTCAGACATGCAACGACAGTCTAAGTTTTTCAGACCTGGTTATTGAAACCATTTCTAGTGAAGACAGCATCATTGTAGTAGTCATGAATCCATAGAAGAAAACATTCATCTCATTAAGAGGAGCTGAAACCCAGTGGACTGGGAAACAGGTACATCCAATGTCTGTGACTTCATTTTAAATTCAGATTATGCTGTTTTATCATGATCAATCTGATCACTGCATTCTTATAAGTTTTTCTTAATGAATGTATTTAACTGAAAAAATTAAATTGATTTAAAAGTTTTACTCAGGTACCCAACTTGACATTATTGCCATTTAGTGGTCTACTGTATTACATTAACCACTTTTGGGGTGCTAACAGGCAGGGCTCATAAGTGAGTAATAACAGTGGGGCAGGATTCATGGGGAGCGCAAGCACATATGTGCAGAGCAAACACAGACTAACATTCAGTTCATTCAGTCACAGAACCCCACTCCTCTAACATTCGTTACACAACCACTCTGGCCCCAAGTATCAACAGCTTCATTGCGTAAACTACCACCACAGAAAAACGTTTTTGATCTGCTGCAATTCTTGGTTTATTCTTTTAAGGTCAATTTCTCACTCCTTGATTCAGCCACTTCTTAAAGACATCTCTCTAACATTTTTTTTTCACGTTTGTTTATCATTTTGACTAGGTAAAGGCCCAGTATTTATCTCCAATGGTGCCAACCAAACAGTATGGTGCTAATCTAAACTAAAACACCATAGTCTATCCTAGATGGTCGAACAAGAACCGGGCTTCAGTCTTAACAAATGAAGATGTAGAGGACAAGACAATAGGACAGGTCTACATAGTCAAGCTAATGTCAGTCTACTGAAACACTCATGGTTCTAGAGATAAGTACTAGGAGCAAACATCCCTTGGGGTCTCCTTAGCTAAATTCAGATCCTCTAAACCCTCTGCTTTCTCTGCTTCTGTAGGCAGGTCACTTGCTAAGTCCATCTAAAACACCCTGAAAGAACCACACCCCCAGGATATCCTGGACCATTGTCTGATTCTATTGGTGGGTTTTTGCTAAACTCGTCTCTGACTTTGCATAGTAACTATCTGTAAGGATGTCAAAGTCTAGACAACAGACACCACATCTTTCTTTGACCCATTTTTTAAATAAAATAAATATAGAAACATGGAGTATTGGCTTAGATGTTTCAACACAGGAACAGCAGGAAAACTGGAAGAAGCAATTTTCAGAAATGTAAGCATTTGAGCAGCCAAAATTTGCATCACAGGCTGAGACACACCCTGCCAAATGAATCTCAGTTCAAATTTTCCACAGAAAATTCTGGAACATGCTTGCTTCCCACATGCAAATCTCTGAGATAAGAAGTTACTGTATCTTACCTATAATGAAAAGAATCTCCACAGCAATGTCACTGACCGTTGTGCTCCGAGTTGTGGACAGGTCCTCATTGCCAATGAAGCACACATTGTAAGGAACTGTCACGGCAACATAAAACGTCGCCAGCAGAATGAGCCAGTCCCAGCCAGCTTTGAAAGTGCTGAAATGCAACAGGATGAACTTGGATTTCTTTGCATCAGAAACCTTATACTCTGGAAAAGCAGGTTTATCTACAAACACATTCTGTTGATAAAGACATAAAGAAGAGAAAAAGCAGAGAAGCACACGATTAGAAATGGAGATTGAACAGCCCCAAATGTACACTTTAGGAGCCAGGACCATCCACACACTCAACATCAAATACTTTACAAGTGACTTGTAAAATCAAACATGAGTCTACTGCACTGCACTGTACTACAGGCTTCATTGTGATGCTCATCCCACAAGATTCTAAGTGAGATAAAAATCCTGTCACCTAGGGAAGATGCAGACCATGCCACATTGTAATCTGTCTGTGATACTGCTCTATAAGAACATACAGAATCTTAGTCATGTACAATACACCACAGATAATTATGCCCAATACACAATATCAGTCGTAGTCATAAAAATGAATTCCTGATTTATGTGTTTATAATATGCTCATACTACTACTGTTTCAGAGTGTGTTCTTACATATTTAAAAGGTCCACTGTCAGTATTTAGTATACAAGCTCATATATCATCTGCTGAACTCATTGCTTATTGGCACATTGAGTGACTGGCTAGCAAACCTATTGGTTTGTACACATAGATTCAAATACCCAAGGAAGTCAAAAGAGGTGTTGGATCTACTAAAAATGGAATTGCAGGCAATTGTGAGACACCCGACTGGAGTAATGGAGACCGAACTCAGCTCCTCTGCAGGGGCAGTATGTATTGAGTCAGCTTACACTCTGAGGCATCTCCAGTCCAGCCCCACAAAGTAGAGATTTTTACTGACACCCTCTATGGGTTTCCTACAATACAAAGTTACCCTAATAATGCACTTCTTAGGACGCGTCTTGCTTGTTATTGAACTAAAACTAAGAAGTGATCTTTTTATGTGCATAGTACTCTGCAGATTGTGACTGCTAATTGAGTAACCTAGATTTTGGTCATTAAAAAATGAAAACGCAGTTATCTCAAATGTCAGCTAAAAGCATCCAGTTGCAAGTGTCATCCTATACATCATGTAACAAGAAAGACATGCTTCCATGCTCATTTGTATGAATAAAGTCTGCACATGGGTAGATTTCAGATGACGGTCATGAACCAAAGAGCTCTGACCTGGGGTTCTGCTGATGGTAGGGATGATCAACATTATCCTGTGGACATCCCTGTCAAGATGCACAAGTGGCACATGCTATTGTGCATTGTGGGTATTGGTAATGTTTCTAATCGGAACCCAAACTTCATTACTTTGATTAATATGGATACATACAGAAATGGACCACCCAGTAAGGAGAGAAGCAGGGATTTAGTGTCTATTACTCAAGTCATTCAGGAGGAAGGTAATGCTCACCACACAGCGGGTCAGCAGAGACTAGCTAGAGCTTTTGATGGTTGCTAAAGCACTTTGCTTAGAAAGCAGTCTAGACTGATGAGCAATTCCTTCGTGTCTTTGAGATAAAAAGAGGTTCAACGGTAACATGTGTGGAAACTCCACAAACCTGGGCCAGGTTCTTACAGACTTTTCTCTGACCTTAATTAATGAGAAATGCAAGAAAGGTAAAGAGAACTTAGACTTGAAATTTAACTTGAATGAAAAGAATAAAGTTCTGGATACATAGTACTTGTAGGCCACAGTGTTGTTTCCTTGTCTCAGTCACTGAGGGGAAGGCAGATAATATTGTGTGTTCAGGAAGCAGAGGAGTCCAGGGACATTGATAGAGATAGGACTTGTAATTATTGGCTCCACTCCTTGTTGGAAGGTAGCGGTTCCCAACAAATGTCTATTTCCTGCTAGAAAGTCTTCTTGGTCACACAAGTATGTCATGCTCATGATATGATGGGCCACTGTTCCACTTCTAAATGATTGGTTGGTGACACTGTATGTGTTCCCTGCTACTACTAGTTAAGGACAGTCTCCAAAGGTGGACTGTGTCATAAAACTGAGAAAATCAATTACTTTGTATGCTTATGGGCTGTGTGTATGTATGTGTTTGTGTGTGTGTGTGTGTGAAAGCTGATTCAAGAGCACAGAAGAGATAATTGGTGTCCACAAATATTCATCTCCCCAAGGTTGATAAGATACTTATAAAGTTATAATAGCACATAATAAATTCATTTTTAAAGGTTTATTTATTCTGTTTTATGTGTATGACTTTTTAAAATCTGCATGTGTGCCTATGAATTATATGCATATTTGGTGCTTATAGAGGCTAGAATTAGCTATCAAATTCCCTGAAAAGGGAGTTACAGTGTGGCTTTCCACTGTTTGGTTACTGGGACTCAAACCCTGGTCCTCTTTAAGACTAGGAAGTGCTCTTAATTGATGAGCAATCTTTTTAGCCCTTTGCATGAAAGATTGAATTATAACTTTATCCCTAGACATTTATAATTTATTTATAATAGGAAACTATCAGGATTTGCCAGAAGCACTTTATGCTTCTATCCAAATAACTACTATCATTACCATTTTGCTGCAGTGCCTTGGATTGTACCTAGTGTGAGAGAAGAAGGCCCAGACTGAAGACTGTGCACTCATGGGAAGATGTCTGTTTTGTGTCAAACTGACTCCATTTAAGTCTGCAATGCTGATACGAAAGCTGAGCAACATGCGAATATCTTTCAGTGTGAACTGCATAGTTTCAGTTTCATAATTTCAACCATGTAACCTAAAGTTACTGTCAGATTATTGTTACAGCATGGTATTTAAAATTTATACTTAGGATTCAATACATCTCAGGTTTGACTCAATTTTTGAAGAGTCAAGAATTCAATCCTGGACACATCATTACACAGTCACCTGAGTGGCAAGAGGACTTACTACACCAGAGTCTTTAACAAAATCCTCTTGAATCAAGCAAATTCTTACAACCATAAAAATATGCATGTGTGCCTGGGTGGTGGTGGCGCACGCCTTTAATCTCAGCACTCGGGAGGCAGAGGCAGGCAGATCTTTGTGAGTTCAAGACCAGCCTGGTCTACAAGAGCTAGTTCCAGGACAGGCTGCAAAGCTTCAGAGAAACCCTGTCTCAAAAATTCAGAAAATGAAACAAGACAAGACAAAACAAAATGTGAAAAAAAATGTGCAATCTATGAAAACAAAAAGGTCTCAGTTTTTATAACTGTTAAACACATGATGTTTGTCTAAGGACTATGATAAGATTTTAAACAAAATTAATAGATTTAGAGCAGCTGCATTTTTTAATTTTGAGGGTCATGCTTTAGAAATAACCTTGTTTTAGTTGGTTAATGTTTATCCTATGAATTATCCAAATGTACTACTTAACTCCAAAGCCTAATTAAGGTATTTGTGTTCTAACGTATTTTGCAACATTTCTCTGGAATTCTCCTTTGAATGTATGAGAGAGTAGAAAAAATGTTTTTAAATCACTACACTGGGCAGGGCCTGTCATTGATAATGCTACTAACGAGTGAGGCTTCCTGGAGCCGGTGATATTTGGGCACGGCTAGCATTCCTCTCAAACTTCTGAGTGGCTCTCTCCTAAGACCTGCTGCATAGACTAGCTCCATTCTCATCTCATTTCACAGAGCAAAGAATCAAAATCAAAACGAATTAAAGTCTTTTTCCAGCAGTTTCCAAGGAAACTTAGAACCTATGCTAAAGGTGTTACCTTCACATTCTCAAACCTGGACACAGGCCTAAATTCTTTTGCCTGTGATTGCAGTATAGGGTCACCTATGGAGCAAAGCTGCTCAGGAGCAAGACAGGGATTAGAGCCAGAAAAAATAAAGCCTGAGAACCTTAGCTGGGTCTTCTACTTTGCAGAGTTTAATAACTATCCCCATAGCTGGATTTTCCCTTTGTTAAGATGGAGCTAATACAAACCATATGTAGTACTAGCTTGCTGTGAGAATTGAATAACAGAATGAAAGGAAGGAAGATTTAAGCAGCCAGTGTGATAAAATGAAGGTGGTTCTTTTTATGTGCATGGGTCATAGCAACTAGAATTCTTCTAAGATTTTCTTTTCTTTGCCAGTAAGTGCAAGGCCTTTTCTGTCCTTCCTTCTGTAGTCCTGCTATCTGAGCATTCGCTGCTCTCTGTCGTGCTGAGAAGGACACAGTGACTGAGGCCAGCGCAGAATCTACAGCTGGCTTCCGAATCAGGGCCCTGTGCTCTCAGTGTCTCTGAGCTGCTGAGGCATTCCTAGTTACCACCTCCCCACTGAGGTTTATAATTCTGAAATGAACAGGAAGCAGAGATAAAGCAAGTTACAAAAGAGTGAGAGTTATAACTTTCATACATATTTTTAAGTAATACTTTATAGTTTGCTAAATCTATAGCAAGGCTCAACAAATGCAGTTTAATCTCACTGAGACATGCACTGTTTCAGTGAATCTCACTTAAATGCTTTTCAACTAAAGCAAAAAGATGGCATAACCAAATCTCTGAATATATGCCTATCAATGGTACACACACACACTAAAAAAAACTCACACCCAAACCCAGAAAACTATCATAGTAAGTTACAACAAAAGCAACAACCAATTCCACACCACCACGTTGAACTTTCCACGGGAGTGAAGGGCTGAACAGCCGGGACTCGTTGGATGAAGTGGATCAGAACAGGGACTGTGACTTCCAGAAAGGAGTCACATTAAAACCAAATCACTTTTCTAGCATATTCAAGTTGCTTCCCACACCCTAGGTTTATACACCTTTCTTTGTTGGCTACAAACTGATACTTTGCAATCCTGAAGCAAGGCTTATGTCATCAAGACTGGCTATAAGCCACGGTCCCCAAGGTGCTGGCTGTAAAGGAAGGCTGTGAGAACCCAGTGTCGTCAGTTCCCAGGACTGACCAGTCTCAAAATCCCAAAGAAGTTCTGCTTGTTGGGTATGAGTGTTTCTGATTCCACTGACACGTAGACAAGCGTTCAGTTTTCCACCCACAGTCACCTGCAAACCTACAGAGTCTGATCACTCCACACTGAAAAGCTGTCTTTGAAGGTCGGGAACAAAATGGACACTGTTCTGGGTTTCTCCACCAAGTTCCTTTCTGTTCAAACCCAGTAAAGTGTAAGTTTCTTGAGAGTATGATGTGTGACAAGCAGTTTTTACTGGCACAATGGCATTTGAGAGGTGAGCACACTGCTTTAGGAAACAGTCCTCGCTGTAATTCACTTTTTAAAAGTGAAACTTTTTATGTATCCTAGTCAGGATGGCCTGCAATTTCAATGCACGTTCCATCTGTTTTGTACAGGAGCAAAGTTTTCAATGGAATGATGTCCTGTATTGGCCCCTGGTTATCCTGGATGAAGGTACAAAAGGGAATGAGATCAAGAGTAGCATTGACACTGAAATTAAATTTGTAAATTTAATTTAATTGTCAGTAACCGACAATCACTATAAACGGGACTTGCTCCACTGTCTTGTTTCCTAAAGCACAGAGTCTGTGTGGTGTGTTGCTCCCCGGCACCCTGTGCTGTCACCCCAACAGCACTCTAGTCTCTGTGCTCTGGTAACACTACGATTGCACGTGTTTCACAGAAATGCCTCGTGTTGTTGACCTTTCCTCGTCTGTTCTTTGCAAGTCAAAGTGGGAAAAGAAAGCTAAAGGAAACTCAATAAATGAGTAATTGGAACTTATCTTAGTGTAGCAAAAATAACTCTCCAGGGGAACTGGGGTTCACAATACACACACACACACACACACACACACACACACACACACACACCACCTACATTATTTATTTTCAATTTGTTTTTTTCTCTTTTTTGCAGGTGTCCTGAGATGTGATAAAGGACGGCTCGGCTCCGTCTCCGGGCAGAGTCAAAGTGGGTCCCTGCTCTTGATCTTCCTTTGGTTCTGTCTGGAGGAAAAAAAAAAACACTCATAAGACAACAGAGAATGCAACATTTCATCTCACAGATGCCATGTTCTGATAGATCATGTGCAAGGACATACCATATTTTATATATTTTTCAAACACTTAAAATTATCTGATGCCTCCTGATGACATTTATTTCAATTTTAGTTCAATATAATTTACTTGTTTTTCAACATTATCCTAGCTGCATTGTTACTTAAACATCGAAGTAAAATGTACATGAGACAGAGCGTTCAGCGAGCACAGGATTCTGCTTCCACCTGGATCTCTCATACTCCTATCACTAACTATAGTTAACATTTAGAAAGCCTTTTCCCCTAGGTAATTTCCAAAGCAAATGTAAGAGTCACATTTAAATAATTCTTCCTTGTATCAATAGAAAGTTTATAATAAAACTGTTTATACAGTTTTTTGTATTAATCATCAACTTGACACAGTCTTGTCAGTTTCACTATTTTCCAATTTGAATTTAGAAAATTAATTGAATTTTTTAATTCCCAGCTCTTTCCCTTAACTCCAAGAAGATTTGTCCGTATCACCCTAACCTCCCAATTTCATGTCCTCTTTTATTATTTTCTCATAAGTCTTTGAATTCAATTTGTGTTGTCCATATACTTCTGGGTGTGGGAAATCCACTGGAATGCAGTCAGATTATCAGGAGAAAGAAAACTCTGACTGGAACTATCAGCATCCATAGTTCTTCAGCTAGGGTGTCCATGCTAGAATGGTGACTGGCTTGGTCTTGGGTGGGTCTTCAGTAGGCACCCACAGCTGCTATGAGATGGTGAGCACAATGGTCCTCTCAGGCCCAGAAGACAGTGTTTACTCTGGTCCTCCATAATTGTCTTTCTGCCCCTTCCTCCTAACTTCTGCCCCCTCCCCACTGATGGTTTCTTAGCCTTGGGAATGGGTATTATATCTGGTTTCTGGCTGAACACTCTACTTAACACTCTGCAACTTGATCATTCTGAGTTTTTGCATTAAACACTGTCCACTATACAAAGAAATTTTCATTGATGAGGTATGAAAGCTGCACTGATGTATGATTAGAGGTACGAATGTTGAAGACAATATAATACTTTGTCCTAAATGGGGCAAAATAATAGTAGTAGGTTCACTATTGGGAGCTGCAAACACTGGTCATGTGTTGTATCCTCAGGAGCAGGTTTTAAATCCAACCAGAAAGTAGTTGGCTCCCTTAAATCATTCACATCACCCTGCATCCAAGGGTGTATCTTGTCACACTGGTTATTATTGCAATTCACAGTGTTCACAGCTGGTGGGACTGTTGATGACTTTTTCCCCCAGGAGCCTGCACAGCCGTACTATGAAAGCTAGGCTTCATGGAGAGTACCAACTTAGTTTCTTCGTTTTTAAACAAATAGCCATTTTCTTGTCATATTTATGGCTGAAATTTTATTTGATTTTGTTCTTTATGTAGCAAAGTAAACATTTTTAATGTTGTCAGACTATCAATTTACCTGTTTCTGGTGACTAGACATTATATCTTGAAGAGCTAAATTTTTCACAGGAAAGTTATTTTAATATTTATTCACATTTCTTCTGATATATTTATCTTTTTGTTTCAGAATTTGAAATTTTTAAATAAAATATAAAACTTTTCTATAAATTCAAATAACAAATAAATATTGAAACCTACATTATTTATATTATTATAATTGTTACCTGTTCAGATAAGGTCTTTATGTGTTAACTTTTTATTTACTTAGCAACCTACATGTCCCACTTAAAACATAATTACTAGAAGAGTAAGAGTAACTTAAGTGCATTTCAATTTACAAACAACTTGAGTTCTGTGACAATGTGTATAGAAACGTGGTAAGACAAGCAGGATGCTTATATCATGTTAGTTGCTTGAAAAATGACAAATGAAATTATAATGTTATTAAGAAATGGACGTGAGATGATATTTACTACAGTCAGGTGGTTTTCTTCTCACGGGAAAAGCTAATTAATAGCTGGGATTTTCCAAACTAAACATTATATTAAAAAAAGGGCCCTCAAAGGAAAATGTCAAAGAAACATTTTTGTCTTAGTCTTGGCTCTAAGTAGAAGCAAGATATATTCCCTAATACATGCCATTACAACTAAGCCCAAGTCTGGCTGTGAAAATCACTCCACTTACAGGACCTAAAACCACACCACTTATGAGACATAAAATCACTCCACTTACAAGACCTAAAATCTCCCTGTTTAAAATCGGGTTTTGGTTCGTAGCCAAAGGAAACAAACAAAATTCAAAATTAAAATAATTTAAAAAACAACACATTGTTCAGTAACAATATACATACAAAATATTTACTTCAGAGATATTTATAATATACATGCATGAACACGTCAGTAGACACATATGCACATAATACAGGTATGTGCTTTATGAATAACTGCAAATCAACCAAATGTCCATACATAAATACTAAAAATTGCAGTCCAGGCATGGCAGAGTATTATAGTCCCAAAAAACTGGACTTATGTAAATTAAGCATAAAATCATAGAAAGCCTATCTCTTAAGACAGAAGTGTGTTATAAAGGCAATATTGAAAACACAAATGGATAAACATCACAGGCACCATGGAAAGGTTTTTTATTGTATCTATGTGAATTCAAAACTAAACAGTATCACTATGGGACAATGATCTTGTATAGTGTAAAGATTTGTCACTTGTATTGACTTAATAAAACACCGATTGGCCAGTAGCCAGGCAGGAAGTATATCTGGGAAGAGGAAAGGCAAAGAGTCAGTCACGAGCAAGGCACAGAGGAAACAAGATGAGAATGCCTCATGGAGAAAAGGTAGCAAGCCACTTGGCTGAACATAGATAACACTATGGGTTAATTCAAGTTGTAAGAGTTAGTTAACAATAAGCCTAGCAAATAGGCCAAACAGTTTATAGTTATTATAAACGTCTGTATATATCTTTGGGACTGAATGGTTGTAGGACTAGGTGGGACAGAAATTTCCATCTACACAGTATATTTTTAATAAAATATAAGTGATATAAAATAATATGCTACCACAATGCTAGTAAAGAGCCAAAGTCATTTAGAAATGTTATCTCCAGCGGGTCTATTATATCCTTTTCTAAGTGATACATGTCAAATTCTATTGTTCAAAGTAGATATAGGGTGTATTCTGGTTCGAAAAAATATTTTCTAGTACATATATTTTACATTTTAGTTTTGGGGTATTTTGTAACAAAGCTGACCAGCCATCTAACAATGGGTTTGATTAAATTATTTGGACTGGGCACACATTACTTGAAGTAGAAGACTTGGGGTTGAATGCTGAAGAATTAATGCTGGTTGACAATATGGAGGATAAAAGTTATAGCCATTTATGAAGTTAAAACAAACTGCGACAGTCTTGGGCAGAGAAAGCTCAGTATCTCTGAGGACACAGAGAAGTTACAGAAAATTATAAGGCAAGCAGAAGGTGTGTAGGGATCTGCTGCCTGGTTTAAGTCCATGGATCTCAACCTGTAAGTAGCAACCCACAGGTTGAGAAGTGCTGCCCTAGATTAAATGAACATCAAAATGTAATAAAAGTCATGAAGTCACTACAGTGAGAAAGAAGAAGCCCACGAAGACACTCACTACAGAGTGGAAGAAGAAGACAATGAAGACACTCACCACAGAGAGGAAGAAGAAGACAATGAAGACACTCACCACAGAGAAAAAGAAGAAGACCATGAAGACACTCACCACAGAGAAAAAGAAGAAGACCATGAAGACACTCACCACAGTGAGGAAGAAGGAGACCATGAAGACACTCACCTCAGAGAAAAAGAAGAAGACAATGAAGACACTCACCACAGTGAGGAAGAAGAAGCCCATGAAGACACTCACCTCAGAGAAAAAGAAGACCATGAAGACACTCACCACAGAGAGGAAGAAGGAGACAATGAAGACACTCACCACAGAGAGGAAGAAGAAGCCCATACTGCTTCTATTTATCATCACCCCACCTGTTTCAGACATTTCAAGGGGCCACGGGATGAACTTTTATGTAAAAGGTAATTCTTTTTTGGTTATTTTTCAGGGAATAAAGTCTCATGTCACTTACATTGGCCTTAATGTTCAAGTGTTACTGTTTATACGTGTGTGCCAGCTACCATAGGAACAAAGAACTCTATTGATAGCTTTTCTAGAACGACTCTGAAAATGTCTAGTGCCCAAACTAGGAAAGTAAATATGACAGGAAAACCATGCACCACCATCTTCATGGATGCAGAGAAGACCTTAAATAAAGCATTAGCAGACTGAATATAAAAATAATGTAATATATCATACTCATTTAGACTTGTGACAAGGATGGTACTATCTCAAGAAACACAGAGGTCAAATAATCACTCTACTGAATATGGTCATGGAAATAACTAAATATTTTTTTTTAAAAAAAATCCTTGACAATCCAAAAGCACAGCAATTATCTCTGTTCTGGCAGACTATCTACTAGCAGTCAAGAACACAATCATTGACAGTTTTTATAGTTTACTAAAGACAAAAATAAAATATTGAAATGAAAAAACATCACTAACATAAAATATCAAGATAAAGAATGCTAGGAACCCTCAATATGCAATTCCACACATTTCCTCATATATTTTTTGCATTTGTTCACTATGAACTGAGTTGAGGGGGCATGGGTGTGAATGTTAGTTCCCAGAATCTTAAAACAATTAATTTTACCAAAGCTACAAATATCAGTGACATGAAACATGAAATGCAATCTCTGATGCTGTTTCTCAGATATAAATACATATTTTGATGACTTTTATTTTTTCCATGAATTTTTTTTATCTCTGACCTCACATAAAATACTCAACATGGTAACAATCATAGATCACAGATATAAAGGTGTTTATAAGGGAAATAAGTCATGTTGACAAACCTAATAAAAAGCTAACACTGAATTAAATATAAATTTTGTATTTTATTACTCATTCTTGAAGAGTTCAATGACCACCTGGCCACCCAGTAACTTACATTTGGGAAGGGGATGGAAAGCCTGTGACTGAGCTGGGCAGATGACTCAGTGGATATAGACAGAATGCCTAGTGGATATAGACAGAATGCCTAGTGGGTATGGACAGATGGCCCAGTGGGTATGGACAGATGGCCCAGTGGCTATGGACAGATGGCCCAGTGGGTATGGACAGATGGCCTAGTGGGTATGGACAGATGGCCTAGTGGGTATAGACAGATGGCCCAGTGGGTATGAACAGATGGCCTAGTGGGTATGAACAGATGGCCCAGTGGGTATGGACAGATGGCCTAGTGGGTATGGACAGATGGCCTAGTGGGTATGGACAGATGGCCCAGGGTTATGGACTGATGGCCTAGTGGGTATGGACAGATAGCCTAGTGTGTATGGACAGACAGATGGCCTAGTGGGTATGGACAGATGGCCTAGTGGTTATGGACAGATGGCCCAGTAGGTATGGACAGACGGCCCAATGGATATGGACAGATTATTCAGTGGACTTCGACCAATGGCTCAGTGGTTGAATGTTTGCTATTCTTCTGGAAGACCTGAGCTCAGTTTCCAACACCCATATGCATCACTAACAGCCTCGTGTAACTCCAGTCAACACCCTCTCTGGCTTCTAAAGGCACCATATACATACATATGATCTATATGCTACACATAAATAAAAATAATTTTAAAAGCAGATAAAGAAATTCTATGACAGTTAATAAAGGAATGGTACCCTGTAAGCCACTCTGTTCTGTAAGCCAGGGTACTAACCAGCAGAAGTGCACAGTTGACATTGGGCTTGTTCACAAACCTCATTCCTTGGCCCTCAGCCTAAACTGAGTTCTGCGGAAGAACATCATCCTGAAAAAGGCCACATTTCTTTTTCAGAATATCTGCACTCAATATGCAGTCCACATGATGGTGTTACAGGTGTGCCATAGAAGATTCTGTTCTTGAATACTACTACTAGCAGCAGTAGTAGTAGTAATAATAATAATGATAATAATAAATAATGATAATGTTAATCTCATAAAGCTTCAGCCGGTGGTGAATGAATGTGGAGTCAACAAATAATCTAGCAATTGGACTACAGCCCAGCCTGGTTCTCCACCAGGGCTCCCCATTATAGTCTCTGCAGTCACCATCCACAGCTGTTTACCAGAGTGAATGACATGAACCACATCACTTCTTAAGACATGTTCTCTGTACCAGACAACTAGTGTTGTAAGTGGGGATGTAGGGTATGCTAGCTACTATCTGGACTATGGGTCGAGAACAAATCCCAGAAAAAGTTATGCTCCCACATAGAGGACTAGAAGAGAAAATAAGAAAGAAATTCTGGAGGGCCTTGACGAAGGGTTTAGTTTACTCTGAAATAAATTAAAATGGTTAAGAAAAGGCAAATTCTTATTTTATATATTTTTAAAGTCATAATTTTAAGCTATTTCTGCTATCTGGAATACATCATTAAGTAATAATTTGGGGAAAGTTATATGAGGAATGAATTATATGATTTTCCATAAGTGAAATGTTTAACAGTCTTACAAATTATGTCACTCTGATCATGTCACAAAATGAAAATTTAGAAGCAATAATAAATCATATTGAATTTGGCCAACATTTTCTTATCACCATGTGTGGGCAATTCTAAACAACAACAACAACAAATATTTTCTTAACTTAAATGGAAACAATGGCTGAATATTAATAATGTGTGTAAACCTCAAAGGCCACGTATGACACAAATTACAAGCTGCATATGACGCAGCATTTCTCTCGCATGTGACAAAAGCTTCACAATATGTGAAAATCTCTAAGAACTGAACATAAAGAAAACCAGTCTAATTGGGAAATAAGCATGAGACCTGAAACATTTCCACAAATCTTGAGCATAGGAATCTGGGCACCACAGGAAGCCAGCACACACCTGCTGCAGGAGCTGGAGGAGACCAAACAGCACCATCATCACTCAGGATGGGGAACTTGCATCTAAGACGCATTGCACTGAATGTCTAGAAAATCGTTTGGCCATTTTAAACACTATTTTTATTTAATTTTACCACTGTCATACTGTGGGGGTAAAATCTGAATCATACCAAGACCACCCCACTTATGCCTTCTCCATGGTCCCGAGTACCCCCTAGTTCCCAAAATGAGTTGAACTCCACCGAGGGTACGATTAATGACAGTCACTAATCACATGGCTAGTGGTGAAAGCCCCTGACCACATGCCTCATCCATATCTGATGTATTTTTAACTACTTTACTGTTTAATTTTGTACTTCTCACCACAAACAATCATGTTAAATGTCAACTACCCCAAGACCCTCTGGACAAGCTGTGAGCTACTTGTAAGTTCCCCTTTGGTTTTGCCCTATATCAGCTGGCTCTTAGTTAGTTTAGTTTCCTAAAAACTGAGCTGCTGCCCATATCCGGATCTGCCTTCCTCAAGAGCCCTTCCTCAAGACCACCTGCTCTGTGGTGGTCTTGTTTAAGAGTCTTGCAACATGGGCACAACATTATTTGGGGGCTCATCCAGGATTCCCCAAGACATCCCCAAGCCCCCGACCCGAGTGGTTTCTGGCTGGCCCATAAGTCTCCCTTTGTTTCTCTCTCTGCGCTGTTTTATACTCTTGTTTTCCAAAGCACGCAGAGTATGTGGTGTGGTCTGGCAAGAGCCGAGGTTAAAAGCAAAGTGGATTAGAGTCCGAGTCCCATCTGAGTTGCTGAGACCACCAGTAGATGTGCTGGAGACTGGGATGTGAGGCTTTCAGACTCTATGGAGGTCCCACCTCCCTGTGGAGGGACATCATGGATTTGAGTTCCACTTCCCTGTGGAGGGAGATCATGGGTTTGAGTCCCACCTCCCTTTAGAGGGAGATCATGGATTTGTGTCCCACCTCCCTATGACAGAGTCTCTAAGGTCTGTTAATCAGGGACAGAACGTCTTGCATCTGGAGGGTGAGTTGCTCCTTCCTGAGAAAAATTTTAAGGCCTTTTGTGTGTCTTTGATTTGGGGTGTTGTCTGTTGTCTTTGTCTTTATATTTCCCACTGTGGTAGAAATTATGGGATTGTCCTCTCGTTACCCCTAGACGTATGTTAGCCTCACTGGAAGGACATAGCAGCCATGGCTCATAAACAAGGAATCAAAATTCACAAAGGAAAGTTCAATACTGTTTGCAGCACAAAATGGCCTGCTTAGAATGTTAGATGCCCTCCAGGGGACCTTCTGATGCTGGTCTGATCAGAGATGTGGAGGACACTGTGTTCAGACTTCTGGCTAGACACCCAGACCAGATACCTATATTGCATACAATATCTATTATAACTTGGAGAAGTCTGATAGAAGACCCTCCTTCCTGGCTTAAAGCTTTTATTCCCCAGAAAGTCAAGATAATGGCAGCAGATAAGAAATATCCATCTGTCCAGGGCATCTCAGCCCCCTTAGCCACACCCATACCCCCCAGTCTTGCAAGGTGGAAACACAGGAAGACATCTTCCCTCCCCCTTCCTTATATCCAAACTCCTGGACCTGGGCCAGTAGCCCAAGAGGTACTTCCTATGCCCCCTGCTGGCTCCATGCAGGAGGAAGAGGTAAGACCGGAGGCACTAGGAAATGGAGGAAGAAACTGATTCCATTGTGGCTCTCCTCTTGAGGGCCACCCTGACCAATGTAGCCTGAGCTACATTGAAACTCTCTTCCAAAATAACCTTTGTATTTGTTTTGGGTTTTGTTTAAAATCAACAGCATCCAGTCATGGTGGCTCATCCTTATCTGTAATGTCAGCCCTCGAAAGAGGCAGGAGATTTGCTTTGAGTTTGAAGCTAACCTAGGTAACCATGTGAGACTCAATATAAGAAAAAAATAATAAGGAAAAGGGAGGTCTTTGTCCTGGTGGTCACACACATATGTACTTTGAAAGTGTGTGTGCACACATGGCTGACCCTCCGTCTAGTTCTTGACCATACATGGAGTCAATTACATTAAGTGCTAGCCATTGGGAAAATGGGGCAAAGTGGATATAGGCCTCACTGTACTGTCCTTAGACCCTCCTGGGACTTTGCACTTACTTCACAATGTGCCTGTTCTTGTGGACTGTCTTAGAAGGCTCTATTGTGAGGTCTTTTCAACAGCTCTCATCATAGAGAACCTAAACAATACAAAAGCCTGGAACTGGTTTTTCCACATGCAGTAGGGCCAGCTCATCCTGTAAGTTTGTGGTAATTTGAAAGAAGAGTTTTTCTCCAGAGCATGTTACTCTCAGTTGTTACAAAATCTCACAGTGAATTCGTCTTATTAGATGATCAGCTCTGAGTTTACAAACCAACTTCACTGTCTCATTCCATAAAATATATCATAAAAACATGCATGTATATACAAATATAGTAAATGTGCATATCTTTAAATCTACCACCCATGTGCAGATGCACATGGTTTATCATCATATTTCTAATATTTAAAACACAGACTGACTATTTACAGATTTGTTACCTTCTCTTCCCAGTGAAAACAACAAATAAAAAGGAAAACATCCCGCTGAAATTATATGTGGCATTAGCGTTTGAATTTCTGAGGGTTCTTAGCAGTCTGACAAATATTCGGACACGATCACCCTTTCCATCTCTCTAGAGAGAATCTACAAGAATCTATGCATATGGCTTAATTATTTATTTGAATACATGTTTTATACAGCCTTCATAATTATTTTTGGTTCACTAATTTCTATTTTTGATTAATATTTGTAGTATATACACAGAAACAATAAGCAAATAAATACTGATTTTGAATACATGAGAAGAAAGTGAACAGAACACTGGGCTTGTTCCCTTCTGGGGCCCAGGCTTGTTCCACTGAAGTAGGCAGCTGCTCACCATCCGTCCTTTCTGTAAGTGAGCAACAAGATTCAGCTTTGAATATGTTAACATGTTTTTTTAATCATTAAACTTAGAAGAAGCTGGACAGTGGTGGTGAACACCTTGAAACCTAGCAATTAAGAGGCAGAGGCAGATATCCGAGTTTGAGGCCAGCCAGCCTGGTTTATAGAGTGAGGTATAGGACAACCAGGGATGCACAAACCCTATCTTGAAAAAACCAAAACCAAAAACCAAAGCAAAACAAAACAAAAACTTAGAAGGAAAATAAAAATCCTTGTCAAAATCAACTTAAATCTGAAATACTCTTTGTCCAAAAATTAGAATTACATTGTTTAGAGTATATAATGGGATATATGGGATTCATGGGATAATATATTATATCAATTATATAATTAGAATTATATTTCATATGCTATCTGGCATCAGAATAAGGTATCTTTTTATTCCTCTCTACAACATACAGTTTCGAAAGTAGAAGGTATGGCTTGCAAACTTCTTCGCTCTCCACAGCTATCAACCTTTGAAGTATTTTATGACTCGGCAACTCCCTATCCCTGACATTGATTCCAAATACTTGCTCTACACCTTGGGCAGCTGTGCTTCTCCTTCATATTAATGATACAATATGTGCTCTCAATTGCTGCAGTCAGTAGAAGCTCATTGACTGTATAGACACATATCCAAATCTAGTTGCCCACTGAAAGCAAACAAAAACAAAAAACTTGGCTAAGAATTTAATGTCAGAGGAAAGATAAAAAACATAGTTTGTATGTAGAATCCATAGTTTGAAGCCTTTTGATATCAGTCTTCTTTGAGTAAACATTTCTCCATCTCAGTATATTGTAATGCCTGGACCAAATCCTGGGTTTGGCTGACACTCTGACTTACCTCTATTAAATGTATCATCATGAAATACTTCAAATATCAACTGAAAATCAGAAGAAGTAGGGAAGAAGCAGAGAAACTGGAGATGTGCTTGGTGACAGCATCTAAACTGGTTGCTACAGACTGCTTAGAAGAGGGAGTGATGGGCTCTGGTGCAGAGGGCTCCGTGATAAGGCTCTTTATCCACACAGAGGATTACTAAGTGTAATTGTTCTGACTGGAGAAGTGAGGAAGGAGCGGTTATACAAAAACTGGGGGAAAGGGAAGGACAATTGCTTTAGAATTCAATGAATTGATGTCAACTTTGGTTTGAGTAGGAGGCCCATCACTGAGTTCGAAAAGCTCAGCAGAATTCTGGGGTCATGGCAAGATCAGACCCTTTTCCTTGAGAAAAGAAGCAAAAGGCTCTTTTATAGTTGTCAGTGTAGCATCCAAGTAGGAATTAATTGAGATAAGATAAGCTAATACTCAGAACTATAATTTAGTTTTAAAGAATTAGCCATTAGCACTTCTTACAAAGGCAATATATACATTCAATGCAATTCCCATTAAATCCCAACAAAATTCTTCATAGACATTGAGAGAATAATAACTAACTTTATTTGGAAGAACAGAAAGTCCAGGATATCCAAAACAATCCTATACAACAAAGGAACTTCCGGAGGCATTACCATCCCTGACTTCAAACTCT
>JAQHUG010000223.1:2574839-2633682 GCA_028555095.1 Dicrostonyx torquatus | reverse complement strand
TCTATATGGATGCACACCTTCTTGGGCTGGGATGGAGAGGGGAGGGCATTGGGCTTCCCACAGGGCAGGGTACCCTGCCCCCTCTTAGGGAAGCATGGGGGGGGAGGAAGGGTAATGGGGTAGTGGGAGGGCCTGGGACAAGGGGAGAAAGTGTAATTTTAAATTTTATTAAAAGAATAAATATATAAAAATAAATAAATCTTTTTCAATTAAAAAAGGTAAACCAGACAAAAATGACTGCTAACCTATTGTAAAATGTTAAGAAATACAAATTAATAGCTATCTTTCTAAAATAACATATTAATCAATTGTAAACATGCTAAGCACTACTGATATAATTCATTACAGGGATCAACCTTACTTAGTCCCACATATATGTTTTTTAAAGTTAAGCTAAAATAGGTAACTAAAAACAGAGTTATCTATTCAGATATATCTGGCTATCCCTCAACTACTTCAGAGATCTGTAGAATATGGTATTTAAAATACTGATTGAAAAGCTTATTATATTAGACAGAAACTCCCAAATTTTAGCAGTGACCCAAGATCTCCATAGAAGCTTATGGACCACCATGATGTCTCTACCTGGACTTAACAATGCTGACCACAGGGTAAGTTGTACCAAAGTAACACCTAATACAAGGACCTGGACCAGACTGTGGACAAGCAGTAGGGCAATGGAAAATAGATCTTACCCCTTTTGCCTCGACAAAATAAAGTCAGTCTTAGCCATGCTTTGTCACAGATAAACATTTAACTCATGAGCCTGGCAAAGACTGTAATTCTGTTACTTCTGCCTCCAATGTTGTGAAAGCCTGGGTATGGACTTGTCCCTCTCATTTTTAATGGATTTGGAAGCAGCTTGATCTACACTCGGGTATAATTTATCCTTCTTCAATCTCTGATAGTATTGAGAACTGGGCTAGCTATAATTTTGTCAGTTTATCAGAAGGCAACCAGGTTCTTCCCCAAGGTTATAGTCAGCTTGTTAGTTCATTTTATATATAAAAATCATGCCTTGGTATGGATATAAATAAAGGTTTGAGTATATAAAAGTTTATATGCTTGAAGGGTCTCAAAAATGACTTGATACATAAATACAATTTATACAAATATAAATAAACAATTTAAGATATAAAAAATGTTTCAGATTATTTTCCCATTCTATTGAACAAAAGTTCAGAGTTTAGCATTTAATAAAATTCTTATATGTTGGTAGAGCAATGACTACTTACTGTTCAGTGACATGCTCAAGATTTTGGATTTATTTTGGTTGCCATCTAAATATAACCTTGAAGGTACTTCTCATCAGGCCAAAGATATCTCAGTCCAAGCAATATCTGGCTCTCAGAACAAAATAAAAATGTCCATGCTTCTAACCCAAATCTGTAGATTTTGCTTGGACTCAAAGGTTCAAGTCTATTACTGTTGTTTTACAGATACCCATTACCTGTTTTTTCTACAATACGGATTTTACTATAGATTGGTGATATTAAAATATCTAAAATTTTTTATGTTCTTTTGCAAAATAAAAATTCATATAGGCTTCAAAAAAGCTGGATCTGCTTCTCACAGGTCAAAAGGATTCCAGCTAAGTGCAGCTTAAGTTTTCCCCACCTGTCTATTCCTGAGGATGGTATTTTTCTCTCCTGGTCTTGGAACTCCTCCCTTTTCCACTTACTAAGACTATGGGCCTGTCAGTTTCAAATGTAATATCTTCCTTTAAGTTCATAAATGTTAACTCCTGTTTCTAGTTTAATCTTTTCTCAGCAAGTTTCCACTTGGTTGACAGACACATGCAAGTATCACTTGCTGACTACAACCTGCCTGAAATGCCTGAGAGCCCTGAACTTGCTAAAAGTTGTTGCGCCCAGTCCATCTGAAAAGAATCACTGCATCACAGTTTCAAATCCTGCCTCTTGCTTTATCTCATTGCCTTCCAACTTCTAGTAAGCTAGATTTTGCTTATTCTTTATATTGAAGTGTTTCTGTTTGTCTTCAGAGTCAGTAGGTTGGAACATTTGTGTGTCACAACCTAGGCTGGATCATTAAACACTCACTAGCCTAAGAAGAAACACTAACCCCTCACTTTAGGCCAGATGACATTCTCACCAGTTATAGAGATTTCAACAAAAAAGTTAATTTTTTTAGTTTATTTTGGTGTCATTTTAAATAATATTTTACATATTATTTATAATTAGTAAGTTAGTACTGATTTGGATGAGTGCAATTGATCTGAGAGTTGATTTTTGAATGCATTTGGTGTTTTTAATTTAGCATGCATATTCTTTTAAAAATACAAGGCATGAGGTATGAATGCATGCAGAATAAATTAGTGCAGTGCTTCTTGGAAAATCAGTTTCCAGGTCCTCTTATTCAGTGTCTAAAAATCAAGAATTTTCTAGTGACTTGACTCTTTTTTATTCAGAAATCACTTTACAAATAGAGAGACTGACTAAGTCACCTTGGCCTGTGGGCATGCCTGGGACCTGTGTTGACTGTTCGTTTAAGTAGCCCACCCCACTATGGGCAGTACCATACCTACACAGGTGATTCTGGGCTGTATATGGGCTAGCTAAGCATAAGCCTGCAAATAAACCCCAAGCAACACTCTTCCATGTACCTGCTTGAGTTCCTGTTCTGACTTTCCTCAGTAATGGACTGTGATTGGGAAGTATAAGTTAAATAAGCCCATCTTTTCCTTAAATTGCTTTTCATTAGAATATTTTATGACACCAGAAAGGAAACGAAGATAGAGATTATCACCAAGAATGGGGTATTACTGGGATGAGCCTGAATGTGAGGCTTTTAAGTATTTGGATTATTTAGTTGGAAGATTTTGAAGGATTTTGGAATATTGAGCTGGGAAAGCCATTGGGTGCTCAGAGCTCGATGGGAACCTGGAAGAAAGGAATGCTGAGAGAAATGCAGACAAAAGAACCTGGCTTGTGAAGTTTCAAAGGGAAACAGAATTTTTCAAGGCTTGTGACAGAGCTCATTAGAATGATGGTTTGGAGTAAGATTAGGGACAGTTAAGAAATAGCTCTGGTGAACAAAAGACAAGAATTATTGAGGTGAAATTCTTAGGCTTCTTTGGGACAATAAGAAAGCTTTCCCTCAGTCAGCACACAGAATCTGTGGTTCATTTGGGTCCGAAACTACATCTCCAGCAGGAAGCTGAATGTGGCCATGTGTACCAGCACACCCTGATACTTTAGTCTATGACCCCAAATATAGAAAGATGCTTTCACATTCAAGGTGGGTTTCCCTTCCAGCCTCCCTCAAAAATCCCCACACATTCATTGCCAGAGGTCCCAACTTGGTAACAATGAAGAGTAACCATCATACTTTGTTTTTATATTTATCGTTAATAAAATGTAAAATTTCCAAGTATGTATTAAACATCTCTTAACATATCTGTTGTGTCAGTGTATTAGTATATCTGCCTACCTTAATCTGGGCACCTACTTAGAGAATCTGGTGCAGCTTTCATTGTGACCCTGCTCACCATCCTAGTTACTTTCGCTGTCCTCTTGTATTGTGTCTTTGTTTCTGTGATCACCAGTGTCTTCCTTTGTGTTAGTTTGATACACCACAACTCAGCAGAAGACTAAGGAAAAGCAAGTGAAAGCCAAAAAATTTAGAGATCTTTATGCTTTGAAATACAACTGTCTTTTCCATTCTTAGCTGTATGGGCAATTTGACTCAGTACAGGTTCCACCTTAGTTTCTTGATTTTTAAGACAGTTCCACCATTTGCTAGCTTCCAGAATTTCTCTTGGGAAGTTAAAGGTATTTCCAGTTCATGACACTTTGTGCTGTTGGAAATCCAAAGAGTCACAATTTGTTGTGTTTTGGGGGGGTGTTTTATTAGGATTTTGTTTTTTGAGGAAGAAAAAAGTTGGGTGGGTAGAGAGAGGTAGAAAAGAACTTTGGGGATGGGAAGACTATGGCCAAAATATATTTAAATTTAAAAAATATTTTGAATTTCAAATTTCCTAATACAAATTTTGTATCTGGAACTTATAATAATTTTATTCACAGGTCATATTAAACAGTAAATATAAAAATCATTATTAAAATATTTGAATTTCACTAATGAAGAAACACAGTGAATTAGAAATGTATCTTCAAATATATGTTCTTGAAAAAGTGTCTGGTTAGAAACTATCAGAAGGAAGCTCATTGTGAGTGGAGTTAAAAAGGATTTGCAATTATAGGGATCTGAAAAACTAAGCAGAAATTAAAACATGAATAATCCCAAGCACCATAGTGGCTCATTAAGTGGCAGCCATATGACTTTAGACAGTTATCTTGAAGCTGCTGAAGACTTAAAATGCAGGCAGTTAAGAGTTAGGCTTTCATCAAACTCATTATTTATGAGACTTATAAGACATAATATGCACAAACGTGCACTGAATCTGAAGGATTCAAAGGAGCTTAGAAGAAAATAATCAGATGATGAAAGAGTTTGGTGCAAAGGAACCCAAATAGAGAGCAGAGGAACCTGCAGTTCTTCCAGAAGAGAGGGGTCAGATGTTTTTCTAATAATCAAAGCAAAAGAATTATTCTTTTGCACATTTTGAATGCTGTTTTTTTTCCTTGAGAAAATTTAGGTGGGTAATTGATAAATCAAAGTACTTATTTAATGTTAATTGTGTTCTTTTGTACAGAATTCATGCATTGAAAAATCTTTTTAGCTTCGATATAAGTTAGTATTCTGGAAGGTAGAATTGGTGTGGAAGTCTGTCCTAGGCCTAGTTTCAGGGACATTCAGGAGGTAGGACGTCTAGCGGCTATTTCCATCACATCCACATCAAGAACATCTGTTCTTACTTGGCAGCTCATGCTCAGGTGACTTTCTTCACTGTTGTATAGCCCGGAGCACAGCCTAAGGAATGGTGGTACTTAAAGGGACGGGGCAACTAACAAGACAATCTCCAACAAATGCATCCATAGGCCAACCTGACCAAGGTGATTTGTCAGTGGGTTTTCATCCAGGGTGACCCCAGGTTGTTCAAATTAACAGTTTTAAATTAATTAAACTAATCAGTACAAATTAAAACTATATACAGAAAAAAAAAAGAAAGAAAAAATGGAACTGTGAGATTTTAGTTCTCTAAGAGAAGAGTGCATCCCATCTTCTTCCTGGCTGCTACATGGGACTCCTAAAGCTTTCAGAATTTGCTTGAGCAATGAGGCAAGAAGAGCATAGTTTATTGTTTATACTGAATATCACTCAGGCTAGCAGAATTTATAGGGATGAAGTGACTCTGGGAAAGTGGAAGGTCACTGGAAGGGGAACTGATTGGAGAATTAGAGAATATAAGCTTTCCATCATCCTCTTCCTGTGGAGAGAGGTTAGAGACTGAGGCAATCCTAATGGCCAATGGTTTCATCAATCATGACTAGACAAAATGGTCTCTATTAAAAACACGGAGTACCAATCTTAGAGAACTTTGGCAGAGGACACCCCTTTACAAGGTGAGGGGTACACCTAAATCAGTGGGGAAAGGAATTTCTGTTCTCAGGATACCTTCATCATTAGCTGCATTTTTTATTATAACATAATCTCTATATATGTTTTTATATTGTCAGTCTAGTTTTGTATCTCACAACATAGCAATTTCATGAGGTGCAGACTCCAAAGATGAATTTGGAATAGGCTCAGATTCCAGTCTTCGAAGCACTTGAGATTGAATTCAGAGCCTTGGGTATGCAAATGTCCTAAAATAGAGCTATCAACACATACCATTTAACTGCTGAAATAGTGACAATAACTGATCACAGTGGCACATAAATGCAGTTGCATCACTGTGCAGACTGAGGCACAAAGATTCTGAGCTTAAGGCCAACCTAGACTACAAACTTCGAATCTGTCTCAAAACATGCCATTAGTTTTACTTGTATGACAGGGTTTGTGGGAAGATTAAATTGATAAATAGTGTGAAATACGTTAAAGTAGTAACTGAAGTAAGTACTCACTAAATGTTCCACATGACTTTGATACCTAAACACATTTCAGGTGGGGTACACAAAGTTTGAGAAAGCAGAAGAGTTGAAAGTTTTAAAACAAAGATAAGAGTTGAAAAGATGATATTAGTTTCTGAAATAACTCAGCAATGTGCATTTGTAGCTCTGAGACAAAACACATAGGAAAATGAGGGTTGTGATGGTCATAGATAGAGCCTACAGAATCTATGACTCTGCAAACTTTGAAACATCAATCAAAAACTGTCTTCTCATCAAAAAGAAATCTTTCACCCAAATATTAAAATGTTGCACAATCTACAACATAGTGTATCAAAAATTAAAATTCTTAATGTCAGCACTTCTGCAGGGATCATATTTCCTTGTGATAATGATCTCCTTTCTCAAAATTACAGAAATCCATCAGTTTTAGGATTGAACACAGGAGCTTGGAGTGATAGTCAATCAGATTCACTCTTGAAAAACCTGCAAAACTTTAGAAACTATGTTTTCTGCCTACCTCATGGTGAGTTTTACTGAAATCAAATTCTTATTTTCAGCAAAAGTTATTTAAATATGAGTTTATTTTGCTACACATGTGTAACAATTGAACACAGCTTATTTTAAGTTCACTGCTAAACAGCTGATTACTTTTAACTGTCATTGTCTTAATGACACATTATTATAGTGATGATATAATTTCTAGCATGTGCTAAGATTGCATTCTCATTTTCTGTACCTCTCTCCTATTCGCCCTCTTTTTTGCTTTTTTGAAGAAAGGGTGTCTCTGTGTAGCCCTGGATATTCTAGAATTCACTCTGTAGACCAGGCAAGCCTTGAGTTTACAGAGATCTGCCCGCTTCTGCCTCCCAAGTGCTGGGATTAAAAGTTTGTGTTCCACATCAGAACCATCATCCTCCATGATCAAGTCGGCTTCATCCCGAGATTCAGGGATGGTTCAACACATGAAAATCTGTCAATGTAATCCACCATATAAACAAACTGAAAAATAAAAACCACATGATCATCTCATTAAATGCTGAAAAAGCTTTTGACAAAATACAACATTTCTTCATGATAAAGGTCTTGGAGAGAGCAGGGATACAAGGAACATATGTAAACATAATAGGCAATATACAACAAGCCAACAGCCAACATCAAACTAAATAGAGAGAAACTCCCAGTGAAATCAGGAACAAGACAAGGTTGCCCACTCTCTCCATATCTATTCAATATAGTTCTTGAGGTCCAAACTAGTGCAATAAGACAGCAAAAGGAGATCAGGGGGGATACAAATCAGAAAAGAAGAAATCAAACTCTCACTGTTTGCTGATATGATAGTTTATAAAAGCAATCCCAAAAATTCTAAAAAGGAACTTCAACAACTCCTAAACACTTTCTGTAAGCAGCAGGATAAAAGAATAACTAAAAAATCAGTATCCCTCCTGTACACAGATGATAAAAGGGCTGGGAAAGAAATCAGAGAAACAACACCCTTCACAATAGCCGCAAATACCATAAAATATCTTGGAGTGACTCTAACAAAACAAGTGGAAGACTCGTATGACTAGAACTTTAAATCTTTAAAAAAAAAAAACTGAAGACACAAGAAAGTGAAAAGATCTCCCATGCTCTTGAGCAGATAGAATTAACATTTTTACAAATTGCTATCTTACCAAAAACAATCTACAGATTCAATGCAATGCCCAGAAAAATCCCAGCAAAATTCTTCACAGACCTCAAAAGAATTGTACTCAACTTCATGTGGAAAAGCAAAACACCCAGGATAGCCAAAATAATCCTGTACAATAAAAGAACTTCGGGAGGCATCACAATCCCTGACTTCCAACTCTAGTACAGAGCTACAATACTAAAAGCAGCCTGGTACTGTCACAAGAACACACAGGAGGACCGGATATTAATCCATACACCTTCGAACACCTGATTTTTGACAAAGAAGCAAAAAAATATCAGATGGAAAAAAGAAAGAATATTTAACAAATGGTGCTGTCCTAAGTGGATATCAATATGTAGAAGAATAAAAATACACCCATATCTATCACCATGCATAAAACTCAAGTCCAAATGGATCAAAGACCTCAACATAAAGCCAGCCACACTGAACCTTATAGAAGAGAAAGTGGGGCTTTTTGTCTGTGAGGTCTTTGGAACCCTACAAGAAACCCTATTCCTGTGCTGGGGGAATCCGGAGAGGAAGAGATGGGCAGGCGCCAATGCAAGAATTCCTCCAACACCCTGAAAAGCAACATGATAATACCAGAATCAAGCAAACACACATCAGGAAGACTTAAAAATCCCAACCCAGAAGAAGTTGAAGAAATTGACTTTAAACATAACCTTATGAAAATGATGGACACCCTTAAACAGAAAATGGAAAGCTCCCTTAAAGAACTGAAAGAGAAGACAAACAAAAAGTTAAAAGAAATTAATAAATTCCTCAAAGACACCCAAGAAAACCAAGAAAAAGCAATCAAACAGGTAAAGGAAACAGTTCAAGACTTGAAGACCGAAATGGAGGTAGTAAAGAAAATACGAACTGAGGGATGGCTAGTTATGGAAAATCTGGGTAAATGAACAGGAACTACAGAGACAACTATAACCAACAAAATACAAGAGATAGAAGAAAGAATCTCAGGCACTGAAGATACTATAGAGTAAACTGAATCATTGATCAAATAAAACAGTAAATCCAACAAATTCTTAACACAAAACATCCAGGAAATCTGAGACACCATGAAAAGACCAAACCTAAGAATAATAGAAGTAGAAGAAAAAGAATTCCAGCTCAAAGGCACAGAAAATATATTCAACAAAATTATAGGAGAAAACTTTCCTAACCTAAAGAAGGATATTTCTATGAAGGTACAAGAAGCTTTCAGAACACCAAATAGAGTAGATTAAAAAAAAAACCCACCCCTCGCCATATAATAATCAAAACACAAAACATACAGAATAAAGAAAGAATATTAACAACTGCAAAGGAAAAAGGTCAGTAGCATATAAAGGTGAAACTATCAGAATTACACCTGATTTCTCTATGGAAACCATGAAAGCCAGAAGGTCTTGGATAGATGTGCTTCAGACACTAAGAGACCATGGATGCAAGCCCATACTACTACACCCAGCAAAGCTTTCTTTCAGTATCAATGGAGAAAACAAGATATTCCATGACAAAAACAGATTTAAACAATATGCATCCACAAACCCACTTTTACAGAAAGTACTAGAAGGAAAACTTCAAGGAAGCCAACAACACCCACAGTAGCACAGACATCTGACAACCCTCCACCAACACACCTCAAAGAAGGGAAACATACAAAAAATACCACCAAAAAAACAACCAGAGTTAACAACCACTGGTCATTAATATCGCTTAATATCAATGGACTTGATTCACCTATAAAAAAACACAGATTAAGAGAATGGATATGAAAACAGGATTCAACATTCTGCTGTTTACAAGAAACACACCTCAACCTCAAAGACAGACACTACCACAGAGTAAAGTGTTGGGAAAAGGTTTTCCAATCAAACAGACCTAAAAAATGAGGTGTGGCTATCCTAATAACTAACAAAATTGATTTCAATCTAAAATCAATGAGAAGAGATGGAGAAGGACACTTTATACTCATAACAGGAAAAATTCATCAAGTGAAATCTCAATCCTGAATATTTATACTTCTAATATAAAAACATCCACATATTTATAAAAAAAATTATTAGAACTCAAATCACACATCAAACTCCACCCACTAACAGTAGGAGATTTTAACACTCCTCTCTCCCCAGTGGACAAATGAACCAGACAGAAACATAACAGAGGAAGAAGAGGACTTAACAGACATCTATAGAACATTCCACCCAAACAGAAAAGAATATACCTTCTTCTCAGCATCTCAAGGAACCTTCTTGAAAATTGATCACACACCCTGTAAAAGAGCAAATATCCACAGACACAAAATAGTTGGAGTAACCACCTGTGTTTTAGTGGATCGCCATGGAGTAAAGATAGAATTTAACAACAATTCAATCCACAGAAAGCCTATGAACTCATGGAAACTGAAAAGTCAACTACTGAACCTTCCCTGGGTCAAGGAAGAAATAAAGAAATTAACGTTTTCCTTGAATTCAACGAAAATAAATACACAACATATCCAAACCTATGGGACACTATTAAAGCAGTGCTAAAAGGTAAGTTCATAGCATTAAGTGCCCACATAAAGAAAACAGAGAAAGCTCGCATTAGAGACTTAACAGCACACCCGAAAGCTCTAGAAAAAAAGGAGACTCACCCAGGAGGAGTAAAAGACTGGAAAAATTCAAAATGAGGACTGAAATCAACAAAATAGAAACACAGAAAACAATCCAGAGAATCAATGAAACAAAGAGCTGGTTCATTGAAAAAAATCAACAGGATTGAGAAACCCCTATCCAAACTAATCAAAAGGCAGAGAGAGAACACGCAAATTAACAAGATTAGAAATGAAAAGGGGGGCATAGCCACAGACAATGAGGAAATTCAGAGAATCATTAGGTCTTGATACAAAAGCCTGTATGGCACAAAGCTGGAAAATATAAAAGAAATGGACAGCTTTTTAGATAAATACCATATACCAAAATTAAATCAAGACCAAGTAGACAATCTGAATAGACCGATAAGTCATGAAGGAATAGAAACTGTCATCAAATACATCCCAACCAAAAAAAAAAAAAAAAGCCCTGGACCAGATAGTTTTAGTGCAGAATTCAACCAGAACTTCCAAGAAGAGCTAATACCTATACTCCTTAATGTGTTTCACATAATAGAAACAGAAGAGTCATTGCCAAACTCTTTTTATGAATCTACAGTTACCCTGATACCAAAACCACACAAAGACACAACCAAGAAAGAGAATTACAAACCAATCTCACTCATGAACATTGATGCAAAAATTCTCAATAAAATACTGGCAAACCAAATCCAAGAACACACCAAAAAAATCTTCCATTTTGATCAAGTAGGCTTTATCCCAGAGAAGTAGGACTGGTTCACCATACAAAAATGTATCTAAGTAATCAATCATATACATAAACTTAGATAGAAAAACCATATGATCATTTCATTAGATGCAGAAAAGGCATTTGACAAAATTCAACACCTCTTTATGATAAAGGTCTTGGAGAGATTAGGGATACAAAGATCATACCTAAAAGTAATAAAAGCAATATACAGCAAGCCAACAGCTAACATCAAATTAAATGGATTCCACTAAAATCAAAACCATTCAACTAAAATCAGGAACGAGACAAGGCTGTCCACTCTCTCCATATCTCTTCAATATAGTGCTTGAAGTTCTAGCAATAGCAATAAGACAACATATAGAGATCAAGGGGATTAGAATTGGAAAGGAAGAAGTCAAACTTTCATTACTTGCAGATGATATAATAGTATACATCAGTGATCCCAAAAACTTTACCAAAGAACTTCTACAGCTGATAGATACCTTTAGTGATGTGGCAGGATAGAAGATCAACTCAAAAAAATCAGTAGCCCCCCTATACACAAAAGGTAAAGAAGCAGAGAGGGAAATAAGAGAAACTTCACCTTTCACGATAGTCACAAATAACATAAAGTATCTTGGGGTAACACTAACCAAGGAAGTGAAAGATCTATTTGACAAGAACTTTAAGGCTTTGAATAAAGAAATTGAAGAAGACACCAGAAAATGGAAGGATGCCCCATGCTCTTGGATTGGTAGGATCAACATAGTAAAAATAGCAATTCTACCAAAGCCAATCTATAAATTCAACACAATCCCCATTAAAATCCCAAAAAATTCTTCACAGACCTTGAGAGAACATTAATGAACTTTATATGGAAAAACAAAAAACTGAGGATAGCCAAAACAATCCTATACAATAAAGAAACTTTCGAAGACATCAAACTCTATTACAGAGCTACAGTAATGAAAATGGCTTGGTATTGGCAAAAAAACAGAGACATCAACGAATGAAGTCAAATCAAAGACCCAGATATTAACCCACAAACCTATGAACACCTGATTTTTGACAAAGTAGCTAAAATTGTACAGTGGAAGAAAGTAAGCATCTTCAGCAAATGGTGCTGGCATAGCTGGATCTCAACCCATAGAACAATGAAACTCGATCCATATCTATCATGATGCACAAAACTCAAGTCCAAATGGATTAAAGACCTCCACATAAATCTGACCTCTCTGAACCTGCTAGGAGGGAAAATGGGAAGTAGACTGCAACACATGGGCAGAAGAAACCACGTCCTATCTATAACCCCAGCTGCACAGACAATGAGAGCAACAATGAATAAATGGGACCTCCTGAATCTGTAAAGTTACTGTAAAGCAAAGGACATGGTCATTAAGACAAAAAGGCATCTTACTGAATGGGAGGAGATCTTCAACAACCCCCATTAGACAAAGGTCTGATCTCCAAAATACATAAAGAACTCAGGAAACTAGACAAGAAAATTCTAAATAACCCAATTAAAAAATGGGGTAATGATCTGAACAGAGAATTCTCAACAGAAGAACTTCAAATGGCCAAAAGATAATTAAGGTCATGTTCAACTTCCTTAGCGTTCAGGGAAATGCAAATCAAAACAACTTTGAGATACCATCTTACACCTGTCAGAATGGCTAAAATCAAAAACACCAATGATAGCCTGTGCTGGAGAGGATGTGGAGTAAGGGGAAGACTCCTCCATTGCTGGTGGGAATGCAAACTTGTGCAACCCCATTGGAAATCTGTGTGGCAGTTTCTCAGAAAATTGGGAATCTACCTACCTCAGGATCCAGCAATACCACTTTGGGAATATACCTAAGAGATGCCCAACCATACTACAAAAGCATTTGTTAAACTATGTTCATAGCAGCATTATTTGTAATAGCCAGAACCTGGAAACAACCTAGATGTCCCTCTATGGAAGAATGGATAAAGAAGGTGTGGAATATATACACATTAGAGTACTAGTCAGAGGTAAAAACAATGACATCTTGAATTTTGCATGCAAATGGAAATATAAAACATTATCCTGAGTGAGATAACCCACACTCAAAATGATGAAAATGGTATGTTCTCATTCATTAGTGGACTCTAGCCATAAACAAAGGACATTGAGCCAATAGTTCACAAACCTAGAGAAGACATAACAAGGTAAACCCAAAGAAAAAAATATATAACTTCACCTGGAAATTGGAGCCAGACAAGATCCCCTGGCAACAGTTGGGAGCATGGGTGTGGGGTAGAGTTGGGGGTGGGGTTTGGGGAAAGGCAGAGGGGGAAAATAAGGCAGTAGGGAAGGATTGAGGAGTGCTTGGTGGAGTGGGAGAGCTGAGATGGAGGAAGGGAAGATATAGGAGCAGGAAAGAAGATATCTACATTAAGGGAGCCATTTTAGGTGTGGCAAGAGACTTGGCTCTAGAGAGGAACCCAGGTGTCCATGGGGATGCCCCCAGCTATGTCCTTGGGCAGCATTGGAGAGGGTATCTGAACTGGCATTGCCCCATAATTACACTGATGATTATCTTAAATATCACCATAGAATCCCTGTCCATTGATGGATGGAGATAGAGACCGAGACCCACATCAGAGCACTGGACTGAGATCCCAAGGTCCAGTTGAAGAGCAGAAAGAAGAAGGGGGAAGATGAGTGAGAAAGTCAGGACAGCGTGGGGATGGTCCACCTAGTGAGACTGTGTGCCTGATCTATGGGAGCTCACCAAATCCAGCTGGACTGGTACTGAAGGAGCATGTAGTCAAATTGGTCCCTCTGAATATGGCTGACAACTGGGGCAGATTGAAAAGCAAATGATAATGACACTGGGGTTTGTCTCTACTGAATGTCCTGGCTTTTTGAGATACTAGTCTATTTGGATGCATACTGTCCTAAGCCATGTTGGAGGGGGAAGGCCTTGGATTTGGCACAGGGCAGGGTATCCTGCTCTCCCTTAGAACTGGAGGAGGAGGGTTCAATGGGGGAGAAGAAGGGGAATGGGCAGAGGGGAGGAAGTGGAAATTTTGAATGGTATTATTTGTAAAGCAATAAAAAATTAAAAAAAAGAAAAAAAGAGGAAAAAAAGAAGAGAAAGTGGGAAGTACATTTGATCGCATTGGCACAGGAGACCACTTCTTAAATATAACCACAACAGCACAGACACAGAGAGAAACAATTAATAAATGGGACCTCCTGAAACTGAAAATCTTCTGTAAAGCAAAGGATAGGATGAACCAAGATGAAATGGCAGCCTACAAGATGGGTAAAGATCTTCACTAACCCCACATCTGACAGAGGTCTGATCTTTAAAATATACAACAAACTCAAGAAATTGGTCACCAAAAGAACACATAATTCAATGAAAAAAATGGAGTACAGACCTAAACAGAGAACTCTCAACAGAGAAATCCAAAATGGCCAAAAGACACTTAAGAAAATGTTCAACATCCTTAGTCATCAGATGGTGTAGGAGGTTCTTCTGTATTTGTGTTGCTTTCATTGGTTAAATAAAGAAACTGCCTTGGCCTTTTGATAGGGCAGCCCTTAGGTGGGAGGAGTAGATAGAACAGAATTCTGGGATAAAGAAGGGAGAGTCAGAGAGAGCCACCATGGAGTTGCCAGAGTCAGACTTGCAGAATCTTTCCCAGTAAGCCATGACCTTGTGGTGACATACAGATTATTAGAAATGGGTTGACTCAAGATGTGAGAGTTAGTCAATAAGAGGCTAGAACTAATGGGCCAGGCAGTAATTTAATTGTACAATTTCTGTGTGGTTATTTCGGGGTTAAGCTAGCTGGGCAGCGGGACACAGCCAGCTCCTCCTACTACAATCAGAGAAATGCAAATCAAAACAACTATGAGAGTCCATCTTACACCTGAAGAATGGCCAAGATCAAAAACACTGATGACAACTTATGCTGGAGAGGTTGAGGGGTAAAGAGAACACTTCTGAATTGCTGGTGGAAATGCTAGTTGGTATAGCACCTTTGGATGTCAGTGTGTTGATTTCTCAGAAAATTAGGAAATGACCTTCCTAAAGACCTAGTAATACCACTTTTGCATATATATCCAAGGGATGCTCAATCGTGCCACAAGGACATGTGCTCAACTATGTTCATAACAGCTTTTTTTGTAATAGCCAGAACCTCGAAACAACCTAAATGACTCTCGACTGAAGAATGGATAAGGAAAATGTAGTACACAGCAGAGAAAATAGCAACATCTTGAATTTTGCAGGAAAACGGATGGAGCTAAAAAACATCATTTTGAGTGAGGTAACCCAGACACAGAAAGACAATTATCACATGTACTCACTCATAAGTGGTTTTTAGTCATAAAGCAAAGAAAGTCAGCTTACAAACCACAATCCAAGAGAACTTAGACAACAATGGGAACACTAGGAGAGACATACATAGATCTAATCTATAGGAAATAGAAAAAGACAAGATCTCCTGAGTAAATTGGGAGCATGGGGACATTGCGGGAGGAGTGAGGCAGTGAGGGGGGCAGAGAAAAATGTAGAGCTTAATAAAAATCAATAAAATAAAAAAGTGTGTGTTCCCACTGTCCAGCTAGAAATGCCCTCTTTTTCCTGTAACAGTTATTTGTATAACATCTTGAATCCCTGTATACACTATTGGTCCTATTCATGAACTGTATTACTCTTTGATGAAGATTAGATTAGAAACTTACATGTTGCACATGCAATAAAAGAGGTGCAATATAATATGATATATTAATGTTTATTTAAATGTGTCAGCCATATCTTCAGCCCCTCCATTTTCTTTCTAGAGTCCCTTATGTATTTTGGTTAATAGCTCATTGTAAGATACATGCTGCCAATATTTCTTATCCTTTCTGAAGGCTATTTTAACATTCTCTTGAGCATTTTCTTTGCAGTGCAGAAGCTTTTTCTAGTCACATAGCACTAGTTTTCCAGCTTTGGTTTTGTTTCAAATACTTCTGGGATCTTTCTCGAGTGTTCCATAATCAGGCTGTATGGTCTAAAGTGTCTTTGTATTCTCCTCTTGCAGCTTTTGGAAGTATTCTAAGCGGATCACACAGTCAGTGAGAGAAAGGGTCTAGTGTGTGTTCCCAACATTGTTTAATCAAGAGGTTCCTTTTTCAGAATCTGTTTCTTACACTTCTATTGGTCAGCTGTATAGGCTCCACTTAAAATCAGGGTTTCTTCTATTCTGTTAGCCTAACTGTCTGGTTCTGTGTGAGTATCGGGTAGAACAAAACTTGCCCAGATTTGTGTATGTTTAGAGTCAAAGAATGTAATTCCTCCTGCTTTGTTCTTCATTTTTATTTGTGTATATGTCTGTGACTGCATGTACAGTTTAGAGTTGCTATATATAGTTCCTTGAAGAATAATTGGTATTTTGATGGGGATTGTACTAGATTTATGACTCTCTTTGAACAGCATGGACATTTCAATACATGCATGTAGGATGTAGGTTCTCATTTCTTGCTCTTTGTACAATGTGTGTTTATTAGTGCTCCATTGCCAGGAAGAGTCACCATAACCATGGCAACTCTTTAAAAGAAAACATTTAAGTGAGGCTGGTTTACAGTTCAGAGGTTTAGTTCAATTACATCAATGGTAGGGATCTTGCCAGTACACAGGCAGATGCTGGAGAAGTAACTGATCTGTATTAAGAGAGAGAAATACATTGAGCCAGCTCATTTTCACCATTACATTATCTTGAATGCCAAAATTTCAAAGCATAGGATTAAAAAATGTGTACTCCAGTAGAAACAGAATAAATTTTTTTAGCATTTATATTTTTTATTTATTTATTTTTTATGAAACAGAATAAATTTTAAACGTTTAGGTATCAATATAGTTGCTCCAATATCATCATGTATTGGATAAAACTCAATACAAATTTCTTGAAGTAGAACTCTGTCTCCTGTGATAAAATGTTCATTCTTTTAATATCACTGAAGATAAAAGTTTCCAAATTGGACTTATTTTTACACGTTTATACATTTATCTATCATTCAGACATCTATCAAACATCTACTGAGCACATACTACATGCCAGACTCTCACCCTCAAAGCATGGAGATAGAATTCTGATGAGCTTAAGTTTTGATAGAGGAAGTGATTAACAACAGAAAGTAACCTTTGAAAGTTGTTTCAAGTAGGCATAAAAGTTGGGAGAGCACAGAATGGGGTGCTGTAATGGAGTGGGGCAGGACCGAGGTACTTGTGTCTGGACAGTCGGATGTCTCTGAGTCTTGGTGTGTATCTGATTCTCTAGGGTCTTCTGGAAATGCAAATTCTTATATGGGGCATGAAAGTCTACATTTCTAACCAACACCCAGAAAAGCAAATATGTCAGTCAGTTCTCCAAAATGTACTTAAATAGAAACTTAAATAAAAACTGGGAATTAAAATAACAAGAACAACAAAAGCAATGATGCCAATAAATATCTGTTGGGGCAGAAAGACTTGGAAAAGGAACTCAGGAGACCAGTCTCCAGATTAACTACCTTCAATTTTCTCTCCTTGGATTCATAAGAAGCCCTAGGACCTGGTAGGAAGTTATGAAATAGGTCAGAGGGCCATGGGTATCGATGCTTCTGCCTTTCACACACTGGAGCCAGGGCCAGTTCATATGCTCTCTCTGAAACTTGCCTGTCCACAACATAGGATGTTAATTCAGACTGGTAGACATAAAATCATAAACACAGAATAGTTTCATAGAATCTTTGATTGGTTGACTCAAGCTCATTTCTAGGTTCTTTTTCTTGTACTTATTTATTATTTATTACATATTAGACCAATCCAAAGAAGTTCAATTTCCTAGCATTTCTTGCAGCTAAATAATGACCATGGCCATGCGACAGAGTATGGTCAATGATATGGTGATAAAATGTCTGAAAGAGAAGGTGACACAAGAAAGACAAAGCCTAAGTGTAGGAATGCCTTCGTGCTTTTAACTGGTGCAGGAGACATCTTCAAAAATGAGCTCACAAGTAGAAGAATTCATCCAGCATGCAGAACACAACATAAGAGAATGCTACAAGGGCTCCAAAACTGCTCTTCCAAGATGCTCAGCACTAGCATTTTAAAACATGAGAAGAGTAAGCCCTTACTGCTTGACCTTATGGCAATGGGATTTTCAGGATCTGGTGCCTGCATGCAACAATGCACAGCTAACATTCAGCAAGATGAGCATCATTATTTCTTCCTTCCAAAGCAACTTAGTGATTGGTTCAGGTATAGTTGCAAATATCAGACTTTAGTCACAGTGCTTGACCATGGCAACTCATTACTAGGGCATAGCAAATTCAGAGTAGGAATGACATCGCATGTGAATCCCAATTAGTAAACACCGGTGGAAAAAAATTAAAGAGCTTCATCCACCTCCCCTAGAGATTCTGAAAATAAACTTAAAGCCCTATCCACCCCCATTTTAGAAACTGTAGTCTTGTTTTCCTGATTTTGTGATAACTGATGATGCTGTGGCCACATAGCACATCAAATCTGGGACACTCCATAAGAAATAAGTAAAACTGGAAAAAAACACACACCATATATTATTAAGTTCAACTGGTTTGAATAAAAACCAAATTGATATCAAGAGTGAACTTCGGTGAAAAGAATTTTATAAAGTTCAAACACATAAATGAGTTGAGAGGAAAAGAATTTTAATTGAAATATAAACATGCTCTAGGAAAATCAGCCAATCAGAAATTGCCTCTGTATCTGTAATGTTCCAGAAGCCATGGGACATTCAGAGACATAGAAAGCAGTGCCAGACTGCAGTGAGTTGGCAAAGATGAGATTGTCAGAGACAAGGTCCAAGGATGGAGTCATACGAGGAGATTTCTGCTTGCTTGTGGGAAAACTCCAAGAAACCAAGACAAGAGTTTTATGATCTCAGTTTCTAAAGAAACCAGAATTGTTCATGCCTCCTCTGGGTGTAGTAGATAAGAGTGAGTTTACTTGAGATTTTTTATTATAACTGCCTATTGCTATACGTTTTATATGCCTTTATGGAAAACATGATTTTGCCACACGCATCTTGTACACCATATGCAGCTTGCCTTTGTGACTGGACACTTTACTCATGTGACTCCTCTTAACCTTCAGAGTATAAATTGTCTAATGCCTTAAATAAAGTTATCTATTACATGACACTTTAGTTCTCCTTATTTATGGTCTCCATTATCCCAGGTTCCACCTCCCATAGAAAAGTAAACAGAGATAAATAGGCTGTGTACATCAGAACAAAAAGGAGAAGAGAGAAGTACATTATAGGTAGTCCGTGGAAGTTTGCTTATTGTGATCTAGGTGGTTTGGTAAACCAAACTAAAGAAAAGAGCAAGGGTTTCTATGGGGAATAGTGGTGACAGAGATACCACAAGTGGGAAAGGTCGAGGGCCTGAAAAAGCAGACAGAAAGGAGTACACTTTTCCTGAGAGCAATCAGGCAGCACCGCTGAACCAAAGCCTCGAGGCTGTTAAGTGGACATGGTACTAAGTACGTGGTTTGAGTGCTTAGGGGAGAGAGGCAGCTTTATTAGCTGATGCTTAAATACTTGAACTTAAAACCTGCCCCACATGAGCTAACACCATGTGATGAAGCGCTATGGCTGTGTCTCCTTGGTTTAGCCCACTGGCCTCAACTATCTGGAGTTAGTAAAAACAAATCTAAGAACTGTCTAGTGTTGCTGGCATCACTCTCTGGAGGCTGCCTTATAGAATTAGGGCAGCAGTGACTCCTTGACCACATCTTTGCCTTCATCTTTCCTAGCTTCCCTACAATATCTCTTCTGTGCATGGTCTCTGCCCTCTTCACAGCTCCCTCCTCCTGGATATACATAAATCTGAAGGCTTGTTTCTCTCCTCACTCTCCTTGCTGGAGAAAGCAGTACTTTATCTGAGAAGTGAATGGTGGCATCCCAGATGCTAGCTTTTCTGATGATAGATGCTGCTTAGTCGACATTTGTGAAATTATTCAATTCACTATTAATTTTTCACAATTACATTAAATGTTAAATATGATTTTAAAAATTAAGTATATTTTATTACATGTCTTTAATTATATACAAATTATATGCATTTAATTACATCCAAATACATTTTTAAAACTAAAGTTTCAGCTGTTGCTATATTCTGAAGTGCTTATTTTTCAACTCTAAAAAGATTTTGTTAATCCTGTTATCAGAAAGCCTTTATCAAACTTACTAACTTAAAACACTTCCTTACAGAATGATGTTTTTCTTTTCTTTCCAGGACATTTGATTAGGAGGAAAGACTTTAGATTGTCAATAATCTAGGCTGTCAATTTTATTAATATATAAACTCAAATTTTATATGAAGTATATTTTATGGATAGGAAAAGGAGTAACAGAATTTCCTGTTAAATTCTCTTGATACACAGTTTTAGACATGGACAAAGACAGGAGAGTTTCCACTTTATCTTGTGAAAGGAAGCTTTTTGATGAGCCCCCTTCTGCATACACGCACACTGTGAGATGTAAACTCATTCTTTTTTTTTAAAAAAAAAGATTTATTTATTACATATACAATGTTCTCCCTGCATGTGTCCCTGCAGGCCAGAAGTTGGCACCAGTTTTTATTTCAGGTGGTTGTGAGCCACCATGTAGTTGCTGGGAATCGAACTCAGGACCTCTGGAAGAACAATCAGTGCTCTTAACCATTGAGCCATATCTCCAGCCCATAAATGAGGAGAACTAAACTCATTCTTACAGGTACACACAGCTCACAGTGCTGTAACAAGTAGCTCTTTCTAGCAAGTATGATTTCCTTCATTCCAAATAAAGCCCCAGCGATGTAACAATGAATGATTCAAATGTTTGTTTAAATAGAAGTCATACACTTTTTAGTTTTTTTTTTTTTCGAGACAGGGTTTTTCTGTAGCTTTGGAGCCTGCGCTGGAACTAGCTCTTGTAGACCAGGCTGGTCTCAAACTCACAAAGATCCGCCTGCCTCTGTCTCCCGAGTGCTGGGATTAAAGGCATGCGCCACCACCGCCTGGCACTTTGTAGTTTTTAAATGAAGTCCATCATATGAATTTCTGTAGGAGAATTAATTAATCCATACTTAATTTACATCACTTGGACAGCAGTGTTGCAGATAAGCTTGAGTGGGGTCATACCTCATTTGAGAGGTTTTCTTTTTTTGCACTATCTGTATCTTTTAATATACAAGAGAGCTGTCATTTGCAAAGATTCAAAATGCAGAAGTCCAAAACCAAACTCAGTATCTCTTCCTTTGAATTGTCATTCCATGAGACATTATATATTAAACACTTATACATTTTAAAAAGTGGAGTCCACACCTAAAAGTTAGGGTTGAAATACCAAGTTGGTGATGCTGATAACTTACTACACAGAAGCCCACACCAAACAGTCTCTTTTTTCTGGGTACCAGATCCCATTTCTGCTCATTATTAGCATTTTTCTCATTGTTGACTTTTGTTAAACTTCAAATACAAGCAATGTCTTAACAGGCAACTAAATGATAGAAGGTTAAACAAATATATGCTCTTAGACACTTTTAAAGATGTTTTCAAAGCTTATTTGTGACTTTGAATGAACTTAGCACATCTGTACAGTCCAAGCTATATGGGACATGGTGCTACATGGCTGTCAGTAACATCCCATCTAACAACCAGCATACTGCACTTCTACCAAACATCAAATAACATCATGACTTTAACACCACCAGTGTTAACACATCTGTGTTTCCTAATGAAATATGGAGGTGGGAAACATTGTGATGCTATTTTCTGGTCCTCATGTAAGTGACTGAGGTATGTGAACATCTCAATTTTGTCAAGTGAATGGTCATTACAAAGATGAAAATGTAAATGCACATCTCCATGAATTTGAATATACACGAAATATTGACTAAGCACTATCAATTGCTGAGAGATGCTGGTTGCAAGGGGCCATGGGAATGTACAGCACTGACAACTAGTATTTAACAAGTCAAACCACCAGATGTCCTGTTGTGGAGCCCCACCTTGCAATGCTGTTGGATCACAGGTTCTGGAAACTAGTTGCTCCTGTCTATAATTTCTCTCATGAGACACTTCATTTATTCCCTACATAAGGCTTTGGGTGTATTTCCACTGCTTGTGTGTTTGTCTCGTGAAAATATTCCATCCATTAGACACACATACAGCTGTGGATAGTGAGGAAGTTGGTTTCTGCTTAACTGCATAATTTTGATGAAAAGAAATAATAATAGAATATTTTACATTACTCAGCAGATGTAGGATTACCAGTCACAAAGACAGTCTTTTACACAGACAGGTAATTTTAGACTCCAGAACAAATTCAGACAGACTGGTTGCCCCCTGGAGACAAATATCTGGTTGCCTGTAGATTCAAATGCACGAGAGGTCATTTTCCAAAGTATTGTTTGTTGCTCATTCAAGGTCAGAGCTTGAAGCAACTTTAGTCTGCACATACTCCCTATCACTTGAGGTCCAGCTAATTAATTGTTATTGTTAAGACTTTTACTTTTTATTTATTTATTTTTTTGGTTTGTTCGAGGCAGGGTTTTTCTGTGGTTTTGGAACCTGTGCTGGAACTAGCTCTTTTAGACCAGGCTGGTCTCGAACTCACAAAGATCCGCCTGCTTCTGCCTCCTGAGTGCTGGGATTAAAAGCGTGCACCACCACTGCCCGGCTATTGTTAAGTCTTTAATTCCAATGTCATTTTCTGTCTGGGAACCCTAAGCATTTGAGCTACATGCATGGCTAAGTGTTACTCACTGTACAGTCAATATGATCTCCCTTGCCTAAGAGAAACTATGTGACTTATCATGTGTATAAGAAGAGGACCCTAAGTGAGATATACATGGATCTACATTGAAAGGAGAAAAAGACACAACCTCCTGAGTAAATTGGGAGGGGGGGAGAAGAGAGGGTAGAAGGCAAGGGGGAGGAAGGGAGGGTAGTAGAGAAATATGTATAGCTCAATAAAAAAGAATGGATCAGGCCCTGAAAATGTAACTTATAATTGTCTGGTTTTTGCTGGAAAGGAGTATAGTGAGAGGAGGAGAGAAAGAGAGTGAAGGAGTGGTGTGTAGGGCTATGAGGAAGGCAGCAGTGGAGAGAGAGTGAAGTGTAAGAGAAGAACTAGAATCGTACAAGAAGGTGAGCGAGTGAGCAAGTGTGACAGTGAGTATGACTGAGAGTATATGCGTATGTAAAAAGAGATAAGCAGTTGTATGTTGATGTGGGAGTGTTCTCCTGTATTTTGTATTCCTCTTATTGGTTGAATAAAGAAGCTGCCTGGCTTATAGGATAGGTCCGCCCTTAGATGGGCAGAGTAGACAGAACGGAAGTTCTGAGGAGAAGAAAGGAAGAGCCAGACGCCATGAGCTTCTGCCGCAGATGGATGCAGGTTAGAATTGTCTGGTAAGTCACCACTCATAGTGACATGCAGACTTTTATAATGGGTTAGTTTTAGATGTGAGAGCTAGCCAAAGAAAGGCTAGAGATAATGGGCTAGGCAGAGTTTAAATGAATATAATTTTCATGTGGTTATTTCGGGCATAACCAAGCAACCAGCGGCTTAGCGGGCCAGCGGCTGGGGGCTGGGAGCTGGGTGCTGGGAACATACCACCCACACCTCTCCATCCACTTACAACAGTTATTTACAACAGTATGTAAAGGGATGTTGCAACCAAATATAGAAATATGTAACTGTGCAGGAGAGAGGTGCATGTATGTAAAGAGAGATATATAGTTGTATGTAAAGGGATGTTGTAACTGAATATAGAAATATGTAACTGTGCAGGAGAGAGTTGCATGTATATAAAGAGATATCTACTTGTATGTGAAGAGATGCAACAGTAGAGATTGTTGTAGGAGGTCAATAGAGATCATCAAGAAAGAGAAATTATTTCAGTTGAAGTAAGAGAGAAGATTACCATCAGGAAAAGGTGTGCTTGTTCCTTTTTTTTTTCTTTTTTAGGTTACCAGCAGAAAGCTTAAGATTTCTCATTTTTCCCCTCAGACAGAAATGTCTAGCAACCCTCACATAAGAATGTTTTGTAAGCCTTCGCTACTCTGAGGTCTTCTTTTTACTACTCTGGAGCACATCAGGAAGCTGGCCTCTCCATATGCATTAACCAACAGTTATCAATTGCTGTTATCAAAAAGGGCATTTTTTTCTTTTCCAAATATTTGAGTGAACAATTTCAAAATGTTTTGCTAGGTGTTTATGTTTTCTGAAAACCAAATGTACCTTCTTTTTTATCTTCTGAAGTAATCTTCACTTTAGTATCTGTTATATCTTTGAAAGAAGCCAGAAAAAGGACCACATCTCCTTTTTCATTCTTTATAGGAACAATATCCAATAGGCACCAAAACGGAGACCCTGCAAAGGTAAAAAAAAAAAAAGTGTGAGTCAGTCTCCTGTTTCAGCTATGAAAGTCCAGTTGGTAACCACAAAACAGCCTTCGCTGTTTTCATCTACCCCACCATCTCATGGTGGATCTTGAAAAAAGACTATTGTTTGGTGGGAGTTTATTAGAGGTGTGGCCAATTTCAAACCAATGATGATTCACTAGGATGGCTAACATTCAAATACAAAGGAATGGAAAACACCAGCTTTGAGAGATGATGCCATGCCACTTACACCCTCACCCACAACTGAGTGGTTTTATGTCAATGCACAATACTGTCACCTTAATAACTCCTCAATGTTAGGAAGATTCATATTACACATAATACGTTATACATCTCTGTGAGTGGTTTATTTATAATATGTAAATTTTTCTGTAATTATGCTGAGTCAAAGGAGGAAGAAAGACCCAAGGTGAATCTTCGAGTTTTGACTCCATTAACTGTTTCCTTCCTTTGCCCCTTTCCCTTCTCTCTGTCCTACCAGTGTGCAGAATAGATGTAGTCTCTTTACCTCCTGACTACCAGACCAGTCTTATGCCCCTGTAGGCCAAAATTGCTCTCCAAATTTGCGTTCTCCAGATTGTTCTACCACAGCAACAGAAAAGTGAGTAATACAGACAATAATCGAATTCAGTTCCACTTTGGGAGTAGACGAACCCTAACATAAAGACTCACAGTAAAGGCCATTGCGCTCAATGGACTCTGCATAATGTGAATATTCTTAAATATTTTTATTGATTTTTCATACAGGTATTTAATTTTTTCCTATACTTCATTTTCTGCTAAGTAAACTAGAATACCACTCTTTAAAACTGGGAGTTTTTTCCCATCAATGCTCTAGCTACAGAAGGAACAAAAAGTTATCAGGTCTTAACATCAGATCCTAGAGAGAGTAATATTTTCTTGGGCTGGAGAGATGATGGGGCAGGTAAGATGGCTCTGCACACTCTCTGCTATAGCTCGTCACAGTGTATCCAACGTCCTGTAGCTCTAGTAACTAGAGGCTCTTCCACAGTGTAGACCTCTCTCTAGTAACTAGAGGCTCTTCCACAGTGTACACCTCTCTCTAGTAACTAGAGGCTATTCCACAGTGTAGACCTCTCTCCTTTACTCGCAGACAAAATGGACAATGGGCAACTTCTTTCCAGCAAGACTGATCCAGACCCAGGCACATAAGTCTCTCATAGGCCAATGCTAGATGTTACTAAGTCACTCAGCCTTGAATTCAGAGATGCAAGTGATTCTTAAGAAGAGGGTTAGAGTGTCAGTTTTAACTCTGGCTGGATATAGCAACAGTAATTACCAAGTAGGTCAAAAATGCCAAAATAAACAAGGCTCTGCCAGAATTTAAGTTAATAATATCTTTAACTTCCAAGAATAAATACAACTGATGGAGATAAGTAGAGTTTATACTTTCTATGGCAAAATATACTTTGGAAATGAATAAATAGTTACCTTGGGAAACAATGGTGTAAGGGAATTTGACTTGTTAGCAGACAACTCATTGTGTGCTTTCTGTATACACCGTCATGGTTTGAACATGGAATGTACATCAGAAGCTCTTGTGTTTAACATTTGATCCCTTGATGGTGGTGTTATTTTGTGACATTTTGGAAATCGTAGGAGGTGGAAGTTGTTAGAGAAAGTGGGTCACTGGAGTGGTCCTTGAAGGTTGTGCATATTCTTTTTACTTCTGGTCCAGATGGCATGACTAGCGTGTCTCACATACCCTAACCATCATGATTTTTTTTAACCCTTCAACAAGCCCAGAAGCTAGAGAGTCAGCCATTTTTAAACTGTTAACTAAAATAATTTTTTCTATTCTTGAAGTTTAATAGGTCAAATATTCTGACCCATTCAGGTGAATATGTCATATTTGGCAAAAGCAAAAACTAAGGATTAAGTACTAAACATATAGCTATGGTTTAGTCATTTAATTCACACAGGTAGAAAATAAGGTCTATTGAGTCATGAGTGGTCTTGTTCAATTTGATCTATACTGTCATGATGGAGAATATTTTAACCATTCAATATATCACAACTTCTTAGAGTAGAATATGAATAATACTTAATTCTCTATTTCTATTTTAAATATGATCTTGATTAGAATTTAATAATGGCTATGTGTTTTTAAATGTAACTATACATACAATACCCTGTGTACTAACAGCATCAGTGTTAACATGGTCTCCATCAAAAGTATCATTTTCTGTTCTCTGAAAACATTTCATATTGACTGAGTGCTGGAGTAAGATATTGGCCAGTCTTAGAAGTGGAAGAAGGCAGAGAGACTCTTTCTGATGGCAGCTGGGGGGTGAGAGGAGGGTGAGAACTTCATGTCTTTCTCAGAAAGCAAAAAGTAGTGATGGGAGTCCTTTAGGTTTTGCAAGAAATCTGTCGCTGCTATTTCCTTGTTCTGGCTTTGCCGGGTCTCACTTCTCCCTCTGGAGCATTCTCCCTAACTCTAGTTTTCCTCTCATGCTTTAGCAGTTAGCTCAAACCCACAACGATTCCTTTCTTTCCTGCAGCACCAGTGTAGCTTTTTATACTTCTCAAAATGTAATGTCTGTTTTCCAGTGACTGCAAGGAGGAGCCAGAGTGACTTATATAAGGATGATGAGCAGAACTAATGAAAGTACAGCCTTGAAAAGGAGGAGAAGGTCCACGGAGAAGCCGAAGCTGCTTAGGAGAAACGCCTCTCATGCACCTCCCCGAGTCCACCACCCCTGGTACAACTGCATTAGGGATGAAAGTAATGACTGAGGTAAAATCTTCACCTTTTTGTGAACTGCCTATCTCTAGTGAAGTTTATGTGTGTATCAGTGTTCATTCTTAACTTTTTTGTTTTTGGTTTTTCGAGACAGGGTTTCTCTGTGGCTTTGAAGCCTGCGCTGGAACTAGCTCTTGTAGACCAGGCTGGTCTCGAACTCACAAAGATCCACCTGTCTCTGCCTCCCGCGTGCTGGGATTAAAGGCGTGCGCCACCACCGCCTGGCCATTCTTAACTTTTTAATTTACCATGACTGGAAACCCTGCCTTCCAAATGCCCCAGGATGCCAAGCCCTCAGCACTTGTGAAACAGTAAAAGTAAGGCTAGGCATAGATCAAACTAGTTAGAGACTCCTATGAATTGAACAGTGGCTAAAAATAACCTTCAATTTAATGTGTATTGAAAACTGAGGGGAGTGCCATTAGTGGTTGTTTAAATTATTTTTTCACTGAAAAATGAATATGCCTGATGGTGAATTAGATGCTAGAGCACTTATTAGCATGCATGAGGCCCAGGATTCAATTTAATTTAAAAGGAGTGGAGCACAGCATCAAATATTAATGGTGGTAGATTGTGGAGTTTAGTTATCCTTTCAGGAGTTTTGGTTAGGTATTTTCTTGAATAAAAATAAAGGAATATATAAACAAATTCTGACCACTTTAGAGGTTAAGGAAAGAGACGAAAGAAGTTCAAGACTGAATCACCATGACAATTGGACCCTGCCTATGTAAAAGTCATTTCTTTTTTTTTCTCATTTTATTTTTTTTATTCAAAAATTTACACTTTCTCCACTTATCCCAGTCCCCCCCCACTCTCCCATTACCCCTCCTCCCTTCCCCTGCTTCCTTAAGAGAGGGCAGGGTGTCCTGCCCTGTGGAAAGTCCAAGGCCCTCCCCACTCCATCCTGGCCCAGGAAGGTGTGCATCCAAATAGACTGGGTTCCCAAAAAGCCTAATCATGCAGAGAAGATAGGTCACAGTGTCATTATCGATGGCATTGGCAGACCCGTTCAGGGAGTCCGATTTGGTCATATGCTCCATCAGTCTCAGTCCAGCAGGATTGAGTGAGCCCCCATTAGATCAAGCACACTATCTCAGTTGGTGGACCATCCCCTCGCAGTCATGACTTCCTTGCTCATCTTCTCCCACCTTCTGTTCTTCAACTGCACCTTGGGAGCTCAGTCCTTTGCTCTGATGTGAATGTGGGTCTCTGCCTCTATGTCCATCCATTGGACGAGATTTCTATGGTGATGATCAAGATATTCATCAATATGACTATGGGACAAGGCTAGTTCAGCCACCCTCTACGTGCTCTCTGATATTTCACAAGTTCAAATAAATATTCCTTTTAAAACTTTGAGAAACGTTCTACTTTTATTTAGGATAGGGAAAAAAGGAAGGAAGGAAGGAAGGACTAGTTATGTGTTTGGGTTTTTATTTTTGTTTTTACTCCAAGTTTCCTTTGTTCTGAAGTAAGAAATAACAGTAACAATAAAACTTTCTTCCTCTTCAAGGAGGAGAAGATATAACCACCACTTAGCAATTCCAATGTTTAGGAGGAAGAGGAGTCAGGGAACCTGAGAACAAAAACAAATCCCCAATATATAAATTTTCAATCTAGAGTGCTAGCATCCCCATTCAACAGATCATTCTCCAAACTATAGATTAGCATATCTACAATTGCTTAAAACCAAAGCATGATTCACAAGGAAACCTGAATTTACAACACATCAGTGTCATGAGACTATCACATACAGGAGGAGCTAGTGGTAACTGTCATTTTCTAAAATTGTATCATATCTGGATACCACACCACATATTCATTATGTAAATCCTGTTTAAACGTCTCACAGATCAGTCTAACCAGTTCTTCCCATAATCTGTAGCAGTGCACGTTGAGATGTAGGCTAGTCCTTGGAGTCACAGAGCCAGTAAGTACATAGATGCATATTTGTACACAAGGCTCCCCAAGTTTCACTTTATTATGCTCTTCTGATGACTCTACTCCATGAAAAACACTTTAAGGGACAAATTTTCTTTTCCATTTCTTCACTTTTTAAATGCTGCAGTGTAGGAGGAAAAGGAAAGGCTCTATACTATCAACAAATTCCACTTACAACCTCAAAAGAAGAGAAGGGCCTCTGTGCAAAATTTATTCTGTTTTAGTTTTGAGTTATGATATGGCTTTATTAAGGTGCACACAGTTTTAAACCTTGAATTTGCATATTGGATGAGATAGTAGGATTAAAAAAAAAACAGTGCTGGTACAACTTCAAGATAGGGCACAGACTGATGAATCAGGTACCACGCTTGCAGTGTAGCTACCTATGCAGAAGAGGAATGCAGCTCAGCAGTGGGACAAAGTCTTGACCAGGCCTCACCTCCCCCTGAGGTTCCACTTTTTCCACACAGGGGAAGCTTTAGCAATGGTGCTGTGTTTACCACTGTCGTTGTCCACATGACATGCGGCAGCACACCCTGAACTCCTAAGACTGGAGTGACAAGGGGGAGAAAGCTGCAGTTCACCCTGGAGCTATAGGCCAAGCTCCTCAGTGGTGATCTGGAGAAGAGATCAGATGTGACTGATAAATATTAGAGAACAGAAAATGTTTTACAGGTTTGGTTTCATAACAGAACAAGTCACTGAGATGGTTTCATTCCCTTAATATTTGACTGTAAGAAAACAATTTAAGATTTCATGAGGCTTGCAGTTCCCCTGAGTGAGAATCTGACTTAAATAATAATTTGAGGATTAAGTTAATATTCTTCAACTGCATTTGGCTTTGGTTAGAAGAATCTATGGTCTTATCAGAACAATGCTAATAACCAATAAACATACATAATGCCTATGCAAATGCAACATGAAAAACACAGGCTAGGATTCTTTAAGATCCCCAAAATTATTTGGAGATTACGTTGAGAGTAACTGGATATAAAACCATTTGTTTATTCATCTGATATTTATTGACCATCTCCCATGGCAGACACTAGTCTAGGTCTTTGTTTATAACAAATATTGGAATATAATAGATCTTTATTGCAATCTATGAAAGAACTGTCATTCAACTTTGGAGAGAAATACAAGAAATTATTACTATGATATATAGGCAAATTATATAGTTTGTTAAATGCTACAGCAGAAAGAATATGGCAAGGGGAGATGTGTGACTTGGAAGAGTGTGTAGTGTAGGATGGTGTAGTATTCTTTTTCTCTCTACATGTGTGTGTGTGTATTGTATTTGTGAAGTTTGAGTGTGTGTAGTACATACAAAAGAATGCAGGAATGCTTGGGTGAAAAATCCGAAGTACTGTGTAAGAAGCAGAGATGTCTGATGAGAATTGAAAACATGGAAGTAATGGTTGATATTGGGTTAGTAAGAATTGCACAATGATTCTCACTGTATAAATGTATGATTACTGTTTTACATGGCATTTAGCACCTCTCAAGAATATGCTGTAAACAAACACACTTAACATTTGTTCCATTGTGCAAACTCAATTCCTGGTGAAGACTGAGGAATGCCTCACCAGATTGCCCTTGTCACAACTTGGCCCCTCCTGAAACACAGAACACGCTTCACTAGAACTAGAGGCAAATCCCAGTGTGCAGAAAAGCTTTGTTCTATCCACAGCACTCTGATAACCCTACCCTTAAATTCATTATCTGACACCAAACAGACAGTTTTGCAAATAGTAAATTTATACATAATATCTTCTTTCTGATCCCAAGGTTTACTCCCACAGGGGAAAAAAAACAAACAATCCAACATGCACTTAGCAAAAGAAAATAAAAACTGTAGAAAGTAGAGAGGGTTCCATTGGGATTATCATCTTCAGAGATGGGGTTATTCACCTGTCAAGGTCAGCAAATACATTATATAGTGTACCAAACAGTCAAAAATTCATTCATGAAGTTGAGCTGGGTTTTCATTCAGCTACTCAAATAGACACAGAAAATAGGGGACCTGGGAGCATGGTTATTTTCTTATAAATCTTCATTTATGAAAGCAAGCAGTCTCCAAGTACTATCAATGTATATATCATGATATAGAAGCTTGCAGACTAATAAGTTTGGCATAGTATGAGTTATTATTAAGCTTGGAATAGTATGAGTTGGAGCCTCTATTTCCTTCACTCCCCCAATCCACTTGGCCCTAGGCTTGGGGCCATTCCCCTCCTCCTTATCCTCCAAACCACACAATATTACACATGTCCTTATCAGCCTCCTAGAACCCCTGGGTATAGGCCACCCAAAAGCCTTCTATTGCCAAACATTCATCTTCTGTCATCAAATTACAAAACCCTACCAATTATGTCACTCAGGCTTGGCATCTCTCTTCAAAGTCTCAGGGGACTTAAACCTCTTATCTCTGACCCCTTAAGAATAGACCTTCATTTCACGTCTTCCCCCTTTCAAACTCCCACACTTGCAGTTAAAAAACCCAATGGAACTTACCACTTGACTCAGGATCTGCGAGTTATTAACTCTGCGGTGGCTTGTATCCACCCTGTAGTATCCAACTCCTATACCCTTTTTTCTACCATCCCTTCGGAAACCTGTTTCAGAAATCAAAAATATCTGCTTTCTGTTCCTCTGGATCCCTCAGACATAAACCTTTGCCTTCTCTTTGACTAACCCACTAACCTTTGTTCCCAGTACTTGAACTGTCCTAACCCAGGAGTTCTAGGACAACCCAAAATCTAATCAGCCAAGCTCTGGCATCTGACTTATTCTCCTTAGCTTGTGTGGTATGTGGATGACCTTCTCCTCTGTAGTCCATCCCTGCAAAGTAACCAGGTTGACACCTCTGCTCTAATGAACTTCCTGTCTCACCCTATACAACCCAACTGTCCACCTCTCGGGTTACTTATTTGGGACTATTACTCTAACTCACAAGGCCATTACCCTATATAGTACACAGTCCATCATGAAAAGGGACATGTCAGGAGCAATGTGAATTAGCTGGGTATATGGCATCAGCGGTCAAGAAACTGACAGGAAGTGAAGTGAGGCTACAAAAACTTTAAGACTCATACTTAGTGACCATTTCCTTCAGCAAGACTCCACTTCCTAAAGCTTGCTCAGTCTTCCAAAAGAATACCCCCAGTAAGAGACAAAATCAAACTCATGAGCTTAAGGATGATATTCCCATTCAAACCACAACCATGAGGAAGGCAAGATGGAGGAAAGAGAATGGAAAAGAAACTTAAAGAGACAGACCATGAACTGAGACAACTCATAGGTGGCTTTAGGTAAGCTTAAAGAATTCATGTTCACCCACGAAGGAAGAGGAACTCACAGAAGGTTTTGTTACAGGCAAACCGCATCTGCAGTGTGGGAACATGGTCTTAAGGCAACAACGAAAGAGAATATAAGTGGGGCAGATATGGAGAGTGGCTAAAAAGAATTTGTATAACTTGAGCTCCATACTGAGAGAAACTGAACTAACAGGGGTGCAGAATGATAAGCCTCAGATTCTGGGGCTTATGTAGTGAAACTGGCCTGAGGCTTTGGAAGGCAATAGAGAATGGAGAGTTGCAATGGTCACAAGAAAGGCCTTAACTGGCAGCAGGTATTTTTGTTTGCAGTTCTTTTTCATCTCTCCCGTAGAAACACCTTGAAGGTTACTGCTAAGTCTTCTGTCTGTTGACTTAGGGGCTCCCTTTCTAGGCTTCTAAGTTTGGCTCTGATGTCAGGAAAGCTCTGGGATTAAAATCATCACTTTATGCACAGGCATACAGAGATGAGCTAGGAGGCGAGTTGTCTAGGCTTCATCAGCATGTTTCAGAGTTGTGTGGCCTCCTCAGGGAGAAGGTTGTGGGTGAGAATCATATAAAAGTCATGGTAAGATGGTAAGATTAGGAGATATATTAATTTCTTTTAAATAAAAGCAGAAGAATTGTTGGTATTGGACTCCAATCCTTTTCTATTTGACAGTGTTTGCTTAATTAATAGAAGACTTATACATTGATCAAGCCATCCACCCCAGCAATGTCCTGCAAAGGGTGAATAGTAGCCAATTTCAGCCAGTAGGGGAAGGTAAAGAAGGTCCCATGGCTGAGAGGGAGCAAGCAGTGGGAGTATTAAGGGCTGCCAGTGACCTGAAAGTGGACACCTGAGGGCATTGGTTTGGACAACTTATTGCTGAGGAGGGTGAAAGAGAGACTGAAGAGACAAGAGAGAGATAAAGGATTGTAGGTTGAGGATGACAATAGGGAGGCTCCTTAGTATTACTTAATATACTGGAAGAATAATCTAGTTTGAGCTTCATAGCTAACAGGCTTCTCTTTTCTTGGTTGGCTTAAACCATGTGGTCACCTTTAAATAAAATGAGAGTAAAGTCGGTTGGCCAAAATCCACCCTTTCCAACCCTAGAAAAGATGGTTGTCTGGGACTGGAGAGATGGCTCAGAGGTTAAGAGCACTGATTGCTCTTCCAAAGGTTCTGAGTTCAAATCCCAGCAACCACATGGTGGCTCACAACCATCTGTAATGAGGTCTGGTGCCCTCTTCTGGCCTGCAGGCATGCATACAAGCAGAACACTGTATACTTAATAAATAAATAAATCTTTAAAAAAAAAAAAAAGAAAAAGAAAAGATGGTTGTCAGCCATGTGGCTTCCTCCACCCCTCAGGGTGGGGAGTGGGGGGAACACAGCAGCAAGATGGTGGCATGCCACATCTTTAAAATTGCCCTTTTACTGATTTTTAACTAACAACCTCTATTACGAGTTTTAAGTTCACCCTTTCGTTACAGATTTTATAGATTTTTTAAACCATACCCAAGATACTTAAAATACAGATGTAAAGAAAGTTTACATAAAAGTGTTATAAATGTTGAGACAAGGTTCAAACCTTAGCAAAAGTTTTAAAGAGTTAAACTAAACCCCCCCCAAAAAACTTGGAAAAAGTAATAGTAATCCCTATAGGAAAAAGTCTATCATTTAGCTTTGTTTTGCTCTTATTTTTCTGTCACATAGTCACTGGCTTCCCTGATATGGGACAGATTCATTTAAACAAGTATGCTTGTGTTTAGAGGAGGGAAACCATACTTAAACTCCAGAGCCAACTTTTTTTTGAAGTGAGACAGCATAAAGTAACAGTCTAATGCCACTCACACCTAAAAGACACTCGAATCCTTATGAAACTGAATCCAGTAACCCGAAAGCAAAGAAGGCTTAGAGACAGGAAATTTCTGAGTCTTGGCTGTTGGATGTTACAGGAATGGATGGAGGAGCGTGTGCTCAAGCTGCTTTCATTTCTTCCCCTCCTTCTAGGTCCTGGCTCCCGCTTTGAAACAAACTTACAGATCCATTACCCATATCTTAAAATACAGGACATTTACACAGCATGCTGGAGAGATCAGAAAAACAAGGAGCTATTGGAACCATGAAAAAAAGAAAGCTTAAATTTAGGTGAAAAGAAATCTCTTCCTATTTCCCTGATTGCTTGCAGTAATTTTAAAGGTCGCAAATGATATTGGGATCCAGGGTACTGTTAGGCAGACATTTGGATTCATTATCTAAAAAGTATTGAGAACAAATTCAATGAGAAAAGTGAAAAAGTGCAGTGTTTTTCAGGTCGGGTGTCAGGTAGGAAGACTGGAGGTGTTCTAAGAGGCATCCCAAAAGGAAATGAGAGAATATGGAAGACACTGCTCCCATGGTGAATGTGAAGGAAAATGTCAGACTGTACTAAAGACTGTCCCCAGGATTCAGGGAGGACTGGAGGAAGACACAAACCACTCAGTGGGTGAGTCATCATTGCAATCAACTGGGGTCAGAGGCTTAGCCTGGCTAAGCCCAAGGGGAGACTCAGTGCTTGGTACAAGGGCTTTCATGGAGGGCAGAAGGCAAGAATGAAAATGGAGCTAGAGGAAGGGGAGTCTCATCCAATGGAATAGGTCAGAAATAGGATCACAAAAGCCAGGAGGGCCTAAAGGAACTGTGTGATGGTGGAAGATACAAAATAATCCCACAGTAGTTCAAAATTACTTATAATAGAGGGTTATTTATTTAGGGCAGACACATAGATCACTGTCCTAGATCACAGTCCTCTGTAAAAACAGGGAACAGGAACAAAGTCTATCAGCCAGAAGCAAGAGTTGGCAACAGGAGAGCACAGGCAAGCTTTACAGCTACATTTATAGTGTAAGAGATGACGTCCTAATGGTATCTTAAAGACTATTGGTTGAAGGAATTCCCCCTTTTGTTTAAATAAGCAAGTCCCCCTTTTGTTTAAATAAGAGAGTTCTAAATCCAATACAAAACTATATACACTAGGGACAGGTATCAAGTATAAGATTAGGATTACAACCAGCATAAATAATAATAAGCAAGAAACATATGCTAAATGTTTTAATAAATATTCTATCATAAGAAATCTAATTCTTATATTGGAAAAGTCTTTGATAGATCATAAGGTAACTATGACTATCTAATCTTCAAACTGATTGAAGGCCTGAGAAGTAAGATAATATTACTTGAGTAGGCAGGAAGTGCAATCAAGCAGCTTCTAAAATGTGCAGTAGATGACAGAGACACCTGGCTGCCTGAGCAATCACCCAAAGTCTCATTTGCAATGTTGAAGCAACCAACTTTGGCTAAGGCCTAGAGTAACCATTTTTAGAAGCAGGAAAATTTTCAGAACCATCTTACTCTGTCTTGGCAAGGTTTGACAGTCTTTTTTCTTGTAACCTGCTTGTCCAGTCTGGACACTGTGCACTTCGTCAGTGGTTGCAGCATGGGCAGTTCCTTGCCCAAAGGTCAGTTGTGCCAATAAGAAAACAAACTGAAAGTGGAGTGAGTGTCTTTGGTGCACAAAAACCTCTAGGGAATATAGAGGTGCTGCCAGGAGCAATCATATCTCATATCAACAGAATTCTAAATTATTTAAATGCAATGTTCTACAGATCTTTGAAGTAGTTAAAGGTTACCTATCTATGCAGAATACAATCTCTATGTATCTAATGAACCTAGCTAGTCTGACGAAAAGTATAGCAAACATGAGTGACTATTGACCTAATAATACTTAATACCTATAAACATAGCTATTAAGACTTCATATCAGAATATCAAACAATCCTTAAACAACTGTGCAGTAAAGGAAAACAATGACCTCAAAATCTAAACATGAATAAATATCTTAATCAGATGTAGAAATATATAATGCAATATGATAAATATATCCTAAAATTGTATCAATATACAAAATGTCTTAAACAGCGGTAGAAACATGAATGCATACAATCTGACAAAATAATTTTGTATAGGTGTACAAATATTGTAAACATAAATACAAATATCATTTGACCTTGTATCAATATACAAAAATCTACACTAATGTAAATTGTCCATATATAATAGCTCACAAGTATTCACTCAGTTACTCATTATTATATCAGTAGTGTGAATAAGTTCACACTAATCTACCTATTCTCACATTCAGTTTTTGAATTTCCAGTCCAACCCCCAGCCTTATGTGAGTAATAATTAATCTCAAAATGGTGTCCCTAACCCTGGGGACAAACTTTGTTGGTAGAGGGGACATTGTCTTCTAGAGTTTCTTCCAGCTGTCATGGGGCAACGTTTTTTCTATAGGATCCTGTAAAAGTAAAATGATGGTTAAGTTTCAAGATTGCTGATTGTATAATTGTGAATGGTCTCTGAGTAGTCAACAGGGTCTTTTTGTTTGTTTGTTTGCTTGCTTGCTTGTTTGTTTGTTGAAGTTCTTATTTGGAGTTCTGGCCAGAACATTATAAGAAAGTGCACTATTTCTGCAGCTGGCATCCAAAAACCAGTCTCATAGTAGCACTATCGGCATCATGATGTCGTATCAACCAGGTGGAGTCATTGTAGTGGCACCCATTATCTTCCTGGAAGCTTCAAAGATTACTGCAGGAAAATCTGTTCATTGTTGAAAACTTAAACATCATTCATATAGACATATATTCAACATAAGATGTGATATAGACAAAACGGGCATGGAGAAAAGTAACTATTTCCTTAAAATCTGTCTTCTTGAAGAATATATAGTTATAGTTATTTTCCCTTAGTGATGATAAAAGATAAAGTATATATAAATATTGTAACTGTAATTCTTGATTAATTTTACTATGTTAAAATTAAAGTCCTCCTTTTTATTTAAACAGAAAAGGGGAGGTAATGTTGGATTCTCCTCTGTATGCTATGAATACCATTGGTTAATAAAGAAACTGTCTTAGGGCTGCACAAGGCAGAATAGGGTAGGCTGGGGGAAAAATACTGAATGTTAGAAGAAAGAAGGCCAAGTCAGGAGAAGCCATGCAGCCCTGCTGGAGACAGACGCTGGACTGAACTTTACCCAGTAAGCCACAGCCATGTGGCAATACACAGATTAATGGAGATGGGTTAGTTTAGGATATCAGTTAGTCAGAAATATGCTTAAGGTATTGGGCAAACAGTATTGCAAATAATATGGTTTCTGTGTGATTATTACGGGGTGGGATGGAAACCTATTACAATAACTATGGAATTCGTGAAGACCAAAAAGTGAGGAAGAAAATGGACTTCCAGGAGGAGAAGGCAGGAAAGGGAGGGGCATAATAGCCTGGTTGGGCTACGGAAACTACAGTACTGCAGCTCCAAGGGTTGGTGGGACAGTGTGGGGTCAGGTGAAGAGGGCCAGCCATAGCCTTAAAGACCATGTCTTAAGGTTGGTTACCTCTTCTGGAAGGGGGAAATTACCAAATTACCACTGGTGGATGGGGTGCCTAGAGAATTGCTGAGGCAGAAGATGAGTCTGCCTCAGGTACATTGGAGATGAGGAATAGGGTCCCAGTCAGGCTCATACCGTGAGTTGGAGTGAAGGTACCAGGAAAGCTTATCTGAGTCAAGGTAACTATTACAGCTCTGAGGGGAAAAGCATCCTGGCAGTTGGGCAGCCTTCAAGAAAAGAATGTATCTGAGGATCCCCTCTGTTATGCAGATGATCTTTCTTTCTTTCCATGTTTCCTAATGACGGCCTTTCTTCATTGCCTGATCCTATTTGTGCTCAAGATTATTCTGCCTTTTAATTCTTTAACTGGAAGAGAAAACAAACCTGATCAAGACACCTATGCAGCAACACTTCTACTAACTCCACATAGAAAAAGTAACTACCTAACCCAGTCCAAAGTCCTGACTCAGAAAACTGCAACATATGATAATAAATATTTTAAGTAACCAAACTGAGTAGATACCTGGGACAGTACATAGACTATACCTTTTCTGTTAATCAATCTGTGAGCTATAAACACTTTGCAGAAAATAGCTGTCAAGGTCTCATTTTCAGTTGCTTTTAGGACAACACAACTTCTTGGAGACCATCACAATCACTTTTAAATTTCAACAGAAATCTCTCTATAGCCCAGTCTCCTGGCCCTAGCCATATAAAAGTCTAAACATACTGTCATAAAGGTTGACCTGAATGATTTGGTTGTTGGTGATGCCACAGTTGCAGCTAGGCAAATTTCCCTGTGGTAATCATCACAATTATACTGCCTTCTTCTTTGTTCAGATTCTGGTGGGTAAACCTTCTTGTCTTCCTAATTCTTTTGACCTCTCAAGGTCAAATTTATTGGAATACATTATTTTTTGTTTTTGTCATCAAGACTGGTTTCTAAATTTCTTATTGAAATAGATTCCTGGTTGGCTTACCTATTGATCTCTAAATGTGGTGTTTTTACATAACTAATAATTATGTCTGTGCTGAGATTCCCCACAGCCATATCATGTACACTGCAGAAACTGTGTTTTCCAATAAAAAGGTATATTCTTGTGGTTCATATAATGAACATGTAAATAAATTGCCCTTTACTCTTTACTTTGGGCTGTTACACAGTACTAGCTACAAACCTATCTCTCAGTAATCAAACTGGGGAAGAAACATACTGTACATTTGAAAGGTAAACCTTGAGAATAATTTGACATTCTGAAACCCCATTTTTTCCTACTTTTCTATATTAAACTCCAAGTCTAAAATACCTACAGGGTGTAATAAAATATTCTAGAAATCTGTCACAGCATCCTATTGAAAAACTGAGCATAAAAACTCACACAGACAGTCCCAGGCATATACTTAGTGTCAGAATGAAGGAAAGTACTGAAATAGAGAGACCCATAAACTGAAAACTTTAAAATATTGATAAAGGAAAATGAAGAGGATACAAATCAATTAAAACACATCCCATGGGAATAATTCTGGATAATCAGCTTCATTGGAGTGGCCAGTTAGTCAGAAATATGCTTAAGGTATTGGGCAAACAGTATTGCAAATAATATGGTTTCTGTGTGATTATTACGGGGTGGGATGGAAATCTATTACAATAACTATGGAATTCGTGAAGACCAAAAAGTGAGGAAGAAAATGGACTTCCAGGAGGAGAAGGCAGGAAAGGGAGGGGCATAAACGCAATATGCAGTTCCAATACAATTACTATAGACTACCCAATGGCATTCTTCAAAGAATTAGGAAAGCCAATCCTAAAGATTAGATAGAGGTATGAAAGATCTAAAACTGTTATGTAATAACGAAGAACAAAGGCCCAATAAGGCTGGAATGTTGCAGGTATCACTCTACCTAGTTGAATACTATACTGAAAAGCCATAGCATGCAAAGCCATATGGTGCTGCCAACAAAAAGAGAGACAAAGTAGATTGGAACAAACTACAGAATCAGGAAATAAAGCAAAATGTGTCAATGAAGTGGAAAGGAAGAAGAGAAGGGGAGGGAGGGAGGAAGAGGGAGAAGAGGAGGAAGAGAACAGGTGAAAGGGGAGGAAGAGGAAGAAGAGTGGGAGAAGGGGGAAAGGAGGAGAAAGGAGAGTAAGAAAAATATTCTATCAAGCTTTCCTACTTACACATGCTAGTTTCAGAATACATGCAGGTGTTTTATGAACAATATCACAGCACAAAGCTGATTTGGGCATGCAGCATCAGTGTCTGATGCTGTGAGTCAGCGGATATTCTAAAATGATGACAACCTGAAAAAAATGAAGTTCAGTTTTGTCTCTTACAGGATGGTTTATATTTTTGGAAAAGCAGTGAAAACCACCACTTGCACCTTGCAGTTTAACTGCAAAGCCTTTGGAGTAAGTCAGAGTGTTTCCATGTTATTTTTTTTTAACTTACTACTTTATAGTCTCAAGTGGACTACATAACTCCTAATTTAATGTGATTTTAATGAGGTATTTTAGGTTAATAGTCTCCCGTTCAAAAAAGTATTTATTGAAATCCATTTCTCAGTATCTATTAAATAACCATATTTTAAAATAGGTTCTTTAGAAAGATAATCAAGTGAAAAGAAGTTTTCAAGATAGGCCATAAGACAAACTGACCTTCCTGATAAGATGGCAAGCCTTGGGCCAATGAAAAGGCTCAGTGTTGAGCCTTTCAACCAAGTTGGATATCTAGAAGGAAAGAATGACTTCAAGCTGTCGTGGGACTTGCACATGTGTGCCATGGCTCATGCACATAGATCTTATAAATAAATAAGTTTAATTAATATAATAACACATTTAGAAGGGAAAATGGGGTGCAGTTACTCATACTGTGTAAGCTCTGTGCAAGGATGAGGACAAAGACAAGGGTGGTTCTTCCTCAAACCAAACATTGCCAAAGATTGCTACAGAACCACCAAAGAGATGAAGAACAGACACTTTTGGTGTAGAAGGGTTTTTCTGTATTTCTTTGCTCTCATTGGTTAAATAAAGATTCTGCCTGGCCTGTAAGATAGGAAACAGCCCTTAGGTGGACGGAATAGACAGAACAGAGTTCAGGGAAGGAAGAAAGTGGGCAGACGCCATGATGCTCCAGCCCCAGATGGATCCAGGTTAGAATCTTCCGATAAGTCACCACCTTGTGGTGACATACAGACTATCAGGAATGGACTAGTTTAAGATGTCAGGGTTAGCCAAGAAGAGGCTAACGATAATGGGCCAGGCAGCAATTAATTAATACAATTTTCGTATACTTATTTCGGACATAAGCTAGCTGGCGGCCGAGAGCTGGGTGGGAAGGAACAAACGGGCCTGTGTTTCTCTCAGGTGCTGGGAACGCAACCCCCTCCTCTTACAACACACTTTGTCACAGTCCTCAGAAGAAGTGAAATGTTTGGAAAAGTGGCTCATGGCCTTGTAAGTTCAAGAATTGTGAAGCAATAAACCCATCCTTCTTAAGACCCAGTTTCCAGTACTCAGAGAAACAGGATCCAGAACAGATTGCTGTACTAAGAAAGTTAGTTAGGGCGGTCTCCAGCAGCAGCAATGAGGTGAGAGACCTGTCTCCAGGCTGCACCACCACCACTAAGACCCACTGGATCCTGTTCCCCCAAGACGCATCTGCCCAAGACCCAATTCCAAGTACCTAGACATCCTCCCTGTTGCAAGACCTTCCCTGTAGCCCCAGAAGATTATATAGGCCCAGGCACAACCCAGAGAGGCAGGAAGAACAGAGTGACTGGTCTCCCAACTGAACTGCCCCAGTGACCAGCTCCTAAACCCCAGGTCACATCTAGTGCACCCCCTCCCATCTCAGCATCAGCAAGGTAGTTGGACCTCCAACTCTGGTGGAACTCCACTGGTGGAACTTGCTCTGGTGCAAATCTCAGTAGTCAGCAAGCAAGAAAGAGACCTGCCTCCAGGATGCACCACCACTGCTGCAATCCACTGAATTCTGTTCTCCCAAGACCCGCTCAGTTGCCGAACCCCATGAACCTTGTCATCCTTCCTGTGGCCAGCCCTCCCTCAAACTCCAGTAGACTACATATTCAACAGCACAGCACACACCAGCTGGAAGAACAGATGAGTAAACTCCAGTGTAAATATATAAGGATAATATAGCAACACCAAAATCCAGTGGTCTGACAGCAAAAACACCTGAACACTTGAATGTAGCAGAAGCACAAGAATATGACTTTAAAAATAATTTTAAGAAGATGATAGAATCCCTTCAAGAAGAAATGAAAACTTTCCTTAAAGAAATTGGGGAATAAACCAAAAAATGGAAGAAATCAATAAATCCCTTAAAGAAAGTCAAGTAAAAACAATCAAACCGATGAAGGAAATGGTTAAAGACTTGAAGACTGAAATTGAACCAATAAAGAAAACACAAACTGAGGGAATTCTGTATATGGAAAATGTGGGTAAGTGAACAGGAACTACAAATGCAAATATCATGTACAGAATATAAGAGATAGAAGAAAGAATCTTAGGCTTTGAAGAAATGATAGAGAAAATGGCTTCATTGGTCAAAGAAAATGTTAAATTCAATAAATTCCTAAAAAAAAACATGTGGGAAATCTGGTACACCATGAAAAGACCAAAACCTAAGGATAATAGCAATAAAAGAAAGAGAAGTATCTCAGCCAAAAGGCACAGAGAACATGATGCAAGCCCACATGTATTAAGTGACAGATCTATAGACAGATCCATGGGAGTGTACACCCATATGGAGAATCTGACTTGCCGAGCTTAGGGAACACTTATCCTTTGGACAGTCACTGTCAGTTCTGCAGAAATCTTGTGAAATCATGAAATTTCTCCTCCATAATGATATTCATCCCAAAATATTTCAGAAATGTGTAAATCATTCTTTAGACCTGGCTTTTCAACTGGATGACTTTTTCTAAAACATGGGGTCCTGGTGTGAAAACATTCACCTAGTCAAACCTTTGTTCTAATAGTCAAATCTACATAAAGCTAGACCTCCACTAATGTGAAATGGCCTTCTGCATATGTGTTGCTTTTATTAGTTGATAAATAAAAAGCTGTTTTGACCAATGGATTAGCCTAGTAAAGCCAGGCAGGAAATCCAGACAGAGATATATAGAGAAAGACATCATGTATCTGCTGAAGGAGTAGTAACAAACCATGAGCCTCATAGTAAAATATAAAATAATAGAAATGGGTTAATTTAAGACATAAGAGTAGGCCAGGAATATGCTTATGGTATTGGCACACAGTGTTGTAATTAATGTGCTTCTGTGAGGTTATTTGGGTCTGGGCAGCCAGGAAACAAAAGAACAGTCTTTGCCTATACCCCACAATTATTCTTATTGAAGGGACTCATTAATAAAAAAGGAGCCCTGAGTAGGAGGCACTGAGCAGAGAGACAGTATGTCTGCTCTTACTGACAAACAGGTCTGAGTGGCCCTGAATTCTCTAGCAGCAGACTCAGGAAGGTGTAATATAATGGCCTTTCTAACAGAACAAGCTATTAATATTCTGTATTTACCCTTTACCTTGTTTTAATTAACTTAAAATCACAGTCCAGGAAATTAACTGTTTATGCCTTTACCCCTAGCAATACAGGAAAAAGGCTTCAGTTGTTAAATCAGCCCCAGGGAAAGAAATTCCTTCTCACCTGGGTGCTGACAGGCACCCCACTAGAAGCAAAGTCTTCCAAGAAATTCCCTTTAACTCATCTAGCTAGACAAGATGCAGATCAAGCACTTTTGCCTTCCTCTCAGACCTGCAGTTACTATGGTTACCACAATTCTGTGTTCCCAGGCACCAGGGAAGGAAGTGGACATTGCAACAGCACTGCTGTGTTTTCTACAATTATTAATCAAAACTTCTAGCTTAACTAGTTACACTTAAGAAATGTAGTTAGTGAATGGAACCAACTTCTTAGAATTCTGCACTGAATTAAAGTCCCATTCTTAATTCTCCTGGTATCTGCTGGGGAGTTTCACAGACACACTCCCTCTGAGATGTAAGGTGCCTCCTTATCAGATTCACCCAGTTTTTATGATTCTGTAAAATGCATGCTTATTAACTGTCTGTGTGGGTATATAAACTGGAAACCATGTGGGATTGGGAGAAACAGTGAGAGAACAGTGATGCCAGGAGAGACATCCAAAAGGAAACATCAAGAGAACATTGAAGGAATCAAAGGAAGAATAAACAAGATATGACAAAAGACTTACATGATCTAATTTATTTTATTTACCCTCAAATATCTTTAGCCAGTTTTTGCCTGCTATAGCAAACCTTCTGAATCCTGAAAGGTTTAATGGCCTTAACCCCCAGATAAACATCAATAAAAACGTATTCAACAAAACCATAGAAGACAATTTTCTAAACCTAAAAGAGGATATGTCTATAAAGGTACAATAAGCTTACAGAATATCAGGCAGACTGAACCAACAAGAAAAAAAGATCACCTAGTCACATAACAATCAAACCACTAAACATACAAAATAAAGAAAGACTATTAAGAGCTGCAAAGGTAAAGGTCAAGAAACATATAAAGGCAGACCCAACAGAGTTACACCCACCTTCTCAATGAAAACTCTAAAAGTCAACAGGCCCTGGACAGACATTTTGCAGACACTATGAGACCATGGATGACAGATTACTATACCCAGCAAAATTTTCAATTACCACAAATGGAGAAAACAAGATATTTCATGGAAAAACCAGATTTAAACAATATCTGTTCACAAATTTAGCCTTACAGAAAGTACTAGAAGGAAAACTCTAACCCAAGGAAGTTAAATGCACCCAGGAAAGTACAGGCATTAGATAACTGCACACCAGCAAAACACAAAGAAAGCAAGCATGCATGCACACATACATACACACACATTACCAAAACTACCTCCAAAACAAAAACATAACAGTAATTAGCAATCCCTGGTGGTTAATCTCTCTTAATATCTAAGAACTCAATTCACCAATATAAGATACAGGCGAACAGAATGTATTTTCCTTCTTCACAAAAGAAACACACCTAAACTTCAAAGATAGACATTACTACATAGTAAAAGGTTGGGAAAGGATTTCCCAATCAAATGGATCCAAGAAGCAAGCTGGTACAGCTATACTAATACCTAGCAAAATAGACTTCAGACTAAAGTTAATCAAAGAGATGGAGAAGAGCATTTCATATTTTTTAAAAAAATCCATTAAGATGAAGTCTCAATTCTGAACATCTATGCCCCCAAATACAAGGACACCCACATTTTTAAAAGAAATAATACTAAAGCTTAATTCACATATCAACCTCACATATTAACAATGGGAGAATTCAACACCCCACTCTTACCAATGGACAGGTCTGCCAGACAGAAACTTAACAGAGAAATAAGGGAACTATCAGATGCTATTACTCAGATGGGTATATCAGACATCTCAAAAACATTTCATTCCAACACGAAGGCATCTCAAAAAATCTTCTCCAATCTTAGCATCTCAAAATCCAATTCTCAGCATCTCAAAAAACCTTCTCTAAATTTGACCACAATATTAGTCACACACAAAATCTCAACAGATACAAAAATAAACAAACAAAAAACCCTCACAAACTAAAGAAAACTTCAAACTCATAGAAACTGAACAACTCTAAAATGAATTACCACTTGTCAAGGAAGAAATACAGAAAGAAATTAAAGACTTCGTAGAACGAAATGAAAATTAATCCACAACATACTCAAACTTATGAGAACTATAAAAGCAGTGTTAAGAGGAAAGTTCATAGTGTTACATAATGATTTGGAGAAATCTCACACTAGAGACTTAATAACACACCTAAAAGATCTAGAATAGAAAGAAGCAAACTCACTCAGGAAGAGTAGAAGAAATCAAATAATCAAACAACAGGCTGAAATCAATAAAATAGAAACATAGAGAACTCTACAAAGAATCAATGAAACAAAGAGTTTGGTCTTTGAGAAAATCAACAAGGTAGACAAATCCTAATCCAAACTAACAAAAAGGTGGAGAGAGAATATTCAAATAAAAAAAAATGAAAAGGGGATCATAACAACAGACACTGAGGAAATCCAGAGAATCATTAGGTATACTTCAAAAATCTAAAAGAAATGAACAAATTCCTTGATGGGTACCACATACCAAAATTAAATAAAGTATCATATAAACTGTCTAAATAGACATAAAACACCCAAGAAAATAGAGCCATTAAAAGTCTCCCAACCAAAAAAAAAGAAATAATCCCAGGACCAGATGGTTTCAGAACAGAATTACAGAATTATACCAGGAGTGCTAATACCAATACTGCTCAAATTGTTTGTTCCACACAATAGAAACAGAATTGTTGAATGTTTTATGAGCCTTTCTATGAGGCTATAGTTACTCTGATATCCAAACCACACAAAGACACTACTAAGAAAGAGAATTATATACCAATCTTCCTCATAAACACTGATGCAAAAATATTCAATAAAACACTGGCAAACTGAACCCAAGAACACATAAACAAAATCATCCACCATGGTCAAGTGGTCTTCATCACAGAGATGCAAATACAGGGATAGTTCAACATATGAAAAATCTATCGATGTAATTCACTATATAAACAAACTGAAAGAAAACCACACGATCATCTCATTAGACACTGAGAAAGCCTTTTACAAAATCCAAAACCCTTCATAATAAAGGTGTTGGAGTGATCAGGGTTACAGGCACATACATAAAGACAATAAAATCAATAAACAGCAACCTGTCAGCCAACATCAAATTAAATGGAGAGAAATTCAAAGCTATTCCACTAAAATTAGGAAGAAGTCAAAGTTGTTTACTATCTCCATATCTATTCAATACAGTACTCAAAGTTGTAGCCAGAGTTATAAGACAACAAAGGGAGATCAGAGAATGCAAATGGGAATGGAAGAAGTCAAACTTTTGCTATTTGAAGATGATATGATTTTATACTTAACTTGACCCTAAAAATTCTATCAGGGAACTCCTACAGCTGATAAATATCTTCAGTAATATGGCAGAATACAAGAATAAAAAAACATCAATAGCCCTCCTATATAAAAATGATAAAAGGGCTAAGGAAGAAATCGGAGAAACATCACCATTTACAATAGCAACAATTAACATGAAATATATTTGAATAACTCTAACCAAACAAGTGAAAGACCTATATGACAAGAACTTTAAGTCTTTAAGAAAGAAATTGTAGAATACACCAGAAAATGGAAAGTTCTAGTGTGTTCATGGATCTACAGATTCAATACAATCCCCATCAAAATTCAAGCACAATTCATTACCAACCTCAAAAGAACAATTCTCAACTTCATATTGAAAAAACAAAAAATCCAGGATAACAAAAAAAATCCTGTATAATAGAGGAACTTACAGAGGTATCACCACCCCCAACTTCAAGCTCTATTATAGACCTATAGCAATAAAAACAGGATGATATTGACATAAAAATGGACAGGTGGATTAACGGAATTTCATTGAAGGCCTTGATAATAAATCCACATACCTATGAACACTTGATTTTTGACAAAGAAGCCAAAATTATAGAATGGAAAGAAGAAAGCAACTTCAACAAATGGTGCTGGTGTAACTGAATGCCAACCTGAACGAAAATGCAAATAGATTCATATCACCATGGATAAAAGAAACTAAACATCAATGGTGTGGGAGGTCCTCCCCCAACACATCAAAATACCAAAAACTCAGTTTAAAAATGGGGTAAAGGTTTAAAACAAAGTTCTCAGCAAAAGAATCTCAAATGGTTGATATACACTTAAAGAATTGTTCAACATCCTTGACAATCAGGGAAATATAAATCGAAATGACTCTGAAATACAATCTTATGCCTGTCAGAATGGTGAAGATCAAAAACATTAATAACAGTCATTGTTGGAGAGGATATGCAGTAAGAAGAAACACTTCTTCACTGTTGGTGGGAGTCCAAACTTGTACAGCCAATCTGTATGAAGTTTCTCAGAAAATTGAGAATCAATCTACCTTGAGACCTAGTTATATATACCAATCTTAGTCATATACCCAAAGAATGCTCAGTCATATAACAAAGAAACTTGTTCAACTATGTTCATTGTAGCATCATTTGCAATAGCCAAAACCTGACAACCTAAATGGCCCCCAAAAGAAGAATGGACAAAGAAAATAAGGTACAGCTACACATTGAAGTATTATTCAGTGGTAAAAAAATGACATCATGAAATTTGCAGGCAAATGAATGGAATGAGAGAAAATCATCGTGAGTGACATAACCCAGGTCCAGAAAGACAAACATGGTATCTACTCACTCTTTAGTGGCTGCTAGAGTGGCTACAATCCACCTCCCCAGAGAAGCTAGTTAACAAGGAAAGCCCAAAAAGAGATGCATGTATTTTTCTGGAAAGAGGAAATAGATGAGACCTCTTGGGAAAACTACGGGCAGGGATGGGGTGAGGATTTAAGGGATAGAAGTATGGGAACATAAGAGATTAGTTTGGGTTGGTTACTGGTGGAACAGACAAGGAGAATAATGAAAGGGATATCTTGATGGGAGGGTATTTTGGGGTTTAGGAGAAACCTTGATACCAGGGAAACTCCCAGGAGTCTATGATTGATGACTATTCTAATTGTCATCAGAGAGCCTCCATCCAGTAACTGATGGAACAGATTCAGAGATCCACAGTCAAGCACTGGGCCTTGCTTCAGGAATCCTGTTGCAGAGAGAGAAGAAGGATTCTATGAGCCAGTGGGAGAACCCACAGAGATAGCTGACCTGAGCTCTCAGGAGCTCATGGACTCAGTTCTGACAGCTAGGAAGCCTGCATGGGACCTACCTAGGCCCTCTGAATGTATATGACAGTTGTGTAGCTTGATCTGCTTGTGGGGATCCTAGCAGTGAGATCAGAATCTATCCCTGGCACTTGAATTGACTTTTCAGAATCCATGCCCTATGTTGGGTTATCTCAACACACCTGGGTGCAGCAAAGGAGCTTGTTTATGCCTAAACTTATTGTGTAATGCTTTGTTGATTCTTATAGGAAGTTTGCCCCTTACTGAATAGAGACAGAGGAGGAGTGGATGCAGGGGAGAAGAAGGGAGGCTTGGGGAGGTGGTGTAGGAGTTCTTTATGTTTGTGTGTTGCTTTTATAGGATAATGAATAAAGAAATTGCCTTGACCTAGTTGATAGGGTGGAACTTAGGTAGGCGGTGAAGACAGAACTGAATTCTGGGAGAAAGAAAGCAGAATGAGAGAATTGCCATGAACCCGTAAGAATCAGACATGCTGAATTTTTCCCTATAAGCTATGACCTCGTGGTGATATACAGATTGATAGAAATGGGTTAAATCAAGATGTGAGAATTAGCCAATAAGAGGCCAGGTAGTGATTTAATTAATACTGTTTCTATCTGGTTATTTTGGCTGTAAGCTAGCCGGGTGACCAGGACAAACAAAGGGACCACTCTTTGTAACAGGGAGGGAACTGGAGAAGAGGAGAATTGGGAAACTCATTGGTATGCAAAATAAATGAAAAAAAAATTAATGATAAAAGAAAGATAAAGCAAACTAGCTAGATAGAAAGTTAGATTTTTTATAGTTACAATGCAAAATTTGAATTTCTTTCTTAAATCTTTGTATTAAGACACCTTTTATATTTCTGACTACTTTTTTTCTTTTTCCTGGGGAGGGCAAGTGTTGTTATTGGCTCTGTAGAAAGTAGCTTCTTAAAGAGAAGATACATTTTGATGAACATAGTGAGGTTGAGACTGGCAGTTTCAGTCAGTATGACCTTCTACAATATATAGAAAACACAAATCACTGCCTTTATATTATAACAAAGTAGCTAGGATGGGACAAAATATCTAAGGTGGCACCTGTGCCGCCTTGTTGACCATGAGTTGGGTGACCTTTAGGAAGTGCCAGCGACGATATTACATATAACGTGCTAACTGGTTGGACAGCTTCTTAGAGGGACTGAAACAGCCTTTCTCCTTGTCTCAGTGGCACTGAAGGGAAGCTACGAGCCAGGCTGACCTTGTACCAAAGATGTGATAGCATGAAGAAAGGAACAAGTTTTTTGCTCAAAGTTTTCATTATTTTGAGTGAGGGATGGGTGCATAAATCAGTTTCTTTACCATTGGTGTTCTCATGAAGGAAGAAGGAACAGTACACAAAATTTGTAGATGTTACAAGACAGCGGACAGTAAGGTCACTTGGGGAGCATCAACAGCGACAAAACTCAGTCATAAATGCTCATTGGGGCATCTGAACAGACATGCGTCAATGGGCCAATAGTTGCCAGGAAGGAAGCATTTCCAGAGCTTATTAAAGAGAACATGCCCCTTGAATGAGAAAATGAAGACCATTTATGTCATGAAAATAATTTTTAAATTTGAAATACAGACATATCTTTATGTATCCATAAATCCCTGTAATAAATCAATTTCCATTTTCTTCCACAGGCATTCATTAAGGAATAACCAGCAGACAAATGTTTCTCAAGACCCCAGGCCCTGAGCTCTAGGAATGGGACAGTCACTAATGCACATGCATGCAGAGACAGATGTTCATACACAGGCTTCTCATGCAGCACAGTGTAGATGGCAATGCCAGTTACTTAAAATTAGATCAATTAGTTGCTCAGAATGTCAGACAATTTCATGTGGGGACTACTTAGGGAAAACTGGCACCATTAATGATTTCCACTCACATGTGTCCAAGGATATAGGCATACTTAAGAAAATGGATTCAGGAAATTCTTGTAGATATTTTAGATAGTGCCACTACAATGTGCTTCCTACTTTAGATCAGCACCACCTCCAAAGCTTCCACCCTTTGCTCTTACCTTAAATTATGCTTCTTGGCTCAAATCTCTTTCAGTAGGAGCATACTGGAAATTTTGAAGAAGCATAAAGACAAAGACCCTAAGCACATGTGGAGTGACCTACACAAGGCACCATCCCGAGGAAGAATGAGTCTGCAGTCAGCAGGCATTTTGCACAAAGGATATCTTTCCGCTTTGTTCCAGGATGGCAGCTTTATCAGTCCCTGCCAGTCTGCAGCCCGAGTGACTTACCCATGCTCTTTTATCTCAGGCTGCTTTTCACTCACTGTGGTGTAATTACACAGAGCTAGAATTCTTTCATTTCATCATATTTGCTATTTAGGCATTTCCTATTGTCACTGAAAAAACACAATGATCTGAACTATGGTTCTAGTGCCAAAGAACTGGGGCACCTTGTCCTAGAGGGGTACTCTCCAAAAGCTCACAATGACTGAGTGTCCTAAAGCCACATGATCAGAAAATGCCCTCCAAGGACAAGCACTGTCTAAAGGTGGATGAATTTCCTCCCTGGTTTTTTTTTTTCCTGACAGTGACTTCAGTACCCTCAAATACTGAGGACTAGAGGCCACAGTGCTGCTGATGCTCCACAATGCATGAACAGCCTCCCAGAGTGGACAATGTTAACACTGTCAAGGTCCAGAAGCATTGAGCTAGAGTGTCCTCACTCCTCACACAGTCGTTTGCACTGAGTGCACATCCCTGTTTGCCTCTTCCACTGCTTATAAGAACAGGAGTCATATTAGATTAGGGACTCACTTAATTGCCCCATTAAATCTTAACCATCTAAGTTTAAAGCCTTAAAACACAACTCCACTAGGGGTTATAGCTTCACTATATGATCTCTTGTCCAGACAATTCTGTCCATAGTACCAGAGCAAAGAGAGAAGAGAAATTGGAGGTAAGATAATTTTACTTTAAGGGATTTCCCTAGAAACTCTGTTAGTCCTTTTCATGTGTCATTGTCCTAAATCATTGCAAGGTCCGATTACAAAGAAGGCTAGAAATATTTTCTCTAACTTGATATGTATACACTCAGCTAAAGCTGATGAATGTCTGTTGGTAAGATGAAAGGATCACCTCTTCTATCACCTCTTCTAATCCTTCATTAGCATGTTCTTCCTATATGTAACCTTTTAAAGTCCTTGCAGGGCCCATAAGCTAGTGATTTCTACTCTCACATGGGATATTAGCACCACAGATGCCATGCCAGAAGAGTCTCACAAAAAAAAGAAAAAAAAAAAAAGAAAAAGAAAAACAACAAAAAAAAAACTCACAGAGCAGCAAAATACTTGGCTTTCTTCCCTCGCTGGGAGTTTTTAGTCCCAGCAAACTGACTCTACTCCATCTCATTTTGTGTTGAAAATTTCAGACTGTAGTGGAAAGGCTCTACATGTGTCGCTTAAATTAACTTTTCTCCAACAGGAAACCCTGGGAATTCTGCTTTAATTGACAAAGATTGACATGTATTTCTTAAAGTATGAAGTTTGGAAAGCGATCTCTGGATAAAAGTTACTTATTTACAACTGTACATGTGTACTCTTTTCACATTACTATAAAGTGTAACAGCAGAGCTTGTTTTAACATGTTGATGTTAATCAGTATATGCTCATATACTGATAAAGCACAGTTTGGGTTTTCATTTAAAGTTATATTTGATTTATGCTTCTAATGATGAAAATAGGGCCATCATCCATGTCATCTGTGAGATTTCTCCCAAACACCATATTTATGTGAAATACTGTTCAGCCAGAATGGACATAGAGCAGCTGAGGAACTGAAAGGTAGTGATACCTCACCCTCTCCACTAGGTGCCAAAGCAAGGCAACTCACCATTCTTCTTGTAGAACACAATTTCTCCTTTGAACTCTATCTTTTCTTCCAGAGACTTTTCTATCTGAAGCATCAGCTGCTCGTTGGTCTCCGCACCAAACAGAAACTTGCAGCTGCAGCTCTTCTGCATGACTTCAGTTCGTGCAAACCCAGCCAGCTCACAGAAGCCATCGGAGCAATAGACTATGGGGAAACCCTTTGCCACCTGGGCATTGGCCAGGATGAAGTTGCTATCTGGAGAAAAAAAGAAGAAGACATTCAGCCACTTAAACCTCTTCTTTAAGCCACAATTTCAGGTATCTGTTCAGCTCATTGTGCTAAAGATCGTGCCCATCCCAGACTTGAATGGGCAGTGGGAACAGGGCTGGCTCGGCTCTAATGTGGCTCATGTGCGCATTAGCCACTCACTTTCTGTGTGCCAGTAGGGATGATGCCTCAGAGGGTGGCTCCTGCCTTAAGCTGCCTGAGAAAGTTGATCTCTGGACCCATTTTGTTGGATTGCATGATCTCAAAAGCAGATGCTGAGGCATGAACTTAAGTGTGCATTGTGTCTAAGGAAGGAAACTCCAGGTTGAGGCAGGAGGAAACTTTAGAGATGAAGGATGAATAACATATTTATAGGAAAAAGCAATACATGCAAGATCTTGGCCTCAAAACAAAGCATCCCACTGATTGCCAGTTGATTACTAGAATTGAGGGGGAAGTATAAATGATTATAAAAGCATTCCCTCATTCACACAAGAAACAAATGTTGCATACTAACCATAAGTATCTGAAATGGAGGCTTGAAATATAATAAAATTGAAAATGAAAAGAATTATGAATAAGAGGATTAAATTTAAAAGTAAGATTTAATTATAATATCCTATTACATGGAACTATTGTCTTAAATACAAATATGTAAAAATATGTTCATATACCAAGTATAAAATATTTTTACATTCATATATTCATACTTACAGAAACATACACATGTTACTATAGCATCTAGAATCTGTGCTTGTCTCTAGAGAAAATAGCTTTGGGCATAGAGGGATGCACCTGGGTTTTACCATATACTCTACTGTGTACCCATTGTATTTATACAAAATTATTTATATATTGTCAACTTTGAAACACAGTGTTCAAAGATGTTTGCAGCAGGCAGCTTTATATCATGTCAACAAAAAGGAGGTTCTGTGGCAACTTCTCGATGGCCAGTAGGATAAACTCGGAACACCCAGTCCATTGTGTCTCCATCTCTTTCCCAGAACAGGGCACTCAGCTTTGCTTCAGGCAGTCCTGGTCTAAGAGTACCATTCCTAATGACAGTATTGACATCATGCCGTAAGTTCTTCGGTTCATCCATTCCTAAGCCGGTTTCCCCCTCTTAGAACCAGAACTGGATAACAGCATTTGGAAACTTTGAACCACATGCTCTTTGCAAGCCACAGGAGTGAAATAGATTATCCTAGACTGAGAATTCTCTCACATTTCACAGTATCATTTATTGACTATTAAACATTGGACGTTGTCCAAGGTGTGAATGAATAAACTATATGTGACCCTGTCCTTAGCATGCTCCTGGCTGTGTAGAACCCTAGCTCAGTCTAAAGGAGATAAGTCCCTCTCAGACCTTAGTGTGCCCTACTCCGCATTTTAAAATTTGATTAGGGAATTGTTTAGAAAACATAAAAACAGAGCTTGGCATAGTTGTAAAACATCCTGAAGGAACTTTGAATGCCATTTTATGTCACTTTATACGTGATTTTTTTCAATAGATCTCTGACACATATTGACTTTCTTCAAAAATGCCAGGAGACACAGGTCCACCTTTCAGTAAGTTCCATGGCAGTGGACAGCTTGAGGAAAATGTGTGAATAAGAATAGTGTATGATTTTGTTTTCAGATGCTATAATTTAACTAAATAATTGCATGATTATAAATATTAAGTTAATGTCATGTTAAGCCATGAATCTGTAGTATACATAGTTAATAATTACCACTAGAATTAAGAATGTAAACATCTCAGGCTTTGAAAATTGTAAGCTAGGAATGAGACAAAAACAAAGAAAGATGGCATGTGAGCAGCACTGCTGTGGGACAGATGCCTGCACATACAAGCGTCAGTGGGGAAAGGAGGAAACAGGGATGGAGCTGGAGGGTAGAAACCATCTTTTCCCTTGGAGCCAAGTTTGCCCACTATTTGTAGATGTCAGCAGCTTTGCTGCATTTGTCTGGCCAAATTTTCTCCATCTTTCTACTTTCTTGTCTTATAGACACTTATAATTTAAGTTCTTTTTGTATATGATCTATATATACATTTTTTAAAAAGTAAAGCATGAACTCTTCAACCTGATTATTATATTCACTCATGATTATTACTAGACTACATTCTTTTTCCCTTTCTTTTTTTGTTTTGTTTTGTTTTGTTTTTGAGACAGGATTTCTCTGTGAAACAGTCCTGGCTGTCCTGAAACTCACTTTGTAGACCATACTACCCTTGATCTCACAGAGATCTGCCTGGCTCTGCCTCCCAAGTGCTGGGATTAAGGTGTGTGCCACCACTACCTGCCCACATTTCTTCTTAATCACCTCAATTTGTGCTTTCTCTTTACTGTGTTTTGTGACTTTTGTCTTCACAAATTTTAAAAATTAGAAAACATATTTAAACATACTTTTAAAAAGCTGTTAATTTTTGTTAACTTATCCTGCTTATACATTGTGCTAAGTTTCTTTTCTCTCTGAAATGAGAAACTCATAACCTGAATGGTTATAATAATCCTTATTTTCACCTTTTACTTGTTTATTATTTATTATCCTTTATCCAACATTGCTCACATTTCCTTTCTGTTGTTGTGACAAAAAAAAAAAAACCACTCTCTCCAAAGTCAGTCTGGAGAGAAAAGGTTTTATCTGACTTACACTTTTGGGTCATAATTCATCATTGAGGTATATTAAGGCAGGAACTAAAGCAGAAACCATGGAAGATCTTAACTTGCTGGCTCACTTTCTGGCTCATGCTTAGTTCAAGATGGTGCTGCCTTAAGTGAGTGGGCCTTCCTCCACCAATAAACAATCAAGAGAGTCCCCCATAGGCTAATCTGATAAAAGAAATTCCTCAGTTAAGGATTCTGCTTTCAGTTCATGAACCTGGACTGTCTGTTGGCAACTGAAGGGAACTAGAACAAACATAATCCTTTTCCTCATTTTAAGTTATGTGCAACATTACTTTGCTCTCCATATCTCTTAATGATATATTCTTTAAATTAATTTACATATCGTCTTTGCAATTGCTTACAAATGTAAGAAAAGAACAATGCTTTAGAGTTCTAGTAAGCTGAAAGGATGATGAGGTGTTACCAAGCCATTGGATCTGTATTTCAGTTAAGGATTCTAGTATGGTTGAGTAGCTAATTCTTCCTGCAAATATGCAACAAAAACAAAACAAAAATAAAGGAATATACTTGGCTTTCTATTTATATTTAGCACTTGTCCTCAATATCTAATTGCATTTCAATTCCAAAAAGAATGAAGTGTCTGTCTGTGCTTTGGGAAGCTTAGTGTACCGGCCACACGAATGGTCCTTCTGTTTGGAAAGCTGTTCCTTCACCTTGCTGTCTACTCTGGAACAATTGCTTTTCTAAATACCAATCCTAGAATTCCCAAAGAAGAAGCATGACATTTACTTTAGAATTATGTAAAACAAAGTCAGGGCCTTAGTGGTTAGGAACTCATCACAGCCTTAGCTCTATGTGTACACAGGCTCAAGGTAATAACCTTTCCAGGAATCAATTATGCACATGGGAGGTGCATCGGAAAGTTACAATGCTTTTCTCTGCTGGTTTTGGGTCACCATTTTCTGTGTTTCTGGTTTGAAAGTGACAGTAAATCACAAGATCCATTTTCAGACCAGTTGGTGACTACAGCTCTGAATTCTTCCTAGCAGAAAGCGTTCATAGAGCAGCAGGTAGAATTCAGTGTTTGCTAAACAGCCAGCCTATTTGGTCTGACCTTCAAAGCACAATACTACTTTTCCATCAAACAAAGGTGGATAACTCTTTGTTCCCAGGACAAAAAGAATGTAGAGCAATAAAAGATGGAAAGCAGAGAAGGCATGCACTGAATTAACTTGTCATCGGTCACTTTAGCTCTCAGAGTTGCTCTACTTTAAGATAATGAAAAATTAGTTATGGTAAACTTTCATTCTCTAACCAAGACCCAAGACTAAATATTAGAATTAAAACTGTACGGTATGTTGTTTTTACAGTATCACGAGTTTTTACTGAAAAGAAGCAGTTTTCTCTTCACCAGGTACAATGAGGAATCATTTGTCTTTTTCCATTTTTTGTGGTGTGTGTGTTTTGCATATTTTCATGTGAAGGGCTACCTGTGTTTGGGTGTATGTAGCCATGTGTGTTCACACATGTGGAGACCTGAGGTTAATGTTGGGAGTCCTCCTCCCGGGTTTTTCCATCTTACTGATTGAGCCGAGGTCTCACAGGTTGCTGATGTGGCTAATCTCTTTAGACAACTTTCCCTAGGAATCTCCTGGCTCCACCTTCAGAGGCTGGAGTTGCAGGCTAGTTGCCACAGCCACAAAGCACTGATTTGGTTTTTGGAGTCTTAGCTCTCTTTCTCAAACTTGCGCAAACAGTGACCATCAAGCATCTCCCCAGACTGACATGCAGAAACTGATGAAAACGTTTTTCTTCGCCCAGTTTCTGAGCCAAAGCCATTTTTTAAAAAAAAAGACATTATTTATTGGTGATATCACATAAATAAGTCAGGATCCTTCAGTGGCCTTTGTCATCTCTTCCAGAAAGTCAACACTTTAAAACTATGGAAGTCACTTGCTTCCTCTGCTCAAAATACTTTGCATAGATGAACTACAGAGTCTCATAGAAAGCAGAAAAATACAGTTGTTATTCAAATGATCTCATTTTCAGTCTCATTCACTTTCCTTTTACAACATAATACTCCTAAAGTCTTCCTACTGAAAAATATCTTTCTTATGGCAAAAGCCAGTAAGTATATATTCCAAGGAACACAGAACCATAGTCTTAAATTCAATACTGTTTAGCATTCTTATGTTAAACAGTCATCAGAATCTTTAATATATTCGTGCTCATTTAAAGGTTTTTAACTTCATTGTAATATGTCCCTGACAATGTTTAAAGTCAAATGAAACTTCAGGAAGAAGAGGTATTGGTTTGTTTTAAATCTCTTTCTAAATATTGTTTGGTTTAGCACAGCCAGCCAGCCTGACGCAGGCTGGAAAATCACAATTCTAGGTAGACTAGATGTTCAAGAAGGATAGGCAGAACCGTCAATCTTTCCCTATAGCATCAAATGTTTAAAGATAGTAACAGTCCCACTTAATGCAAAGATGACTCAAATGCACACCACAGAGCTAGTCAAAGCAACAGAATCATTGGTAGATACTAGTTTCATTGAAGGGACATCTGTATGTCCTTAATGCTTTCTGCCAGTAAGTACAGGTTTTCATGGTCCAAATCTCTGACTCTTTATTAAAGCTAAACTTTATGTCTAATCCTCAAATACTTGTATTAACATAACCTGCAGAGGAGAAAGATGGACAGATTTAAATCCCTTAGCCCTCATTTTTCTGTAAAGGCCAACAAGCAAACATAGGCATTTAACTTTCTTTCCTGAATTGCCCACATTTCATGAGTTACCCTTGAGCACCAGCTTTGAAGTTTTACATTGATTGACATCTTGACAGGGTCTAAGTTCACTTTGGGAAGAAACCTCTAGGAATGTCTGTAAAAGTTTTCTAGCATGAAGTAGGAAGACCCCCCTTAAATGTGGGGGCACCATCGTAAAAAAAAAGAATACTAGCTAAAAAACACTATCAGTCTGCCTCCCACCTCACTCTCCATTCCTAAGCCTTCCTTGCTGTGACAGAATAAACAAAATAAGCCTTTTCTTCCTTAAGTTGCTTGGGTCAAGTATTTTGTCATAGCAAAAAGGAAAGTACCTGCCACAACAGCTCAGCAGGCAGCATGCTTTTCTAGTATGCAGAGAGTCCTGGGTTCAAACTTCAGGGCTGCAATAAATTGGATATCATGAGCTCATCACTCAGTAGGTGGAAGCAACAAGTAAAAAGCTTGAGGTGGCCGGTCGGTGGTGGCACATGCCTTTAATCCCAGCACTCGGGAGACAGAGGCAGGTGGATCTTTGTGAGTTTGAGACCAGCCTGGTCTACAAGAGCTAGTTCCAGCGCAGGCTCCAAAGCCACAGAGAAACCCTGTCTC
>JAQHUG010000223.1:2549101-2573646 GCA_028555095.1 Dicrostonyx torquatus | reverse complement strand
TAATGACGGCATATGTAATAGAGTAATGACGGCATATGTAATAGAGTAATGATGGTGGTGGCTAACTGAAGTTCTCAAGATCTGCTGTTTAAATTTAGAAGTTACTTACATTTGATGGCTTTTCTAGTATTATTTAAAAGTAAACAACAGATGAGAAGTTTGTAACAGGGGGTTCTCACAGTTCTTACACTGAATTTGGTCCCCAGTGTCATGCTTCACAAGGTTATATTGATGGCTTCCATCACTCATTCATAATTTAATATTTAAAAGTACTTTACTCCAGAAAGACCAATATTGGAAAAAACTACGTAACACTAAATCTCAGAGCTAGCACTTGAGTGCTGACGTGGAGTGGAAAGCAGTAACTGTATTTGTTATGAGAAAACATTGTTCCCTGCTTTCCTACAAACAAACACATAGATAGACATACACAAAAATGCCCTCAGCTGACACCTCCAAGAAATTCAGAACTGAATTGAAACAAAATCTCATTGAAACAAAACAAAATCTTGCAAGCATAAGATGATGAGAAGGTCCTTCAGAATAACATCAAAAAGAGCTGTAAGAAGCTAGTGGCTGATCAGAGACATGAACTAGGGTGTCAAAGCACTTGGCACAAATCTGATGACTTGAGTTAGCCTCAGAATCCATATAAAAGTGGAAAGAGGCCTGGCGGTGGTGGCGCACGCCTTTAATCCCAGCACTCGGGAGGCAGAGGCAGGCGGATCTTTGTGAGTTCCAGACCAGCCTGGCCTACAAGAGCTAGCTAGTTCCAGGACAGGCTCCAAAGCCATAGAGAAACCCTGTCTCGAAAAACCAAAAAAAAAAAAAAAAGTGGAAAGAGAACTGACTCATAGAGGGGATCTCTAATACACACACACACACACACACACACACAAGACACAAACCATATGATGTGCTGTTCTATAATATATCATATACACAATAATAACAATAATTAATAACTAATAGAAGTATATAAGAACCTAGTGGTAATAGAGAGCAGGGGTAGGGCTTAGATGGCTCAGGAAAACAAAAGGAAAGAAAACTGTCTCGTTGGGTAGCATATCCAACTTTTACATACTATAACAATGTAATATCAACTGAAAAATATCCTCTAAACCTTATTATTTACTGGAATTATTGAAAAACAAATTATTTAAAAACAAACTGTGATCATGATACTGATTAATAACAGCAATAATAATAATAAACTATTTAAAAGACATTTTAAATATTCTAAATAATGGGGTTGGAGAAATGACCCAGTGGGTAAGAGCACTTGTTCTTTCAGAGGACCCAAATTCAGTTTCTAGCACCAGCACAGCAGATCACAGTAATCAATAATTCAAGTTTCAAGACATTTAGCATCTTCTCTGGTCTCCATAGGCACTAGGCACACACACAATACACTTCCATATATTTAGGCAAAACACTAATACATGTCAAATAAATAAAAAGAAATAAATCTTTGAAAACACAAGGCCATAATTAAACTTTTGAAAAAATGATGTATTTCAACATCTGCACACTTTTCTAAAATTGCTATGAGTATTTATACTTTGCCATGTGGATATATGTTTAATGTAACAGGGGCTGGGATAATTAATATATTAATATAATCACAACTATAATAAATTTATCAGCATACAGAATCTATGTAATAAACATCTTATTAACATACAAAAGAGTTCCACACTAGACCAGAATGGAGTATAACAAAGGTTTATTTATCTAGGGATGAACTCGCAGAAAGAGTAGCGATCCACAGTCCTCTGCATGTGCTGGAAACTGGAACTGAATCCGGCATCTAAGATGCTTTACATCTGTATATATAGTACATGAAACCATGCCAAAGTGGGCCAGTATCTTAAAGGATATTGGCTGAAGTAATTCCCAGAGTACCTCTCACTTTTGTCTAAATAAGAGAGTTCTAAGCCTAATACAAAACTATATACAATAAGAACAAATATCAAGTATTGTTCAGGGAAAAGAAGGGTCAAAAACATACATAAAAATTAGAATTACAACCAGCATGAACAACATCAAGCAAGAAACATATGCTAAATATTTCAATAGTTATCCTATCCTAAGGAGTCTAAGTCTTATATTAATAATGGCTTGGCTAAGTCATGAAAGAAAAGGAACTATGAATATCTAGTCTTCAACCCCATCCAAGACCCAAGAAAGGAAACAATACTACTTGAGTAAACAGGGAGTACAATTAAGCAACTTGCAAATGGTGCAAGAAAGGACAGAGACAACTGGCCACCTGGGCAATCACCAAATGTCACGTTTGCAGTGTTGAAGCAACCAACTTTGGCTAAGGCCTAGAGTAACTGACAGGCAATTTTCAGAAGCAGGAAAATTTTAATGACAATCGTACTCTGTCTTGGCAAGGTTTGGCAGTCTTTTTGCTTATATCCTGCTTGTCCAGTCTGGACACCATGCATTTTGTCAATGATCAAGGGAGGGGAAATTCATTGCCCAAAGGTCAGTTTTGTCAAAAAAATAAGCTCCAAGTGGAGTATCTTTGGTGCCCTGTAACATGAGGGCCTGCTTGTTGGGGCTTCTGTCCTGCCCACTTTCCACAGCGGGTAAGGTCCCAAAGAAAATCACACAGAAAGTCTACATTAGATAGAAATTGATTGGCCCAATAGCTCAGGCTTTGTATTCGCTCTTATAACTTATATAGCCCATTATTCTAGTATATGCTACCCATGTGGCTCAGTACCTTTCTCAGAGGGACAGGTCACATCCTGCTTCTTCAGTGTCTGGATAGGACTAGGGAGGAATGGGCTTCCTCCTTCCCAGAATTCTCATTGCCCCACCTCTACCCTGTTTGGTTGTCCCGCCTATACTTCCTGCCTGGCTACTGGCCAATCATCATTTATTTAAAACATAATTGACAGAATACAAAACTGTCTCACACCATTTCTCTCTCTCTCTCTCTCTCTCTCTCTCTCTCTCTCTCTCTCTCTCTCTCTCTCTCTCTCTCTTTTTAAGAAAACAAGAGCATCCATAGTCCATTTTTTGGGGGGAATGTGGGCATAGTTTTTCAGGCTACCTCCTGCTGGTTGGGGGCAGTGATAATCTTATGGAGACCTAAAGAAAATTTAGAATTATGATCAAGTCCTGACTGGAGTATCCTGTGAGTCTTGATCATCTCAGGCAGAAGTCTTGAATCTGTTCTGGACATAGAACTTAGACATCTGGACCACCTGTTCCTACTGGAGATTTCTCAGGTGGTCTTCCTTGATCAAACCTGATTTTTCTTAACTCAGAATGAATCCACAGCCTCTCATTTTCTGTGGAAACAAAAGCAAAATCTCTTCTCCAAAGTAACATTTCTTTTGACTTCAATTTTTAAGTCAATGTATTTTCAAAATACCTATCTTGGATTAATTCAGCAGCATTTAAAAACAAACATCTTTTAGCAGCTGTTGCTCAGCATTCAAACAATTCAAAGAGAGCATAATAACATAGTATCCAGATTCTCTGTGTATTTTCCATCTTTATGTGGCTTTACTTTTACCATTATTTCTTATATTTTTACTTTTTGGCTTTTTGTGATAGGTTCTCTGTATATCTTTGGCTGTCCTGGAACTCCCTCTGTAGACCAGGTTATCTTTGAACTCACAAAGATCCACCTGTCTCTGCATCCCAAGTGCTAGGATTAAAGGTGTGCACCACCACACCTTGAATTCACAGATCTGTCTGCCTCTGCCTCCCAAGTGTTGGGATTAAAGGTGTGTACCACCACACCCAACTACTTTCTTTCTTTTTTATTTTAAGAACTGTAGCCTTTTTCTTTTTTTCTCCAAGGCCAGCATATATTTTTTTTAACACATTATAAACCATTTAGAAGTTTTCTTCGTCTTTGAATCTCTCTTTACTGTATATCTCTCTCTTTTTCTGACCACATGAGTCTTTAATTTGCTAAGCATTATGCGTAGGATTAAAGCCGTGGCTTTGATGACTGGATCCAGCCCATTTCTTAGCTTTCTGAGATTTCAGCCTCATGGCAGAGGTACAGGCCGGAGCCATGTTTATTGCCACAACTCTATAGCGTTTCAAGGTCCATGCCAGCAAGCAAGATGCAGCAGTCTATCCACAAACAACTCTCAAATGCTCTCTGTAGCCAGACATCCTGCCTCAAAGAGTCAGAGTTTGCACTGGCAGAACAGCCGAGAAAGCCAGCATTTGAAAACAGTGTAGATTTTTTTTTCCTGCTAAGGCTGAAAACCGAAAAGCATGCAGTCACCTTTTCATCAACACTATTTAAGTGTTCGTGGCAGTACCTCTTAAAAGAGCTGCAAGGCTTTACAGCTAAAGCTGAGTCAGGAAGCCTCTCTTAAATGAGAGTGCTTGCTTGCCTCTATCAAGTACAGCAGACCTGAGAAATTGCTGCTACCAAGAAACCATGTGTAATGCTGTTATTTTATTCTAGAATTACTTCCCAAACTGTCTCAGACTTTATGTGGATGCAGTTGTCCACACATTGGTGCCAGGTGTAACATGAGGCCCTGCTTGTTGGGGTTTCTGTCCTGCCCAAATCCCACAGCCAGAATATATGAGTAAGCTCACACTAATATACCTATTATCGCATCCCATTCAATCCTTTTTTTGTGTGTGGAATATTTGTGAAAAGAAACTTAATTCACACTAGTCTTTATGAAAGGACTCCAATTTAAAGTGCAAAGCTTTTGTCTGAATCTCTATTTTATTGCTAATCATGAATCAAGTATAATAGACTTATTCTTTTTTCTTTTTAAATTGGCTTACCATTAAGGGCACTTGATGCTCTTGAAAAGAACATTGTTTGGTTCCCAGAACCCACAGGGAGCTCCAGTGGTACAATCAGTTAGTTCATGGAACTTATAGGACTGACATATACTCAGATAACACACATAAACATAAAACTATATAATAAATATGATCAGAAATACCCTGTGCAATTTATTTTGTGCCTATAGCTTTCATCCTGACATACTGATTTCAAAAATCTTTTGATAGAAAAGAAATAAAGCTTTATTTATTTTTAGGAAAAAAAAATAGTGAGGAGCTAAAGAGTTGGTTGAGTGGTTAAGAGTACTGACTGTTCTTTCAGAGAACCCAAATTTGAGTCCTAGCATCTACACAAAGCCTCAAAACTTTCTGTAACATCAACTCCAGGGTATCTGATGCCTTCTTCTGTCCTCTGTGGACACTACACTCACGGACATATACCAGACAGACACACACACACACACACACACACACACACACACACACACACACATGTAATTTGTATTATTGAAATAATACAAATAAATCTAAAAACATAAAACTAAAAGAAAAATATTGATCATAATAAGAAAACTAAATGATGTTAAACAAAGCCCTGCCTTCTGTATACACAAAGTTACCAGGCACACCTATTCAATGAAGAAAACTGTGTGTATGGGAAAAATGCATTCTGGAATCATCAAGGATTTGTTGGGGTTCTGAATTGATGGGGGATTCCCCTCTGTATGCTGTGACATTTTTTTTTTTAACCTTTGGTTAATAATGTTGCTTTGGCCTGTGCAGAGCAGAGTACAATTAGGAGAGAAAACGAAGCTGAATGCATGGAGAAGAAAGACAGACTCAGGCAGATGGCCTGTCATCAACCAAGAAGCAAGATGCAAGGTAACAAACCACAAGTGCGGTGCCTGCACAGCCTGGAACCGAAACCAAGTGAAGGATGTCAGGATTAAACACACATACACCTCTCTAGTTCCTGGTATAAAGAAGCCCTTTATTGAACAGCACCACGAATGTCTTATACCTAACCCAACCAGGTGGGCCAACAGGTGAAGACCTCATCGCCTGATCCTCAATCAAGGCCAGGGCAATGTGTGCTCAGGAAGCAGTGTTGGTAAACAACCTTGACACAGCTCTCAGAAGCTCAAATCACTGATGGGAAAGAACAGCTGGAGGCCAGAACTCCAAACAGTCCCAACACACAGGCCTCATGCTAAAATATAAAATAATGAAAATGGGTTAATTTAAGATGTATGAACTGGCTAGAAATATGCCTGAGGCAATGGTCAAACAGTGCTGTAATTAGTATAGTTTCTGTGTGATTATTTGGGTCTGAGTGGCTGGGAAACAAAAGCACAGGCTCCATTTACATAATGGTGCCCAATGCACATCAACAAAAAGCCTAAAAAAAAAAGAATGTAGGTAGCTGTCCAGGCATTAGGATGTCTCTGTCAATTCTAGAATTTTAGAAGTTGCTTTACAATGCACTTCTTTTTTACTTAGGTAATAGTATAACTTTCTAGGACCTTTGATGGAGTTGAAAACAAATAGTTATAATTTTCCTTAGTTATGATAAAAGATAAATTATATATAAAACTTTAGACTCACAAAGATAGGATAGATGATAGGATGTTTTCTTTAATTTTGCCAGATACAAATAGACTAAATATTGTAACTGTAATTCTTGCTTTGTAATTTCTGTTTTGTAAAATGTAATTTTACTATATTAAAGTTAAAACCTTCCCTTTTATTTAGACAAAAAAAGAAGAGATGATATGACATTTCCCTCTATATGCTATGAATATTTTTTATTACCATTGGTTAGTAAAGAAGTTGCTTTGGTCTATGGCAGGGCAAAATACAGCTATGAGGGAAAACTAAACTGTTTTATGAGAGAAAGAAGGAGGAGTCAGACAGAAATCATATAACCACCCAAGAAGCAAGATGTGAGGTAACAAACCACAAGCCTCGTGCTAAAATATAAGATAATAAAAATGGGTCAATTTAAGATGTAAGAGCTAACTAGAAATATGCCTGAGCCATTGGTCAAACGGTATTGTGATTAATGTAGTTTCTATGTGATTATTTAGGACTGGATGGCCAGGAAATGAAAGTACAATTTCTGTTTACAGCTAATTGTGGTTTGAGCATCCCTCATATTTTTGAATTCTTGGTTTTCAAAGATGGTGCTATACTGAGAAATTGTGACACTCAAACAAGGTAGGTCCTAGTGGCATAGAGAGACTGACTCTGCTTCGACTCATGCTGCCTGCTCCTGACTAGTCAAGACGTAAATATGGTACCTAAAAGCTTCCAGCACCACAGAGGAAGCCACCACAGTCTCCATGCCTTTGACACCATGATAGGCTGTCCCGGTGGAAACTGTAACCCAAAACAAACCTTTTGTTTTCTTATGTTGTTGCACCAAGCATTTCATCACAGTGGTGAAAGAATTTCTTCACATCTGCTCCCGAGAGCTGCCTGAGACAGGGCAGACCACTCTGTTAGAGTTGAAGCAATACAAGTAAATATCTATATTACACGTATCACTCCTGTATTTTTATATCTGCAAACTGCACCCTTCCCTATTGAACAGTATCATGGGAAAGCCAAGCTTACTCTCTCCTACAAAGGAGGAGGAGGAGGAGAAGAAGGAGGAGGAAGTAGTCTCATGACTGGATGATGCACAAATACCAGCGTACCTCACCCAAAGGTGAAGATGGAAAGCTAAAGTAAATTGATGATGCAAATTTTCCATGAACAAGTCTCATTCAGTGTAACATTTTGTTCTTTTAAAAAAATATAAATCATCAATAATTACCTAACTGATTTAAATTTACAACTTTCTACAACTTTTCTTAGGAACTCATCTAAGAATACAGTTAAGACCACCCACATGATTATATTTTTGCTGTGAAAACCAAGTGATTTTTGTGCATCTTATTTGCACTACTGAAAAACAAATTAAATAGAATATAGAAAATGAAACCAACCACATACTGAATACCCATATTCTCCAAATATTTAATTTAACTCATCCCTTGTTCCTCATGCATTATAATCAAGCTCTTGCTGGCAATTATGTTTAATTCAACAAGTATTACCTTTTAATTTTAAAAATACTGGGGACAGACTTCTTACTTGCAATACTGGTGGAGATAAAAAGTGATTACTTTTGCCATATGTTTGTTAGTTATTAACTTATTTTATCCTTGTGAATGACTTTAAATTTAAATTTATACAGCCTGTATTTACAAATAAGTGTTCAATGCACACTTGAAGACTGACATTTTTCTCATTTCAGTTCTAATCGTATTTTGCAGATCCAATGGTATTCAAGTGATTTTCATATCTTGGCAGTATTTTCCAGAGCCTTATCTGTTTACCGCAAGTCTTTCCTGGTCCACAGTGCACATGTTAGCTTAAACAGGAAAGATGGGTGTCTTTACAAGGCCTAATAGTAAGTGAATTCTAGCAGGCAGCATGGGCTAAACTAATTTTCTAATTACAGATATTCAGTAGTTGTGATAATGGTCTTTAGTCTCCTCCAGTTACAACAAAGCAGAGAAAATACAAAACTCTGACAGAGGGGAAGCCTGCAGAAAACAGGTCTGTAGGACTTTATGAGAAAGAAGGAAGCAAGAAGAATATCATCTCTAATAAATATGCCCCCAGAGGCAAGTGCTAACACTGATGAAATGAGGCTGAGAGGGAGGCAGCCAAGTCAATAATAAGAATAAGCAGCTGTGGGAAGCAAGGCAGTCTGCTAGCCAGAGACTAGCAGAGACTCTGGACTTTGCACAGTATCTCAGGGTGTCTCTGTAGATAAAGGGACTTTGACTCAGACAAATTGAGTAGCCTATCAATGCGAAATAGAAAGTTAAATGATCTTAGTGGGTATGATGTCTCCAAGTTAAGCAGATGAAAGCTACATGAGAACTAAGCCAGATCAAACTAGGGGCTCCTTGTCTCTAACCCAGTGTAAAAGCATGTGCAAGCTCATCCGCATTCCCTTCATCTCTTCTGGTTGCTTTCTTTCACTGGCACTTTACCTCACATATACTAACCTAGACTTTTCAAAGCCTGGAGCCTAGGACCATCAGTTGAAACAAGACTCAAAATCTAAGACCATAACGGCAAGAGTTATAGGAACTGCCTGCTCTTGCACAGAGCCTTTGTTCAGTTCTCAGCACAGACATGGTGGATGATGAAACTTATAGCTCCAGTTCCAGAAGACCTGATATCATCTTTTAGTTTCTGTGAGCTCCTGTACCCACATAGCACACATAGATATACACATACATGCATACATATATACAAGCATGCATAAATAAATGGTAAAACATCAATGCACATAAAATAAATCGAACAAGCCAATTAAGACCATGGAGGAAGAAAGACGGTTGAGCAGTTAAGAGTGCTTGCTGGTGTTGCAGAGGACCTGAGTTCATTTCTCACCAAGAATGTCTGACAACTTACAACAGTCTATAATTCCAGTTCCAGGGGCAACAATGGCTTCCCCTCTCTTCTGCCTGTACCTGCACTTATGTGCACACAGTCACATAAACATTCAGAAACTTAATAGTAAAAATAAATCTTTCCTTTTGCTTTTTTTTTCTTTTAATTTTTGAGACACGGTTTCTCTGTAGCTTTGGAGACTGTCCTGGAATTAGCTCTTGTAGACCAGGCTGGCCTAGATCTCACAGAGATCTGCCTGCCTCTGCCTCCCGAGACTGAGATTAAAGGTGTGCACCACCACCACCACCACCTGGCTAAACTTTCCTCTCTCTAAAAGTTAAACCATCTACTCCAAGGGGAAATGATCAAGTCATATTTCTTGGAAGAGGACACCATTTTTGCAGATGTCTCTTCTGGAGTTCTAAAGCTTGAAGTTAAGAGGAGTCTGGTTGTTCATCCCAGCTGCCCAGAACCAAAATAACGACACAGAAACTACTTATTGGCTAACTCTTAGATCTTAATTTAACCCATTTCTACTAATATGTGTATTGCTATGTGGCTGTGGCCTACCAGCAAGATTCCAAGCAGCATCTGTCTCTGGCGGGGATACATGGCTTCTTTCTGACTACACCCTTCTTTCTCCCAGCATTCAATTAGATTTTCCCCACCTATTTAATTTCTGTCCTGCTATAGGTTAAAGTAGTTTCTTTATTCATTAATAGTAATCATAGTATATAAAAGTAAATCCCTCATCACCATTCTGAATAATAAACCCTTGATTTTATTGGTTTTCTTTGCTTCCTAAAAGGACTTTTAATAATTATCACAGTTCCTAGAGTTAATAGAACCTCAAGTCTGGGAAGATCAGGAAGTCAAGCTACCATCTTTATTTCCCTCTGTATGGTTCCACAGTGTGCTTGCCAGCTTATGCCTGAATCAGTGAATTCCTTGTTATTCTCTGATGGGTGATAATGATAACCTACCTATAGTTTCAACATTTGCTCTTGGCCCTATTACCTAGAATGATATTTGAAAAGAAAGTCATGTATGCTACTCTCCTGTCTAAATCCTGGAAGTTTTTATGTTGCACTCAGAATACCCTTCATCATGCACTTCAGTATTACCTAAGATTTTACTGACAGATCAATTGCACTTGATCATATTCTCAGCCCTGACCAGGCAAGCATGGTCTCAGCCCTGACAAGCGATCAGGTTCTCAATTCTGACCAGGTGAGCATGTTTTCAGATTTTGCCTATGCAGCTATTTTCCCATATTCCCCATGAGTTTCTAGTTAACTGTAGACATCCAACAAATGGAAACTTTCAACCATCACCTGATCTGAGCAGGAATATTATAGCCTCTTTCTTTCCATTAATATTGAGTAATTTGCATGTCGCTCTTACTCTTCACCACAAATTTTTTTTTCTGTAACAGATAGAGACTATTATAGAGAGCCATAAATGGTCAAAAAGCAGAAAACAAATGATGCTGGAGTGTCCACTCAGTTGGTACAAAGCAACCCCTACAGATAAGAAACCCAAGAAAAGGGAGGCCAAAATATTATAAGACCCAGAGGACTGGAGGCCTATTAGTAGAGCGTGTCTTCCAGACATAATAAAGAAGCTGTATTAATGAAATCTTATCGATATGGCTACCCTAAACAAGATCCACATAATGAAAATGTGGATGTGAGAAATATCACAAGGTTCCATCCACTGATGAAGAACAGGAGAGAGAGAGAGAGAGAGAGAGAGAGAGAGAGAGAGAGAGAGAGAGTAGTTTTTTACAATAGGTTAACTATTCTCAAGTGGTCAGTCCTGAACATGTGTACATAAAAGAAACATAAGAAACATTAAATGGATTCAGCAGATGTTATATATACATATGTGTGTATGTATGTAACAATAACAAATAAGAGATCATGAATTTGAGCTAAGGACAAAAGAGATGGAAGGGGAAAGGGAGGAGTAAAATGATGCAAATACAGTATTCATGAATAAAAGTCTCAAAAAGCTGAAAAGATTCAATTGCCTTTTTTGTGAGATCACTGAGCATACAAAATTTCCACCCCAACCCCCAACCATATACCAGTTATAATCAACCCTGAGATGGTGTCCTTAAACCTGAGGAAAAACTTTGTCAGGAGAAGGGCTGTTGTCTTCTAGAATTACTTCTAGCTGTCATGGGGGTGATGCTCTTTTTATGGGAGCCTGTAAAATTAAAATGATGATTACATTTAAAAATTACTGCCTGGTATAATTACAAGTAGTCTCTGAGTAGTCAATAGGGTTTTTCTTAAGTTCCTATTTGGAATTATGGCCAGAACATTGTAAGAAGGTGCACAAATTCAGCTAACCAAATTGGAACTATCTTGAGTGTCTGGTACCCTAAATAGGTCTTATAGTAGCACTATTAGCATCATGATATCATATCTGGTAGAGTTATTGTTGTGGAGCCCTATCTTCTTCCTGGAAACTTCAAAGATTACTGCTGGAAAATCTATTGTTCATTATGAAAAACTTAAGCATTATTCATATATAGACATATATTCAATAAAAGATACAATATAGACAAAATAGGTATGAAGAAAAATAATTTTTCCAAAATTCTTTCTTCTTTCTGTCCTATACCAGATGTCTCCTGATATGAGACAGAAACAAAATTTTTCTTTTAACAACATACTTTGATTTACAGAAGGATAGCCATTGTCCAACTCCAAAGCCAATTTTTCATTTTCTTAGAGAAATATGATGAACCATTATCTTTCTTTATTTGTGCAGGTATAACCATTATGGCCATAGCTTCTAATAAATGCATGATTACTGAATCAACCTTTTCTGAGCTCAAGGCAGTTGCAGATTGAAAACCTGAATAAGTATCAATGGTGTGGTGTACATGTTTTAATTTTCCAAAATATGCAAAGTGGAACAAATACATCTGCCATATTTCTTTCCTTTAAGTAGACTTTGGGTCACTGCCTGCAGTTATCAGTATTTGGGTATAGAAAGAGAAAGTAGACCATCTCTTTATAACCTCCTTTGCTTGTTTCCATGTAATAGAAGACTCTTTCTTTAAACCTTTGCTATTGACATTATTTTTTATGAAGTTCTAAAAACTTCAGCACACTTCCAATCAATACTTGATCAATTTCTGCATTACTTTGTGCTAGAGGACCTGGCAATCCCATATGCAATAGGTTGTATATTATGTATATGGAAAATCATATTCCTGATTATATCTTGAACCTAAATGAATGATGAAGTCAATTCTGTATTGCCTTGTATAAATTCAGCAGTTTCAATATGCAAGACAACTCTTGCTACATATTCAAAATCAGTAATTATATTGAGAGGTTCTTTAAAAATCTCTTATTGCCAAGAAAATAGCATATAACTCTGCCTTTTGGAAAGAATTATAAGAACTTTGTTCCACATTACTTAAATCTTCTGATTTGTATCCTGTCTTGCCTGATATATTTGCATAGTATAAAATGTTTGGGCTCCAGTTATTGGTGTGTCATGTAAAATTCGAGGAAGAATCCAAGTAGTTTTCTTTATGAGGTTAATACCATCACTTTTGGGATCATTGCTATTAAACCTCTAATAAAAATTAGCACAGCTTTTTTAAAGGGTTCATTGTCTTCCCATAATTTCTAAATTTCATCAGTGGTAAAGGCACTATAATCTCTGCTGGGTTTATTTTTGCTAGTTGACAAAGTCTAAACTTTCCTCTTATATTTAATTCGAAAACCTTTTCCAGATAAGTTTTTATTTTTTAACTTGGTTTATGTGGTAAAAAGATCCATTCTAAGATAATATCTTTCCTTTGCATTAACATTCCTGTAGGAGAAATTCTGGAAGGAAATATGACTAGAATGTAATTAAGATTTGGGTTTCCCTATCCACATGTGCCTCCTGCAATTTTTCTTCAATGACAGTCAATTCTTTTTCTGCTTACTCTCTGGGACAATTTAAGTCATTGTCACAATCTAAGGTTTTATTTAAGTGAATTATTAGATCAGGTGATATCCCAACAGTTGGTCATAGACTGGAAATGTCTTTTAACAAATTTTCAAAATCGTTAAGAGTTCTCAATCAGTCTCTCCTAATTTGTGCCTTTTGTGCTCTAATTTTCTGTAAACCTATTTTATAACTTAAGTAATTGACAGAATCTCTTCTTTGTATTTTTCAGGAACAATTTGTAATCCCCATTTAGATGAAACTTCCTTCACTTTTTCAAACATTCTTTATAGGACATCTGCATTTGAATCAGATAGCAAAATGTCATTCATTTAATGGTAAATTATAGATATAGGAAATAGTTTATGTATTATTTCCAATGACACACTTCCAAAAAATTGGCACAGAGTGGGGCTGTTGAACATTTCCTGTGGGAGAATAGTCCAATGATATGTCCTAAAAGGCTGAATTATTATAAGTAGGCATGGTGAAGGCAAATTTTTCTCTGTCCTTTTCTTGTAAAAGTATAGTGAAGAAACAATCTTTTAAATAAATAACTATAAAAGCCATCCTTTAGGTAGTAGAAAAGTCAAAGAAATTCCAGATTGTAGAGGACACATAGGTTGAATTACCTTGCTGACAACTCTTAGATCTGTCACCAATCTCCATTTTTCAGATTTCTTTTTATCAATAAAAAAGACTTCCAAGTGCTAGATGAGCATCTAGTTGCTCCTGCACAAATTCTTCTAAAGCCTGTAGTTTTCCTTCTGTTAAAGGCCATTATATACCCCATATTGTTTCCTCACTTAACCATTTTAAAGGTAGGGTCATAGGTACTTCTGAAGGTTTTCTAGTTGATTTGTGTACTTGTACAGCCCGAATGGCTGATGACCTTTGTTTATAGTACTTCATAATATCCTTCCTAGAAATGTGAGTTTTTGGAACTGTGGGAACATTAATCTCAGTATTCCATTGTTGGAACAGGTCATGACCCCATAAATTCACTGAAATATTAGCTACATATGGCCTCAGTCTTCCTTTCTGTTCTTCTGGCCCTATGCATTCAACCCATCTCATGCTTTGTTTCACTTGAGATAGGGTTCCAATTCCTAGGAATTGAACATCTGGTCTTAAAGAAGCCAATTCACATGCCAAGATTCTGGAGTAATGATAGTCACATCTGCACTTGTATTCAATAATCCCTTAATTGCAATATTATTTATATGCACCCTTAGCTTTGGTATTTAATCATTTATAAAAGTCTGCCAAAATATATGTTTCCTATTTCATACTGGATATTTTGATTCATCCTCCATGTCTATTCCATCATTCAGAACAGTATAAATTTTTACAGTAGGTACTGTATTGTTTAATTTTTCCGGTGAGACATGTTCTCCACAGTGACTGGGAATGACTGGACTGCATTTGATATGGGGGCCTGCAAGAGGCCCCTCAAGGAGTTGCCCAATGGTATTGTGTTGCTTTGTCTGTCTTTTGTTGATCTACATTCATTGGTCCAATGCCAGATTTTGCTACATCTCCTACATAGTCGAGTAATAGAGACCTTCTAATTTTGCCATTCTCAGAGAATAGATTATTTCTAGGAATTTCTTGTCTACAATTCCTTCTCAAATGTCCTATTCTACCAAATAAAACATTTGGCATTTTGGTGTCTCCTCATGCCATTGGAAATTGCTTCCAATTCTCAAAATTCATTGTATGCAGGTTCCATTCATCCATTGGTGCTGATCTGACCTTTAAAGGCCCAAGTATCTTTTTGCATTCTAAGCTGGCATTTTCAAAACCCAGAGATTCAATAAGTACTCATAGCTTCTGGGTCTGTTACTCTTACTTGGACAGCCTTAGTTAATCTTTGTAAAAAAATCAGTAAGGGTTCTCTTTGGCCCCATTTAATCCTGGTATATGATTCAACTATTTTTCGTAGTTCTTAATAAGAATTTAAGACTGCTATGTGGCATAGGGACAAAGTATGTTGTCATATAGAACCTTATTCTGTGGGTCTGAGTAATAGCTCTCACCAAGAATTTGATCTTGGGAAGCTTCAAACCCTTTTGCTTTTTGCTGTTATTCTAAAATTTTGCCTCTTCTTGCAAGTAGAACTTCCATAGCAGTTGTGGTCCCTCTTCGAGGACTGCTGAAACTAATTAATGCCAATCATGTGGGGTAGCCTTATTGCTTGAAGCCCATGTTTTCACCATTTCCCTAACAAATGGTGAATGCAAGTTATAAAATACTATTGTTTGCTTACTTGCCTTTAGACTGCTCATACCTATAAATTGCCATTTACATTCTTTGAATACTTTAGGGTAGTTAGTACCAGATGGCTTATCAGAGTAGTTTACCAGATAAGCAACTAAAACTCTGGGTAACTCATCCTGCACTCTGGCATGTACTGGCAAGGCTAAATCCTTTCCTTGTACTTTCTCACTCATCAGTTCTGATAATTTCCTCAATCATTTCACATCTTTTTACCACTGCCTTTTGTAAAGCCTCAATCTCCTGTCCTGCATATAGTTCCAGTACCTTCACTGATTCATTTAACTTCTGGTCCTTATTCTGCACATATGATTCCAAGGTATGAAATTTGTCCATTAAGATACTGTCTCATCCTTGGACATTATTTGAATAGTGTGCATATTGCCTATATGCAGAGATACTTTATCTGTTAACCTATTACAACTTTTTAACAGAATCTAATTGTTAAATTCAACAGTATGAATTCTTTAAGATAATTTCTTAGCAGCCTTTGACATGGATTGAAATTTTTCTGTCCAATTAATGCTATCCTTTTCAAAGATTTTTTCATCTAGCTGTTCATTGTTAGTCTATAAAGACTGTATCATTTCTAAAAGTGTCTCAGATTTGACTCTGTTATCAAACCATTTTCTTAAGGATATAATATGAAAAACAATGCTAATTCCCAAAATCAAACTGATGTATAAGGAAAATCACATAAGATTTGAAGAATACCATCCACAGAGCAAGCAAAATGGTTACTAAATTCCTGAATGGTAATACTGTCAGTCATCATATAACTTTCAAATTTATTATTTCATTTATCTCCCTTAAGAAATTTTAGTGAATTGGTGCATGTGTAATAATCTTTATTGACCAGCAAGTATGGTTGCACCCATATGGTGGAGAGATGCAGATGAGAGACACGATCAGTCACAAACAGTAGTGCTTTGATTTCCTGTGTTGTTGACTACTTAGATACTGAGAAATATGCTTTGCTTAGCAAATTAAGAGCTAAGTCAGTTTGGATATATCAAGTGAGGTTTTTTTTATTATTATTGAAGAGAAGTTTGATAAAACAAATGCTGCTATCATCCAGAAAAGGGGGGCTTTTCACTTCTCTGATTCATTGTTTCTGGTTTGAAATGTAATTACTGTATCTATAGCTGTGGCAATCATCTTATGACCTTGAGGTGACTTACCTAGATATGATAAGACCAATGAGTGGGGGGAAAAGAAAAGCTTGGATTTTTTTATGACACAGTTGAACCAATACAAAAAAATGCATATAACCAGAGATATTATTAAGCAATACAAATCCTATTAGTTTAAACCACTGCTATCTGACTTCTCTAATATATGACACTGAAAGTACTCCTAAGTGAAAAATTAAATAGCATGGGCATTTCCCAATTTATTACAACTTTCACAACCATGGCAATAACAATCAATATCCACAGGTGCCTATTCTGGGAAAACCAGAGGCACTCTGGGAACTTTCTAGGTTTATTTCAGGTGCTATTAAAAAGTAAAGCTTGCATCTTGGTCTGGTGAAATAAAAAAGAGTGTCATTGGCAGTGTGAAATGTCACAGACTCCCAGGTTAAAACACTTGGTGTCCAAATGGTGATCCTCTCTTAGGAGATTGTGGAACCTTTGAGACTTGTGACCAAGCCAAAAGAACTGAGGAATCTTTTTACCTTTTTGTTTGTGTGATATAAATGTGGGTATGCATGTGGGTACAGGTGCATGTATATACATGGTGCATGTGGAGGCCAGATGCTGATGTTGGGTGTCTTCCTTGATTGCCTGTGTAGTGAGAAAGAGTCCTTTTGTTGAACGCAGAGCTCATCAATCAATACGAATGTCTAGTAGCCCTTCTGACTTTTGGAATCCCCTATCTTCACCTTCTGAGAGCTGGACTTACAAGTAGACCACTATTCCAACCTGGCATTTAAATCACTGCTGAAGTCTGCATCTTTGGAGGACTAATGACTTCTCCACTGAGCTATCTCCTTTACCCTTTTGGGTCTTGACAGTTACATCTGCTTGGCCCTGCTTCTGACATGAGCTCCCTGATTCAACTTGAATTGTATGTTTGTTGACCCACCAAGATGTGATGCCACTGCCATGACTTCTTCCATGTCTTCTCCTAGGATAATGATCTGCAATTATCAGTCAAAACAATTATTTCTTTCTTAAGTTGTTTCTATGAGAAAAGTATTTAACAGAATAAAAACTTTATCCAGATTATGTTATTTGCAATGATAACCCATCAAGGAAAGGATCCTCTGGGATATATGAATATTTACATGTATGTGGGTACATGAAGGTGTATGTATGTGCAGGTGTATGGCACATGTGTTTATGCTTGTGAAGGTTGACACATGTGCATATAGAATCTGTGTATACAAATAAGCATACTTGCATTTAGAGTACACATACTCACAAAGGAAAGAGATAAAAGAAAAATGAAAACCATTCAATATCATGATGAATATAATTCTATCTAGTAGTAAAACTGCTTTAAAAAGTCTTAAGCTACCTTAGATTTGGTGATAAGAACATGGCTGCCAGCACAGGTCACCCAGAAAAGGTATCACCTTTCTAGGGTGATACCTAGAATGGTATAAAGCTATTTGAAAAACCACAAGGACAATGTCATACTTTTTACATATATCCTACAACCTAGCTCTGAATTTTATAGATCTCTGTCTCGTAATGTGCCCTACAGTGTAAGAGCTAAGTGGCTATAATGGTTAGTTTTTGTCAACCTGACACAAACTAGAGACACCTGGATAGCAGAAACCTCAGCCGAGGAAATGTTCCTTCAGATTAGCCTGTGGCACAGCATGTGGGGATTTTCTTGATTAATGATTGATGTGGGAGGGTCAGACTACTATAGCAGTGTCATCCAGGGACAAATGGGCCTGGGTTGTAAGAAATCAGACTGAGCAAGCTATGAAGATTAAGCTAGTAAGAACTTTCCTTGGCTTTAAGCAATGATAGACTGCGATAGGGAAGTATGAACTAAATAAACCCTTTCCTCCCTAAGTTGATTTTGGTCATGGTGATTACCACAGCAACAGGAAGTAAACAAAAATATTATCCCACCATAAAATGTATTAGATATATGAAAATTATATATTACAGACAATAGTAATCATATTTTTCCTATTCAAACAGAGGTTTGATTTGGAAATCGCTTTGAAATAACCAGTGCATACACAGAATCACTGTGAATCTATATCCTAAATAACGAGATTCTATTGTGAGTTCCTCATATTCTATGCAATGTAATCTAGCAACATTGATACTCTAGTGCAAATACTTCTTCATCTTTTTTGTATTAGCTCTAGGTTAAGTCTAGATAAGATGAGCTTTCATCACCTGAATTTACAGGGCCCTAATTATCTATTTATATTTTCTTATGTATGGAATCCTATCAGTCACTGAACTCAATGAATCACTGTCCAGTAGATGTGTCTGCCATGGTAGCCTCTAGTAATCAGGTAAGATTGTCTTGTGTTAATATGAAAGAACAGTTTTTATAAGTCACCCACAATGTCTAGTTTTGATTATCAACTTGACATAATCTAGAATCATCTGAAAAAGAATTTTCAGTGAAGGACTTCTGTTAGGTTAGCCTACAGACATGTTTGTGGATTATTACCTTGATTAAATCAAATGAAGTATGAAGATTCATGAGTGGTAAGACTGGGGAATAAGTGCGAAGCACTAACAGGAATGAACGCATTCATCACTCTCTGCTCTTGACTACAGAAACAATGTGATGACTTCTTCCAGTTTTTTCTGCCTTGATGTCCCCACCATGGGTTGTAGCCTGAATTTCTAGGCCTGCTAAACCCTTTTTCTTTCAGTTGCTTTAGCTAGGGTATTTTATCACAGCAACAGTAAACAAAACTAAGATGTTGCCAGGACTCTTGAAGGGAAGCAGAACCAAGATTGCCACATGCATTTAAGCAAGTCCTATCCTGAATAAAAGTATGTGTCTAAAGGTCTGATGAGAATAGAATTATAGCCTGAAACCAGCTCTGAGTCTTGCATCCAAATATTGGTCTCTGCCTCCTACAGGAACGATGCTATTGTCTAATTCCCAAAATGTATGAGCTATGCTGAGAAGCCCTAGCTAAAATCTAAAGACACATAGCTATTCACCATTTGTAGGTTCTTCCTGGATTTCAATGCCAGTCCTGTTTCCGAAAGATTTTTATCTATTTTCAAATCTAAGCAGACTCTTGGAAAATCTAGTCTGCATTTGGCAATATGATATAGTGTTGTTTAACTGGCCATGAAAACCACATTTATATACTGATTCTTGTTTTACTATATAGCATATATAAAAATACTAAAATATTAAATCAATGACTGCCACAGTAACTACAATATGACCAATTAAAAGAATAAAATCAAGCTCAATTAAATTTAAAACCAGTTGGTATTTTTGAGAACTGCATTAAAGTACTTAGCAAATGTATGTACTGTACATAGGATGTTGGGGGTAGGTATTTACATTTTTTGTTTAAAATTACTATATTGGTCTTTCATTTCTTTCTGTAGATTTTCTACTTCACTATGATCTGGAAAGTACACTGTCCTAAGGCTGTAATTTGAGTGAAAATTGTATTCCTTGTGTCATCTTAAACTTATAACTTATCTGTTATCAGACCCTAGAAATCTAAAGCCTAAAGTGCACCAAACTCTGTAGCATTCTGGTCAGTAACATGATGGTCAAACTGGTTCAGATAACGAAGCACTTCAGAATTTAGATATGGGTCTTAGAGCCATTCATTTGCTAATGACAGCTACCAAAATCTGAGAAATGAAAAACAAACAAACCTTGAGACATTGAAAGTGAGGGATACTCAACAGATAGCACTGTTGGTCTCTAAGAAACAGTCCTAATTTAGTTGAAAACAGTCAGAAATCGCAGTTTTCTCCATTCCTTAGTGTTATCACTCCACCCATGGGTCCTAAAAGGCAGCTGCATGGGGGTGTTACTCATGTGTGCGCATGCGCAGCTACCTCCACCAGCCTTCCCCTGCACACATGCAAGGAATGGGTCACCCACCATCTTCGTCATCAGCGTCTGACATATCTATGCAACCCACCCTGGGGCGTAGGTGCAAGGCGACCTTTAAAAGACAGAGACGCCATATTCTGGTCTCTTTCTCCTCCCACCATCTCCCCATCCTTCACGTTCTTCCCCCGGATCTGGTTCACCCCCTTCTAATAAATCTCTACGTGTGGGTACGTTCACATATTCTCTGTGTGTCTCGCCTATTTCACAACACTTAGTCCTTTCTTTTAGGCTGGACTTGAACCATCTTTCTCTCAAAAGCACACACAATAACATGCACCCATCAGAGTTTCCTCTTCACCATTTCATTTTCAGAATAAATAAAAGCAAAAAAAAATCTAAAATCAGAAAACACTAGGAAGTTATATGAGCACCAGTTAGGAGTGCACACACTTGTATGTGAAAGCTTTGCTCCAGAGAGCTGACTGCCCACCCTTCACTGAAGACAGCTCCAATGAAGTTCCTGCTAGCCCTGCTTCCCCTGGTCACTTCAGCAAAGTGATGAATGGAAAACTCCCTATGGGAAGCCTGGAACCACCTCTGTGTTATAATTACCCACACATCACCTCAGGTCTAGGCTGTGCCATTGAATGTACTTTCCTTTTTCTCAACTCTCATCTTCCTCTACATATGTAATACTGCATTTTATTAAGTGAGCATCAAAAACATCATCTCTAACCATAAAGCCCTGTCACAATGTTTTATAAAACAATGTAAATCTATTTTCCAGATAAACATAATCAAATCAGTTTTCCTAGTTTTAATTTTGACAATTTTTCCTAATATTTTTAAAAAGGAACATACTTGTGTCTCTGTGACTCTGCAATTCTTGAGATAATTTGGGGACCCTAAATAATTAACAGTTCATATCTATGCGTTGAGACAACTCCACTCATTTGATATTTTCCTAGTTAACACACACTAACACAAAAGATGACTAAAACATTAAAGACAGTAACACAATCAATATCCAGAAGATACCTAACATGAAGAATTAATAAACTTCCTGTTGTAGAGAGAGAGGGGGCCCTTTGTTCTGGCCACCCAGCTAGCTTACACCCAAAATAATCACACAGGAACTGTGTTAATTACAACACTGCTTGGCCATCAGCTCTAGCCTCCTATTGGCTAACTCTCACATCTTGATTTAACCCATTTCTATTAAATCAGTATGTCACCACGAGGTCGTGGCTAACCAGGAAAGATTCAGCATATCTGATTCTGGCAGCTCCATGGTTTTTCTCCCTCTGCCCTTCTTCCCAGCATTCAGTTCTGTCTACTCCACCTACCTATGTGCTACCCTATCAAAAGGCCAAGGCAGTTTCTTTATTCAACCAATGAAAGCAACACATAGACAGAAGAACCTCCTACACCAACTTCCATGTTTGTTTCTAACTTGATAATGTTACAGACATAGCTAGTATCCCTTCCTCAATTCTAGTTCTCTATCTGTCACCAGAAAAGTTATAGAAGTGCTCTAAAGACAAACATCATTTGTAGTAGGCATGAAGCCAACTTCCCACTATTCTGATATTTGTATCATATTTGAGTATAAGTAGTTTATAGAACTGTATTTTATAATCATAAAATTTATATAAATTGGCACCATTGTTTACTGGTGATTCTGAAGCTGCTCCCACTGCCAGTCATTTTGTTTCTAGTAAGAATTTTTATTGGTAACTATATACTAAATTGTTCTATTGTAACTACTTAGATGTAGATACATGCTACAATTTGTTCAGTCTTTTATAGAGATCCTTCCTTCCTCCCTCTCTCCCTCTTTTTTCTTTCTTTCTTTCTTTCTTTCTTTCTTTCTTTCTTTCTTTCTTTCTTTCTTTCTGTCTCCGCCTTCTTTCCACCTTCCTCCCTTCCTCTCTTCCTCTTTTCCTCCATTTCTTCATATCTGAATATTTAAAAACAACTGTTCTCCTAGTTAGCCTTAATTATCAACTTGACTCAGCATAAAGTCACCTGAAAAGGGAATCAATCGAGGGGTTGCCTAGATCAAACTGACCTATGGAAATTTCTTGATTGTTAATGCAGATAGAAGCTGCAGACTGCTGTGGACAACATCATTCCCTAGGATTGTGGTTCTGGTCTGCATAAGAAAGGTAGCTAAGCATGAGGCCCTGGGTCAGCAAGGAAGCAGCATTTTTCCATGTTCTCTGCTTCAAGTTTGATTTCCAGTCCTGTCTACCCCTCACGGGGGACTGTAACCTATAAGCTAAAATAAACCCTTCATTTCCCTAAATTACTTTTGATCATGATAATTATTACAATAACAGAGCAGAGTTCAGATGTAGAAGAAGCAGAATTTCTTGAGGTTTGTAACAACCGTATAACCTATGAACAGTTGTACTTTACAAATTATTGAGAATTTAGTTATTGCAATTTTTCTACAAATAGTTAACAGACGTTCCCTCAGCTTTCAAGTGGTCTACATATCTCACTTATGTCCTCAAGTGGGTTCCTACTTAGTGTGCTGACAGCAGCAGTAGCACCAAATCACAGCTGTTCTTGATACTACCAGGAGTCAGAAGCAATGGACAAAGATGCAGCCATTGAGAGAGGAAGACAGCTTATGTAAGAAGACATAAAAAAAGGCATGAGATACAAGGATAAGAAACAAAATGAACTTTTGTTCTTTGTTTGAACAAAATCAAAGCACCAGAAAATGGTCAGATACTATAAAGAAGAAAGGTATAACTATGAAAAAAAATATTTCTGTTGATCAAATATAAAATGGTCCAAAATAAGATGCTCCTTATGCTTTCTGGATTTCATATCAGCTGGGATGGTATTGTAGTGAAGATCTGCTTTGAATCTACAGATTCCAAATTGGTATGGCTCAGGCAGGTCAGGTATTTGTACATTTCACAAAGGGACTAATAAATCAGCTGGTAAAGAATAATGACTAAACTTACACCCCGGCTGTCCAAAGAGGACTGCTGTTTTCTCTTTCATATTTTTTTTCTTTCTTTCTTTCTTTCTTTCTTTCTTTCTTTCTTTCTTTCTTTCTTCCTTTATTCTTGCTTTCTTTTTCTTTTTTGAGACAGGGTTTCTCTGTAGCTTTGGAGCCTGTCCTGGAACTAGCTCTTGTAGAGCAGCTGGCCTTGAACTCACAGAGTTCCACCTGCTTCTGCTTCCTGAGTGCTGAGATTCCTGACCAAAGAGGACTGCTTTTCCTATTCATATATTAAACTTGTTTCTCAGCTTCACAATAGCACTTTATAGGCTACTAGACTTTGCTAAATTCTGTGTGAGCCTGAGTAGTTGAGCATAACCTGAACTGCATAAAGACATTATAGTCTAGGCATCTGTGATTCATATGAATAGAAACTATGCGGGCACATTGAGTGCTTAGTTTGTCTGTAACTCACATCCTTCCACAGCAAACATCCCTTTGATGAAGCTGTTGAAATATTGTCAGCTACAGATTCTAAATGAAGGATAAATCTGGGGAGAAATAAAATCCAGAGTCAGATTATCTCCTTGGTAGCCAACTTGGCAACCAAATTACAATAAAACATTTTCAAACAATTGATTGAAGTAAATAAACATCAAAGGTGTGTTTTGTTTGCTGATCATTCATGTGTCTTTTTATGGGTGATGTATTTTCTTAAAAAAAGAAGGAAGAACATTGGGCCACTAATTCCTCTCAAATTTTCCTTGCTAAAAATAAATTCCAATTGTGCTAGAGCAAAACAGTCTCCAATGTACAGTTAAAAGAGTTTTCAAAGTCATGTGACACCATCACCTTTATGTGGAGTTATGGATTATAAAAACCTATATAAAGTCAGGGGCTACAGATTCTCTGTATGGAGTTAGGGGTTACAGATCCTCTGTATGGAGTCAGGGATTACAGATCCTCTGTATGAAGTCAGGGGTAATAGGTCCTCTATATGGAGTCAGGGGCTACAGATCCTCTGTGTGGAGTCAGGGGCTACAGATCCTCTGTGTGGAGTCAGGGGCTACAGATCCTCTGT
>JAQHUG010000223.1:2537371-2548915 GCA_028555095.1 Dicrostonyx torquatus | reverse complement strand
TATGGAGTCAGGGGTAATAGGTCCTCTATATGGAGTCAGGGGCTACAGATCCTCTGTGTGGAGTCAGGGGCTACAGATCCTCTGTATGGAGTCAGAGGCTTCAGATCCTCTGTATGGAGTCAGAGGCTTCAGATCCTCTGTATGGAGTCAGGGGCTGCAGATCCTCTGTGTGGAGTCAGGAGTAATAGGTCTTCTTATGGAGTCAGGGGCTATGGATACTCATGGAATAAGGTCTGGACTGCTTGCGATTAATCTGATATGTTGGTGTAACTTTTTATGCAGCATTATGTTTCTGTAACCAGGGCCATGTATGGAAAGTGTTTCTAGGAGAATAGGAATGTTTGTAAGTCAAACTGACACCTTTTGATGGAAAGGCAGCTCAGAGAAAGGGCCATTTGCAGAAACAGTTCTATAAACTGAATATCTAAAATAAGCATGAATTATTTCAAGTTTGGGTCCCCCAAATCAGAACTAGAAATGACTCAGCACACTCCTGCTAAATACTTTCAATCTTGGATAGAATGCTTGGGACAAAGCGAGCCCAGACACCCTGACACTTGTAGGCTGGTCCAATAAGAGAGGGTTATTTAAATAAGAGCTCGATTATAAAGAATCATTTCACGGGCTCTAGGGAAGCAGCCACCATCTCTTTTTTCCAGTAGCTAAATTTACTGTTACATCAAATCATTCTTGTTCTGAACATTGAAAGAAAAAGCACTAAATAAATTGAAAAAGCAGTTGATCATTATTATATGACATAAGAATAACCAAATAATTTTATTTCATTTTCTTTTACTCTTTAAGAGAAGTTGCAGATTATCTGTAATTTGTAGAAAAATAAATTTTCAGGTAATTCAAGTATGGTCCTTACCCTGAAAGCTGCTTGGTGGGGGAGGGGTCAGCAAAAAGGAAATACAATGAGGTTGGAACATGAATATTTTAGACATTTAGAAATTACAGTTTCCAAGAGGGAGTAGGCCTGAGCCAGAACCTCTGTGGGTGCAGAAATGGTCTGGGACATCAAAGGAAATAGGTAGAAACCTGGAAACTCTGCAGGTCCAAAGTGAGTCTGGGACCTCTGAGAGAGTAAGACGGAGCCAGGTCCTCTGTGGTTCTCGGTGCACCTGAGCCTGAAAACTCCGAGGCAGTAGACAAGAGCCAGAGACCTTTGTGGGACCAACTCAAACCAAGGGACTTCTGCAGGAGGGAATCCAGATCAGGATTTGCAGAAGCAGGTCAAGGCTGGTAATCTAGGCCAAAGTAGGCCTGAAGCAAGCAACTACGCCTTGAACAACAAACTCCAAAGGAGTGGGAATGAATCAGCTACTTAGGACAAAGAGGGTATAAGGAAACAAGCTCCATGGCAGCAGAAGCCAGGAGCCAACTTAGTCCCAGGACACTGATAGACCAAGAATGAGCCAGCAACCTGACACACAGCAATCTCTGCCGGAACAGGGACAGGGGAGCAATAGCTAAGCATGTGAGCCAGAGCCAGAGTCTAGTGAGGATCCAGACATGAATCTGGGACCTTCAAGGGAGTAGACCTAAGCCAGGACCCCTGTGGCACTGGGTGTGAGTCTAGGACCTCCCAAACTAGGCCTGAGCCAGGACCTCTACTGGTCTGGGTGTGAATCTGGGACCTCCAAGGAAGTAAGTAGGAACCAGAGATCTCTTGCAGGGTCAGGCATAAGTCTGGGACATCGGAGGGAGTAGGCCTGAGTCAGAACCTCTGTGGTTCTGGGTATTTAAGACAGACTTCCTGACTGAGCTTTAGCTGTAAAACCTTGCAGCTCTTTTAAGAGGCCCTGCCACAAAAAACTTAAATGGTGTTGATAAAAAGCTGACCACATGTTTTTGGGTTTTCAGCTATAGCAGGAAAAAGCTGTGCTGTTTTAAAATGCCGGCTTTCTGGGCCATCCTGCCAGCACAAACTCCAATTCTTTCAGGCAGGAGGTCTGGCTACAGAATATTGAGTTTGGTTTGTGAGCTTGCATGCTGGCAGGGACCTTAAAATGCCATAGAGTTGTGGCAATAAACATGGCTACAGCTGGTACCTCTGCCATGAGGCTGGACTCTCAGAAAGCTTAGAAATGGGTGGATCCAGCCATCAAAGCCACGGCTTTAATCCTTTCCATGTTGCTTAGCAAATTAAAGACTGACTTGGTCAGAAAAAGAGAGATATACAATAAAGATAGATTCAAAGATGAAGAAAACCTCTAAATGGTTTACAGTGTGTTTAAAAATACATGTAGGCTTGGGGGGAAAAACGCATAAAGCCCTTAAAAGAAAAAAGCATAGAGAGAGTAGTCAGGTGTGGTGGCACACACCTTTAATCCCAAGAGTTAGGAGGCAGAGGTGGACATACCTCTGTTAGTTCAAGGTATGGTGGCACATGCCTTTAATCCCAACACTTGGGAGACTGAGGTGGACAGACCTCTATGAGTTCAGGGTGTGGTGGCACATACCTTTAATCCCAGCACTGGGAGGCAGAGGCAGACAGATCTTTGTGGGTTCAAGGACAACCTGGTCTACAGAGTGAATTCCAGGATAGCCAAACATACACAGAGAAAACCTTTCTTAAAAAGCCAAAAATTTAAAGTAAAAGAAATAGAGGTAAAAATAAAGCCAAATAAAGATTAAAAATACACAGAGAGTCTGGATACTGTATGTTACTATGTTCTCTTTGAATTGTTGGAATGCTGAAGAAGGAGCAAAGCTATTAAAAGATATTTGTTTATAAATGTTGCTGAACTAATCCAAGATAGGTATTTTGAAAAATAACTTGACTTCAAAATTGAAGTCAAAATGTATGTTACTTTGAAGAAGAGGATTTTCTTTTGTTTCCACAGGAAATGAGAGGCTGTGGATTCATTCTGAGTTAAGAAAAAGCAGGTTTGATCAAGGAAGACCACTTGAGAAATCTCCAATAGGAATGGAAGGCCCAGATGTCTGAGTTCAACATCCAGAACAAATACAAGACTGCTGCCTGAAATGATCAAGACTCACAGGATACTCCAGTCAGGGCTTGATCATAATTCTAAATTTCTTTAGGTCCCCATAAGATTATCAGTGCCCCCAACTAGCAGGAAGTAGCCTGGAAAACTATACCCACATTCCTAAAAAATGGACTATGTATATTTTTATTTGTTTAGAATGTTGTTTAAAAGTTGTTATGGCTAATGGTCAGGAGAGATGCTAAACAAAGGATGTAAGATTCAGACTACTTGTTTTTTTTTTTTTTTTAAAAAGGGGGGGGGTGGTATTGGACAATGGTATGTATTCTGTCAATTATATTTTAAATAAATGCTGATTGGCCATTAGGAAGTATAGGCAGAACAACCAGGCAGGAAGTAGATGTGGGTCAACAAGAACAGGAGAATTCTGGGAAGAGGAAAGCTTAGTCCACAGTTCTGACACAGCCACAGAAGAAGCAAAATGTGACTGCCTTGCCGAATAAGTTACCCAGCCATGTGGCTAACATAGACATGAATAATGAGCTAATAATTAGAGATAATAAGACGCCTGAGCTAATGGGCCAATCAGTTTTTAACTAATGTAGATATTTGTGTGATTTCTTTGAGACTTAACAATTATGGGAACTGGGTAGGACAGAAAACTCATCCAAAAAGGTTGCCCACTCTCTCCATATCTATTCAATATAGTTCTTGAGGACCTAGCTAGAGCAATAAGACACCAAAAGGATATCAAGGGGATACAAATTGGATGAGAAGAAGTTAAACTCTTACTGTTTGCTGATAGTATGATATTTACATAAGCGATCCCAAAAATTCTACCAAGGAAATTCTACAGCTCATAAACACTTTCCATAATGTAGCAGGATACAAGATTAACTCAAAAACAATCAGTAGTCTTCCTGTACACAGATGATAAAAGGGCTATGAAAGAAATCAGAGACACAACACCCTTCACAATTGCCACTAATAGCATAAAATATCTTGGAGTAACTCTAACCAAAAAAGTGGAAGACTTGTATGAGAAGAATTTTAAATATTTGAAGAAAGAAATTGAAGAAGGCACCAGAAAGTCAAACGATCTCCCATGCTTTTGAGTAGGCAAAATTAACATAAAAAATGCAATCTTACCAAAAGCAATCTGCAGATTCAACCTCATGCCCATCAAAATCCCAGCAAAATTTTTCACAGACTACAAAAGAATTGTACTCAACTTCATATGGAAAAGCAAAAAACCCAGAATAGCTAAAACAATTCCATATATAAAAGAACTTCTGGAGGCATCACAATTCCTGACTTCAAACTCTACTACAGAGCTACAGTAGTGAAAACACCCTGGTATTGGCATAAGAACAGACAGAAGGACCAATGAAAGCAAAATGGAGACACAGATGTTAATCTGCACACCTTTGAACACCCAATTTTTGACAAAGAAGCAAAAAATATCAAATGGAAAAAAGAAAGCATATTTAACAGATGGTGCTGGCATAACTGGATATCAACATGTAGAAGAANTCTTCCGGAATAGGTTGCTCAGGTCTTCTTGTTGCACAATCGCTGGATTCTGGCATTGTCATGTTGCTTTTTAGGTTGATGGAGGAATTCCTGGATTGGCGCCTGCCCATCTTTTCCCCTCCTCAGTCAAAAGGGCCGACTTCTCCTCCAGTGGGGGTGGCTAGATCAGAAGCCCTCTCCAAGGGCCTGCTGCACGGGCCCTTCTCCTCCGGTGGGAGTGGCTAGATCGGAAGCCCTCTCCAAGGGCCTGCCACACTCAGCTGGGCCCTTCTCCTCCGGTGGGAGTGGCTAGATCAGAAGCCCTCTCCAAGGGCCTGCCACACTCAGCTGGGACCTTCTCCTCCGGTGGGGGTGGCTAGATCAGAAGCCCTCTCCAAGGACCTGCTGCACTCCCTGCATGCGTGTGTTTACGTATGTGTGGGAGTGGGATGGAGGTGTGTGCAGGTCAAAGAACAACCAGCAGGAATCAATTCTTTCGTTCCGCCATTTGGTTTCCAAGGCTTGAACACAGGGAAGTCAGACTTGGCAGCAAGCACCTTTGCCCACTAAGCCAGCTTATCATCAGTATTCTTGAAGCTAAACAAGTATGGACTCATTTTGAGCCTTGGCACAGCTTACTGAGCTGCAGCACTGGAATGCATGATGCTTACTTTTGAGGTTGAGTGTTTCTCTGAATCTGCCTCATCAACTACACATTTCAGGTTTTCCTAGTGCTGCTTCATTGCTCAACTGTGTCTCATCCACCCAGTGAACAACAGCTATTGTGACTTCATTGTGTAGGATCTGTGTGTGTGTAATTCTTTTGAATAATGCTGTGGAGAATAGAACTTTGACTGAGTTGGAAGAAACAAGAGCACTGATGACTGGGGACAAAAGAAGCCAAAAAACAAAAAACAAAAAAAGAACAGAAGTGGAGATGATTTGTTTCTTTAAAATAATAGAAGAAGAAACACCAGACTGAGAGGCCCAAGGATTACATGGGCTCCCCAGAAGAACAAAGAAACTGACCATATTATGCATGCATATGTACAAGCTACAAATTCCAGGGGTTGAAAGGAGTAGCTCCTCCAGTTCAAGGAAAAGAAACCCAGGCAAAACATAGGGGAGGAAAAGACAGTTCTAAAAATCAAGCCAAAGTCTGTGCTAGAGTGGAGGGGTGAGGACAAGACTTTGCAAGTCAGAGTACTGCTGCTTTTCCCTGGGAGTGGCAAGCTTTGAGGACATTTTAGGAGTCCTGCTACTACAGAGCTCTGCCAGACTCTAGGAGGCACTGTTCAGATCACATGGAGATTCATGACGAGCACTCCAAATCTGACAAGAGTCTTGTTGCATGTTACATGTGCAGATGTGTGTGTATGTGTGTGTGTGTATTAAATATCTTATACTACAGATATCATATGAAATGTCTCATAAAATATACAATGAGACCAGATACGTTCTTCTCCTCAAGCCCTTCTATCAACATTGTTGGCATTGTTCAATAAAATCTGAGTTTCCAATATAAAAACCTTCAACATTTTTCAAACTATACCTCAGAAAATAAGCATTTAATATTTATATTACTAGAAAGCCTAAGACTATAGCAAGCTTCATATAGTCAATAAAAATATCAAAAAGATTATTTAAGAAAATGAATACATTTTTCTCATGATGATACAAGGCTTGAATTAATAATTAATACCTATGATTAGTCACAAAATATAACCCATTTCTAAAGCTACTAGCAAGTATGTATTTTTACCTAAGACACTAGAAAACTGCCCAAGGGACAATAAAATTTATATACACATTGTGTGTGAATATATATGGCCTGTATGAGTTTTGTACTAACTTTAGATCTCTATCATGGACAAGAAATTGTCTAAGTCAATCATATAAATGTGGGGGACCAAGAAACAACAACTGTTCCCCATACATGTGAGAAATCTGACTCCAAGGCCTGAAATCAACAGAAATCGTCAAGAACACACCAATAAAACACAGCGTCAATAAGGCAGTTTCTTTTTTTTAATTTTTAAAAATAATTTATTTAACCTTATTTTATGTGTATTGGTGTGAAGGTATCAGATCCCCAGAAACTGAAGTTACAGACAGTTGTTAGCTGTCATGTGGGTGCTGGGAATTGAACTCGGGTCCTCTAGAAGAACAGCCATGGAAGGACAGCCAGTGTTCTTAACCACTGAGCCATCTCTCAGCCTCCAATAAGGCAGTTTCTTGAGACAAGGATTTATAGGAACTTTTCAGGTTTAAGGCAACTTCCTTATTATTTAGAAATCAGAGAAAAACTTTCGATCTGACATACCCTTAAAAGGAAAACATTAAAAACCATTCACACTAGGTCAGTCATTCCATCCCAGCACAGTGGACATGATAAGTGCACTCGCTTCTGTTTTCTGCTTCACTGGGTGACTGAGAGGCTGGAGAAACATTTTCAAGTCATGGAAGCCTCACCACCTCAGTTTCCTTGCCTGTAGCTGACGGGGTATATCTTTATGGACTTAATTTTCTATAAATTAATCCAATACTTAATTTTCTATAAATCTACAATGTCTGCACAAAACTTCCTCCCATGCTGACATCTGTCTAAATTTCTCAGGGGAGCAGTCAACAGTCTCCGAGTTCATACTCTGATCTTGGAGTCCATCTTTATTTTACCCTATTTTGGAAACCACATCAATATCTCCTCTGGATCCACTTTCTCTTGTTCTTCATTATGTTTGGTTACCTTGGGATTTTTTTTTTTATTTCTTTCCTTTTTCCCCAAGTAGACTACCTTTCGCTGTCTTCTGGTGTTATTAACAGCCATCTTGTGTTGGAGTTTTGTATAAGTGTAATCACTTCATGAGCTATGTGATCTTGGGTGTCAAAGGCCAGGCCTTATGCCAGGCCACACTGTTTGTGCAGTGCCCCACAAGACCTGTTCCAAAACATTTCCTTTGGGATTACTAGTGGAAAAAACAGAAGTTCACAACATAAAATCAAAAGCAAGATTTCATCATGAAAATTCTTACAAGGATGAATATTTTATAGAAGAAACAACTGTATTTAATATAATGACAAATTGTTTACTTAAATATAGGCAATCTAAGATGCATACTTTTCAAATAACATGTGTCAGATATGTGAAATAACCATCTGAGTAGACTTTCAGTGAACTGATGCCAAGTGTCTGAAAAAACTAGCAGCTAGAATAAGGCTAAATAAGTTTTAAATTGGAATATATCAGTCATTAACTATGGGAATATGTCTGTCAGAATTTCTCTATTTGATATTCATGAAAAAGTAGTCTCGGTTAGGGTTAGAATAATCTATTTTCCATAAAAGGAAAAACATGATTTTTGGCCCCTGAGAGAAAATCACTTCAAATAATTTTAACATCAGTGTAAATCCTATCTTTTTAAGGTACTCATCCATTCTCCCAAAGGGACATGAAAGTCAATTCATGGTCGGCCACTCATACATCTTAATTTTTTTTCATTTACTATTCTGTACCAAATACATTCTTCCCAAGCCTGGTTTTGCATGACTATCTCAGGAAAGGTAACAAACATCAAAATATTTATGATAAAAGTGGCATAATGGTGTGAAGGGAAACATGAATAAAGTAATCCCACACTAGCTCTGAATAGGATAAAATTAGGAGTTCTTTATTTAAGGGGGAACTCATAGATCACAATGGGGACCAGGAATGGAACCCAGGATCCAGATGCGAGAGCCGAGAGAGAAAGAGAGTGGTGGGCATGCTCCTGTTGGTACCAAAGGCCATTGGCTGAAGGAGGTTCCCCATCACCTCCTTTCTCATTTGCCAAAATGAGAGAGTTCAAAACCTACTACTTAGTCTTCAACCCCATAAAAGACCTGAGAAGAGAGACTATTTAATTAGGCAGAAAGTGCACTCAGGCAGCTTCCAAAATGTGCAGCAGATGAAAGAGACAACTGGCTACCTGGGCAATCACCCAAAGTCTCATTTGCAACATTGGGGCAACCAACTTTGGCTAAGGCCTAGAGTAACTGACAGACCATTTTCAGAGGGAAGAAAAAATTTTAAAACCATCTTGCCCTGTCTTGGCAATGTTTGTCAGTCTTTTTTCTTGTATCCTTCTTGTTCAGTCCAGACACCATGCATTTTGTCACTGGTTGAGGCATGGGCAGTTCCTTGCCCAAAGGGCAGTTTTGTCAAGAAAAAAACAAACTCCAAGAGGAATGTCCTTGATGCTCAACATTCTCTCGCGGGATGGGAATAGATCATTGCTGCCAGGAGCAGTCATGTCTAATGTCAACAGAACCCTATGTTATTTGAATGCCATATTTTACATTTGTTTGAAGTGGTTGAAGATTACCTATCTCTTGGTGCAGGACAATTCTGTATCCTGTCAATCATGTTTTAAATAAATGCTGATTGGCCAGGCAGGAAGTATAGGTGGGAAAACCAGGCAGGAAGTAGACGTGAGAACAGGAGATTTGGAAAGCAGGAANAAGATAAAACAATAGCCTACAGAATGGGAAAAGATCTTCACTAACCCCACATCAGACAGAGGTCTGATCTCCAAAATATACAAAGAACTCAAGAAATTGGTCATCTAAAGAACAAAAATTCCAATAAAAAATGGACTACAGATCTAAACAGAGAACTCTTAACAGAGGAATATAAAATGGCTGAGAGACACTTAAGGAAATGTTCAACATCCTTAGTCATCAAAGAAATGAAAATCAAAACAACTCTGAGATTCCATCTTATATCTGTAAGAATGGCCAAGATCAAACACCCTGATGACAACTTTTGATGGAGAGGTTGTGTGGAAAATTCTCTGTATAGATCGGTCCTCCATTTTTTAATTAGATTATTTGATATTTTGATGTCTAGTTTCTTAAGTTCTTTATATATTTTGGAGATCAACCCTCTGTCAGATGTGGAGTTGGTGAAGAACTTCTCCCCTTCTATAAACTACTGTTTATCTTTATTGACCATGTCCTTTGTCTTACAGAAGCTTCTCAATTTCAGAATGTCTCATTTATTAATTGTTGCTCTCAGTGTCCATGCTACAGGTGTTATATTTAGAAAGCAGTCTCCTGTGCTCATGTATTTAAGGCTACTTCTTACTTTCTCTTTTATCAGCATAGCCAGAACCTGAAAACAACCTAGATGCCCCTCAGCCAAAGAATGGATAAAGAAAAATATGGTACATTTACACAATGGAGTACAACATAGTAATAAATAAACAAACAAACAAACAAACAAACAAAATAATGGCATCTTGAGATTTGCAGGTAAATGGATGGAACTAGAAAAAAAAAACATACTGAGTGAGATAACCCATACCCAGAAAGAACAACACATTATATCCTCACTCATAAGTCGATATTGGATTAAAGCAAAGGATAAAAATGCTAAAAATCCACAGCCTCAGAGTAGCTAGGTAAATAGGAGTACCCAAAGAGGAACACACATGGAGGGCCCCAGAAAAAGGAATTACTTAACATCTCCTGGGTAAACTGGGAAGGGGAATAGGAAGGAAGGGATGGGGAATGGGAACATGGCATCTCAAGATGGCAGAGTTAGGGCAGGGACTGAGGCAGGGGACAATGAAAGAGATATCTTGATAAAGGCGGCCATTATGGGGTTAGGGAGAAACCAGGTGCTAGGGAAATTTCCAGGAATCCACCAAAATGACCCAGCTAACATTCATAGTAATTGTGTGTGTGGGGGGGGGGTACCTGAACTGGCCTTCCCCTTTAATCAGATTACTGACTACTATAATTGTTATCATAGAACCTCCATCCAGTATCTGATAGAAGCAGATCAACAGCCAACACTGGGCTGAGCTCCTGGAAGTTGAACACAGAGAGGAGGGATCATATGAGCAAGGGAGGCTCAAGATCATGGTTGGGAAAATCATAGAGACAACTGACCCAAGCTAGTGGCAGCTCACAGATTCTAGACTGACAGCTGGGGATCCTGCCCAGCTAAGTCCTCTGAATGTGGGTGACAGTTATGTGGCTTGATCTGTTGAGGGAGGCCTGGCAATGGGACCAGGACTTATCCTGGGTACATGAACTGACTTTTTAGAGGCCATTCCCTATGATACTTTTTTCAGCCTTGATATATGAGAGAGGGGCTTGGTCCTGCTTCAACTTGGTATGCCAGACCTGTGGACTTCCTAAGGGAGGCCTTATCCCCACTTAATAGTAGTGGATAGGGGTGGGATGGGGAGAGGTACAGGACAAGAGGAGGGGAGAGATGGGGAACTAGAGCTAGTATGCAAAATGAAAAAAAGGAAGAGAAGAGACTATGTTTATGTCTGGGTTTGTTTCAGATGGGGTTTTACTATGTTGTCTTGAACCACTGTACTTAATTCATTCTGTCGCCTAAGTTTCCTGAGCAGCTTAGTCATAGGCACTATATCTGGCTTAGGAGGCTAAATATTTTAAGTGTTGAGAATGATAGAATTGTCTTTATTAATGTTCAAGTGTTGCCATATTGTAATATAAACCAAAATATGCATATATAAAATGTTAAAATGTCCCATCATCTTTTTGTCTTTTTAACTATTGGTGATATTTTAGCTTGCTTGTTCAAATGAAGGGAATGGATTGGTTGGTGTTTATGGGATCACATGAGACTATTCTAGGGACATTTTGAATTGATTGTACGTGGTAAAATGATCCTGAAGAAATAAATCTCTCTGCTCAGTGGTCCACACAGAAAAAAAAATGTACATAACACTCCTGATAAACATGGAGTCCCAACGAGGAATTCTGAAAGTACACAACATTGTATGGGGAATACTCACAGTGGACACTTGTTTTCAATCTAAATGTCTTTGTTTCTATAACAATCAATAATGTTTGTTTTAATTTTTAAAATTTTGTGCATGCGTGTGTTTTTTTTATTGTTAAAAGAAAAATTTACATTTACTCCCCTTGTTCCCAGCCCCCCGCTCTCCCACTACCCCACCGCCGTCCCCCTGCTTCCTTAAGATGGGGCAGGATACCCTGTCCTATGGGAAGCCCAAGGCCCGCCCCCCTCCATCTCAGTCTAAGAAGATGTGCATCCATA
>JAQHUG010000223.1:2487527-2537043 GCA_028555095.1 Dicrostonyx torquatus | reverse complement strand
GGTACTGGCCATGTGGTTGACAATGGGTTAATATAAGTTATGGGAGCTGGTAGGAAGACTGAGCTAATGGGCCAATCAGTGTATAACCTAATGTAGACTCTCTGTGTGATTTTCTTTGGAGCTTGCCGGCTGTGGGGTAATGGGTGGGACAGTAACCCCAACAAGACAGCCCTCATGTTACAATCTCTGAGGAATACAATCTCTATGTATCTAAAGAACCTGATTAGTCTAACTATAAGTATGACAAACACAGATGAAAATTGACCTATAATACTAATACCTGTATAACTTAAAGACTAAGACTTTGTTGTGAATTAGCTCGATATGGGAAAAAAACAGGCCACTTTAAGGATAAGAATTATATTTTTAATTGTTATAATGGGAAAACTCACACCACAAGAATGGGAAACCCAACTTCCTCTGTCAGGCAGGGATCATCCAGCGAGAGAGCACACACCTGGTCCCTGTCCTTTTTTCTTCCTGGAGTCCCGGCAGCCATGCCTTAACTGGGTGTAATTGGATAACAGAGCTTCCCCATCAAGACTTCATATTAGAATATTAAACAATCTTTAAACAACTGTGCAGCAAATAAGGACAATGACATGTAGAGACAAGATTTGTCATTCAGTCTGAGGATTTGCTAGAGGTAAAAAGTCTCTCTAGTGATTGGCTTCTCTAAATTTCAGCCTTTACCCCAGTATCTGATTACATGTTTTTATTTATAAGACCAATTAGATTCATGCTGCATTCCTTCCTTTCTTAAGCTTCTGTCAAACTTTAGCTTTTCTTATAGTCACACAAAAACAATCAATATGGGAAACTGGTACTAGAGATATGAACTTTGGCTGTGATGAAACTGATGATGGTTCTCAGGCTTTACAGTGATTTCATGGAGGAATGTGGCAAGGTTTCCCAAGCTAGAGGGGCCCTAGAAAGCTCCTAAGGTTTCAGGATAGAACAAAGGGCTCTATCAAGAACTAGACAGTAAGCCACCTGTGGCTCTAACAATATAATTCTAACAATCTAGTTATATTTTTCCCATGTTTTGAAAGTTGGAATGAGGATAAACCTGGAAGTAATGAATTAGTTTGAAGGAAGAGATTCCCAGAAAGCACAGCATTCAGATTGTCGCATGACCACTGTCTGTTACTTTTAGTGAGGACTGGGAGAGTGGGGGAAGGATAACATAATGATATAAAACAATGCAGTTTGGCCTTAAGTATGAGCACATTTAGAGTTTCAGTTGAGTGTGGTTGAGTGTGGACATAGCAGCTAATCTGTAAAGTCCAGAACCACAGAGAGCAGCCAGGCACTTTGAGCTAAGACATCAGCATAGAGTGGCAGCCCACCAGAGAGCAGTGAGAAAATCCATGTAGAGGAGTGATTTTCTGAGTTCACTGCAGTGTTTCTCAAATTACAGCAGCAGTCCAAGGGGCATGGGTCTTTCTGTAGTTGTGGGCAGAACTTAGCAACATCCTCATGATGTATTCTGCAGGCGAATGGAATGCTAGAGCTATGGCATCATTGGTCTCAAATTGACACCAGAGAAAACCCTGTGATGAAGACAGTATGAATGAGTCAGGGTTCCACACAGAGACTGCATAATAGGGTGAGGTGACACAGGAGACTTTAAGTAAAGCCTAAGTTGTAATGTTGATTACAGTGTGTTAGAGACCCAGGGATATGGAGTACCTACTACAGACACTGAGTACTTTCATCCCAAGAAATAGACTATGTGCTAAAAGTTGCAGGGCCACAGGGGTGAGCTTTACAAATACTTTTGAGCTGAGATGATCCTAACTCATGTTTGCACATCATATTGGAAGAGTAAGGCTTAATGTTTTATTGTTGGGCTTCAGCCTTGCTTTGGTCCAGTTTTTCTTTTCTTTTCTCTTGGTGTCTTCTTTTGAAATGGAGCTGTGGAAATTCCTGTGCTGTGCTATTGTATATTAATCATGTAAATTACTTTGGTTTCTTTTTCTTATTTGGGTTCATTTGCCTTTATTTTCTTTTTTATTTTATTTTATAGTACTGCTTTGAGTCCCAGTAGAAACTCTGGCATTTTGAACAGCATTGGCAATATTAATATTAATAGTTCCTATTGAAGTTGGACTAAGTGTACTTTTCATTATTCAGTGACCCTGGGTCTTTAGGGATGAGGATAAGAATGTTATAGTTTGAATCCACAATGCCCCCATCTAATATTTTTAATGTCAAGTCCCTAGATTGTACAATGTGTGAAGCCAGGTGTGGAGGTAAGACCTGCTAGAAGTAGATCACTGTATGGGCACTGAAGGTGATTCCATGACTTAATTCTAGGCTAGGTTCTAGTCTAGTCCATATTTCCTGCTTTGTTTCCATTTTTGACCACATGCTTCCATTGCCTATAAACTCTGCCATACTTTCTCCACCACAAAAAAATGAATCACCTCTGAAACCATGAAACAAAATAAAATCTCTGCAGTTGCTTCTGCCGAGTTATTTCATAACAGTGCCAAGGAAGTAAGCAACACAGCAGCTTTTATAAAAGGAGAGGCACAGAAGATGGCATTCTGCTGAGGGAGCTCACAGTGTTGATAGAAGGTGGCAAACCATCAGTAGTAGAGCATACAGGGAAGTAGTGGATAATTTTGACCACATAAAAATTTAATTTTATGTACAGACATTAGAATAGAATTGTTGGGTAACATAGGCCTCTGTTCTAATAAGCTACATTTGGACTTGTTAGTTTCATACCAGAATCACCCATCATGGTACCTGCTATCAGGTGTTTGAAGAAACACAAAGGGGGACAAGGGGTATGACTGTGCCCTCTATGATCACCTGATTCTCTAGATATTAAAAATGCAGCTCTTTCTTCATTAGAAAGCAGAGTACAGAAGCTATCTTTTAATATCCTTTGTAGACTTTATCCTGGAAGCTGTCTACATCTATTTGGCACCTTGATTTTGGTACTGATTGATTTCTTCTCAGACTAGGTTAGTGTAGTCAGTACAAGATAAACTAAATATGTATGCTCTCAATGCAAGCCCCCACTTAGATGCAACTCCAAATTGCCTGCATATACATCCAAGAAAGTAAGGCAGAAGGGAAACATAATGAAAGATAACTTTATATGAGCCTGCTATGTAGGAGAATGAATGAAGACACACACATATATGTGTGTGTGTGTGTGTGTGTGTGTGTGTGTACATGTGTAAAATCTGAATTCAACTAAGTGCTCATAAATGCTAGGAAAGGGCTCCGTCGTTGAGCTATAGCTCCTTTTCAGCAGCTTTTGAAATTTTACTAAGATGAATTCTTGCTAACTTTTCTAGGTCTTAAACTTGGACCTCTTATTTCAGCCTTCTGGGCACCTATGATTTAAGGGTTTTGGCCTGAACCTTTTGCAAACCTTATAAACATGCTATGTAACAGCAATGCTCTGCAGCTTGGGGTTCTTCAAATCGCTGACAAGTCTTCACTGTGGAAGAATACACTCTGATGAAAAGAAAAAAAAGAGCCAAGCTTTCTTCTGAACAGACTCAAGTGGGTAGCGCTAGCTGGGCACCATTGCTCAGGAGGCACGTGATAAATTGACAAACAAGGACTGAGACAGGTTTATTGCTCATGGTGGATTGAAGGATCAAATGTGCTGCCACAGTCAACAGATACCCTGATACTCACCACTCGTATCCTGTCCAGTCACCCATAATGTTGCTATCCATGAGTGAACATGGTTGGAAAAAGTCAATGCCACATTGCAGCAACTGTGTAACCACTCCTTCTTCCTGTTAGTCTTATCCGTTGTTGATGTGTGGATGACCTAGTTTAGCAGTAAAGGATTAACTGTGAGGCCAGGCTGCTAAGCACTTTTATGAACTCCCAATGTTTTCACTTATAGGAAAATTGCTTATAGCAGTATTCCAAAGATTTCTGCAAGGCATCATGAGACTGGCCTGGGCTCTTTCCCAATGAAGCCCAGGGCTTCAGGAGCCAAGGTGGTCATGCAGACTATATGATGTGTGCAAGCTGAATCCCAGATGGCACTGCAGTTTCAGCTGGAACATGGAAAGTTCTGCTCACTTATCTACCATGTGCCTATATATCTGCAGGAGGCCAGAATATAAAGCAGCAATGTGAAGAAAGTGTATTTACCCTTGCTAGACTCCACATTCTACAAGAACAGATGCTATATTAAACAGCTCAATATACATAAAATGGTGGGGTGGAAGATCAAGAAATGCACAGGAGCTGGACCATCTCTGAGGTTCTTTGAAATTTCTCCTAGCATAGCCTACCAGGAGCCCAAGAGCGGCCTTGATGTGATTACTAAGGTAACTGGATGTGACATCCAAGGGCTCTTTTAACCTCATCCACTCCAATGATGTCAGTAAAAAATGTCTCCAGCATCACTTTGCAGTCACTTTAGGAGCCTTTCACTTCTGATGTAAGTAGAAAAGTCACAGTGAGTCTTTGGATCCATTTCTTTTGTGGTCCCCGTGACACTTCTCCATGTGTCAAATACAAGTATAAACAATCAAATGAGGTCCCTGCCTTCCCAGAAGGAGCTGATTTCAGGAAATGGAGATGAACAGCTCCACCAGGATATGTTGTCACCATTGGCATGATATTGGTCTTTTGACTTCTGGTATAGAAATTCCAAGGCCAAGGCCAAGTGCTCCAAGAACTATTTCAGGGTGTATTTTGGCCTCCACAAACCTGCCAGCTTCCATGTGTCTACATCTCAAAAACTAAGTTAGCAAAGGTGTGATTGTTTTAGTTAGGGTTAGTTAGGGTTACTCTGCGGTAATAAAACACCATGACTGAAAGCAAACTGGGGAGGAAAATTTATTTTGTTTATGGTTCCATATCACATTCCATCACTTAATGAAGTCAGGGCGAGGGGAGGGAACTAATATAGAGGTCAAGGAGGAATACTGTTTATCACCTTGTTCCTCATGACTTGTTAAGTCTGCATTTTTTTATACCACTAAGGACCACCAAGTCATGTGTGGCATCTCCCATAGAGATCTGGGCCTTCCCACATCAATCTTAAATCACGAAAATACACCACGGCCTTTCCCAATCTGTGGGGGCCTTTTTCTCAGTTGAGTGCTCCTTTTCCCAATGACTCAAGCCTTTGTAAAGTTGACATAACAATAATCAGCAGAGCAATATTCACTTATTTTTTTCAGCTACTACTGAGTCTCAAACACTGTTTTGCATATTTGAAACACATAAGAATAAAACAGAAAGCCCTTCAGTAGGCCAACACTGAAGGATCAGGGCAAAAGCAAGGCAAACCCTAAACAGTACATTCAGCTTCTATAGACCAGGGGCAAGTGAACTAGGAAGTGCACACTCATCTTACCGGTGGAAGTGAGCTAGGGTGTACGGCAAAAGCAACTGAGTTCAGCGGGAAAAAGGAACAAGAAAAAAGGGAATTGACGGAAGAAGAGAAACATGATCTTAAATAATGTAATCAGGGTAGACATCAGTGAGGAGGAGAGACTAAATGACTTAAATGGGCAGCTACTGCACTGTGTGGAAAGAAGGGGGAGTCTCACGGATAAAATGCTAGTAAGGGTTGGGTACTTCCAGGCACTTGCAGCACAGCAAGAGAGGCAGCGTAGATTTCTATAAATGAGAATTTGGTGCTCCAGAGCGTGCCTCACCACCAATTCAATTGGCAGCATTATCCCATTACCCCTAGTAACTCAGATATCATTTTGATATCAAAAACACAACTACTTAAGTTGTCATACTTGAGATTGGGTGAACCTCTAATACAATATGATTTTATATCGTATTTATATAATTATATCAAGGAGATATCCAGACACACACACACACACACACACACACACACACACACACACGGAGCATGCTACCTGAAGACTTGAAACATGTTGCCAGTACAAAGCATCTACAGAAGCCGAGAGAAGTCCAGAAACATCTCCCCCAACTGACCCCTACAAAGCTCCTGCATTTTCAGAGCTTGCTGGCACTACTAATATCTTTGTCTTGGATTTCTGGCCTCTGAAACTGTGACAAAATAAATGTTTAAAGCACTGCATGTAGCAGCCCTAGCAAACTCTACAACAGCCAGGCCAGTGAAAGAGAAAGAAGGAGAAGGCAATAGGTCTCAATGGAAGAGAAGCCATCTTGAGGGAGAATTGATGCTTCCAGACCACAGCCTTGTGCAGTCTCAGAAAATAGACACAATGAGGACACCTCTGCAGCAAACATAAAGCCACCAGTGACAGAGGAATGCCAGCTGGGAAGGTCTCAGCTTTTCAAACTAACACCACTGTCTACGTTTATTCTTGGAGCAGACACCCATTCAAGGAGCAGTGGTAATCTCTGAAGAGAGAAAACAAACAAATCCATCAACTTCTTTAAGAACACTGATAAACTACTTGAAGCATAAAAAGAAATCTTTTAATTCTACACAGTTTATTATGATTAATGAAGTCTTAAAATTTCAATAAAATTGGGCCGAGATGGTTTATTAGATAAAGATTTTGCTGTGTAAGCCTGATACCTCAGTTCAATTCTGAGGAGTATCAGGAGAGAACTAACTCAACAAAGTTGTCCTGTGATGTATGCACATGTATCATGGTATATCTTCATATATACACATGCACAATGCAACACAATAATAATATGTAATTTAAAAGTTAATTGCTATAATTAAGTATTATTTTTATCAAAAGAACAATAAAGAAGGTAAGCAATAAAATTTTGGCCTTAGTTTTAAAGATTGTCAATTTATGCTGAATGAAGCTACCTTAAACCTTGAATGTTTAAAGAGATTCAGAATGCCAGGAGTATGATTTCAACATCCAATTTATATTTACTGACAAAATAGTTCATACTGTCAACATCAATACTTGTAATTTCCATAGGAAAAGGTGTTAGAAGGCACACTGCCTTTGACTGCTCATCTACATGGCTTCCTTTAGACTCAAAACATCCTCAGTGCCAGGAGGACATAACTTAAGTTCTCTCCTTAACAGGATACAAAGCCAGCACATGCCAAGGGAAAGTTCTGCTAAATGCCCTGGTCCTAATGGGAATGAGGGCTTCATGTTAGTTTCAAAAGCCCAGACTGTCTACACAACTTAAGTAAACCAAACTCTGGTTTTAAAATTTTCTTCCCAATATCAATACCTAAAATAAGCACAGACACAGAAGACAACCCATTTTAATTAATCCAGATCAAATTTATAGAATTTGAATAATTAAGTATTTTGTGCTTCAATTTATGTAACTGCAAAATAAGGATAATAATAGCAGCACTGATTTGTAAAGCTGAAATAAGGATTAAATTATTCAATGCTTACAAAAGCCTTGGAACATGTCTGTCACTTGATAAATATTACATAAGTATTTTTTCTTTTTTAATTTACATTTTTTCTCATACATTGTGATGCTATTCTTTCTCCTTCCTCAATTTGTCTCAAGTCCTCCTGATCTCTCTACTTGTTCAGTTTTGTGTTCTCTCCTAATAAAGAAATAAATAGGATCAAAGCAAGCAAAAATTATACAACAAAACAAAAGCACATAGAAAAAGTTGATTCTTCTCTCTGTTGCTCAGCTACTCCTGGGCATGGGGCCTGCCCTAGAGTGGGCACTGATAACCTCAGTGATACTTCTTTGGAGAAAAGTGATGTTTCCCCTCCCAGTACATATCAAATTACAAACAACTTTTCATTAAGAGTGGGACTTTGTGGTCACTTCCACTTCTCCATGCTAGGGTTTTGTCTGGTTTGAACATGTTACACCAGTATGTCTTAAGTGCAAAAATAAAGAAAACATTTTTCTTAGAATATAGGTTTGTGGGAGAAATCTGTAACAGTGAATAATGTAGTTCTTATGTGAGGTTCTCGATTAACTATTGAGAAGCAAAGAAAAATAAACAACACACCATATTAAAATAAACTATTAAAATGTGCACTTGCAGAAAGTCATGCATTTACTAACTATAATTACTCAAATTTCTCAAGCTACAAATCTAAATAAACTAAAACAGACTGTCTCAAACAAAGGCAATTGGTTTCTCTCTACTTCATTATCAAAAGTAACAATATAGGGCTGGAGAGATGGCTCAGAGGTTAAGAGCACTGCCTGCTCTTCCAAAGGTCCTGAGTTCAATTCCCAGCAACCACATGGTGGCTCACAACCATCTGTAATGGGGTTTGGTGCCTTCTTCTGGCCTGCAGGCATACACACAGACAGAATATTGTATACATAATAAATAAATATTTTTAAAAAAAGTAACAATATATACAACCTTAGTTTGATAGAACACACTGCTCTACCCATTTATCATTTAATCATTTGATAACATCAAGAGTTCATTTTGTCATCGTTATGAACTGAAAGATGAAGAAATTACCTCAGAGACACTATAGGCCACCTCCATCCCACACTATCAGACAATAGTTTGATTTCTTCCCTTACTGCTTTACTTAATCCAAAGTCATGCTACAAAATTGCTTAACCTGCCATGGTTTCCTTTCCCAGATGGCCTCTGAACTGCAATCATGCTGCAGCCCTCGAGGCCAAGTGAAAAAGACAGTCCTTTGGACGTTCATTTCCTTGAGAGCAGTACTCTGACCACTACTAATGTATAGTTGGGAGCAGGCAGCTTATACTGTCTTGAAGTATAAATGTCAACATCATAGTCCACATAGAAGAGGCTAAGCCCATATAAATGAAGGTGCCAAAGAAAATCCAGCATGCTGTACTGATGAGAAATAACTGAATACTTGCTTAAATTTTGGGCTATAGGTACAATCTGCTAGTTTTTAAGCACAAAAGATAGAGACAGGATATATGGGGCTTCTTTAAGTAGAGAGTTCAAGATCTACCAGTAGACAGATCATGATTAGGAGACTCATAGCAGAATATCTGCCATTTGGGATAAATGTGACATAGCATTAATTCATCCAATGTTCTTGGAAGTCATCTATGCTCACCACTATACAACCAACGCCGCACCAATGATGAGGATGAGGGGTTTTTTTTTTTGTTCTGTTTTGTTTTGTTTTTTGCTTTTTGTTTTTCAAGACAGGGTTTCTCTGTAGCTTTGGAGCCTGTTTTGGGACTAGCTCTTGTAGACCAACCAGGCTGGCCTCGAACTCACAGAGGCCTGCCTTTGCCTCCCAAGTGCTGGGATTAAAGGTGTGCACCACCAAGGCCTGGTGTTCCATCCAATGCTCTTGCATTAAACCAAAAACCTCTATCCCAGAAAGGGAACATGCTTCAATGTACACAATTTTTTAAATTTCTATTACTTATTTTTCTTCTATTCACTGCCTACAATAGAGGGGAAAAATTGTTCCAGTAGTCAACATGCAATGGGAAACGGTAAGTGGAGACTGTTCTTTCATTTTTCAGCTACTCAGATCTGAATGATCACACAGAAACTATATTAATTACAACAATGTTTAGCCTATTAGCTCAGGGTTCTTTTTAACTAACTCTTACATCTTAAATTAACCCATTTCTATCAATCTATGTATCACCATGAGGCTGTGGCTAACCAGTAAGGCTCCAGTGTCTCTTCTTTTGGCAGCTACATGGAGTCTATATGAGTGCACCTTATTTCTCCCTTCCTTTACTTTAGTTTACCCACCTAGCTCTATTCTGCCCTTCCATAGGCCAAAGTTGCTTCTTTTTTAACCAATGAGAATAAGATATATTCACAGCATAAGAGGATAATTTCACATCAGGAAAAGAGAACTCTTGATGGGAAAGTGATAATTTTGTGGATGACAAGTAGATCTAGCAGGTTCAGTAAACACAGAGAAGGTTTATTAGCAAAACAGCTCATTCTAATTATCAAAGAACCTGGTTTCTGAACTCCTAAATGATTCATTGTAAATGTGCTCATTTTATTCTAAATTCCTACTGATTTCCCAGATCCAATTTTAGATCTAGCTGCCTTTAAAGGAAAATTTCTGTTAGTAGTTTATTGACACTTTGTAGGAATTTCTTACAATTTCATCTAACTCCAGAAATAATTTCAGCCTGATTGTTTCCATGAAGACAGTGAAGAGGGCAGTGCTGAAGACAGTGCTTAAGGTTGTGCCGTAGACAGTGCCAGTGATGAAAAATCATCCTAAAGCAGTGCTGAAGGTGATGCCAAAGGCAGGGCTGAAGACAGTAGTATGAAGCCAAGGTCAAAGACAGCACTAAAGGCTGTGTAGCCACTTATCTGAGGTGGAATAGACAGCTTCTCTCAATGGATCTAACTGATGGCAATGCCAGTCCTTTCACTACAAATCTGATTTTTGAGGAAGGGAAAGGAAAGCTGTGCAACTCCTACATGATTACTACAGATGAGAAATGAGGAGTGGATGCCTACAGATGGTTTTGACTATGGTAAGAAAACACAGTCCATCCTGGGTCCATCTTCAGAAGAAACAGAGAGGGATAACTGTAGACAGACTAAGTGTAGGTCTCCATGAAAGAGAAAATGAGCACATGACCACTGGCAACAGTAGGTTCAGTTGCTAGGTATTTTAACTAATCACTACGTACTTGAGTCCAATTAAAAATAATCATCTTCCAGGTCAAGATGTTTCAACATATGGGAAAGGTTGGATGAGAGAGGGAGGATGAAGGAGGCAGGAAATCACCTCAGCACTAAAATGTGAATGATGAAAATACAAGAAGTTGTTGGCTAACCCAATTACCATCAACAGTATCAACATGGTTAGTGCTAGGTGGCCTTGGCACAATTGCCACTACAGTTTCCTAAGACAGACCTTTTGTCAAGTATAAGTTATTATAATAACACTATGGTGTTAGATAATTGTATGTAGGCTTGAAAGAAAGAAGGAAAAGAGTATAGAGTCATAAAATAAAGTAAATGCTTTAAAAATGGTAAAAATCTTTAAAGACACAGAGTACAGATAATCATAGATTAAAAGGAGTAAAGAAAAGTAAGTCATGTAAAGATGGAAAATTCACAGAGAGTCTAGATTATGCATATTATTGTGTTTTCTTTAAATTTTTGACTGTGAAGGAGCTAAGTACAGAGAGACATTTCATTGTATGGGCTGCTAATCTAAATCAGCATGTATATTGTAAAGGTATCTTGACTTCAGAATTTTGGTCTAAGAATATGTTGCTTTGGAAAAGAGGTTTTCCTTTTGTTTTCACAGAAGATGAGAAACTGTGGATTGCACCTAGACCAATATGGTTTGATAGACCAAGACTCCCTTAAAGGTTGCTATGAACACCCTCAAAAAATTACTTTGCCCAACTGCTGCCTGAGATAAACCTAGCACAGAGGATACATCATGAAAGACCTGATTAACAGCACCCCTTATCAGCAGGAAGCAGCATGGGCAAAACTATGCCCATATTTTCAAATTTTGCCTATAAATATTTGTTTACATATAAAGGTAGATATGAAATAGATATGAGTAATGTGCATTGGTATGGATCTTGGTTGATTGATACAAATTTGACGTCAATTTTGTTATAAACTTGTAGTCATGTTGGTTAGATTTTATAGATGCATAGAGATGTATTTCAATTAGATAGGTATTCTTCAATTCTCTCAGAGACCTTCAGAATATGGCATTTAAAATGTTTTAAAAACTTAGAACTTTTTATGACAGTGAGACACATCTGCTCCTGGCAGCACCAGTTACTTCCAGAGAAAGATAGGCATCAAAGAGTCTCCTTAAGGAGTTTGCTAGCCATTTAAGTAAGAAACTTCTCTAGCCTAGACTGCTAGACTGAACAAGCAGGACCCACAGAAAAATGACTGTTGAACTTGCCTAAAGATGAGATGATCCTTCCGGGTTCCTGTTTCATGAAAGAGTCTGCTAGACATTCTACAGGACACAGAAGAAAATGACAGGCAAACTGCCAGTATAGGTGAGACTGTCTTTGAAATTTCATTCATGAAAAAGTCTGCTAGATACTATGCACCTATAGGCTGAAGATGGATGCCCCAACAATACAGAAGAACTTTGGGTGACTGTCCAGGCAGCGATATATCTCTGTTGTTTCCAGAGTTTTGGAAGTTACTTACAATGCACTTCCTCTTTACTAAGGTAATATTATATTCTCCTGGAGTCTTTGATGAAGTTGAAGAATAGATAGATAGTTATAGTTTTCTTTAGTTATGATGAAAGATAAAATAGATATGAATATTGTAACTGTAATTCTTGTTTGATACCTGTTTTGTTACATGTAGTTTTGCTATGTTAGAGTTAAATCTTCCCATTTTGTTTAAACAGAAAGGGGAAATGATGTAGGAAATCCTTCTGTCTATGTGTTGCTTTCATTGGTTAATAAAGGGACAGCTCTGGGCCTACAGCAGAGCTGTAGGAAAACAGAGCTAGGCGTGGAAAACTAAACGGAATGTTTGAAGAAGAAAGGTGGAGTTAGGGAGATGCTATGGATCCACCATAAAAGATAGACGTGCTGGAAATTTGCTGGTAGGCCACAACCTTTTGGTGATACACTGATTAAAAAAAAATGGGTTAAATTAAGATGTAAGAGTTAGCCAATAAGAAGCTAGAGCTATTGGGCCAAGCAATGTTTTAATTAATACAATTTCTGTGTAATTATTTTTGGTTCTGGGCAGCCAGAACGAACAAACAGGCCCTCCTTCTCCTACAGTTAGTGACTGATAGAAAGAATCAAGAATCATCATAAATTAATGTACAGATGCCAAGGTCCATATTTAGAAAAATTATTACTAACTTAGCATAATGTCTAACACTAAAATTATAATAGCTATCATCACAAAGGAATGGAGAACAAGAAAAATCTACATGTTAGAGTTGAAAGTAAATAGTTAAGGAAATAACAATTACCAAAAGTGTCTACATTTTGTACTACAAAACCACAAAAATATATCCAAAATGAGATGAAGCTTCAGGTTTCCTTGAGCTTATTTTTATGAAATATGTAAATGTGATTGTAAGGCATGTGACCTACTTCAGAAACAATATAGAGGCAAACACAGAAGAGCCAAGAGAAGGTGAAAGAAAGCAGGAAAGTAGGCAGGGGTTCCTTTATTCAGGATCATCCGACCCCATTGAGGAAGTTGCTGAGCATTTTTAGGAATGGAATGATGTGGCTGATTTATGCATCACCTGCTCCATAGACAACAAGCTGTCAATCATCAAATGGGTTAGGAACAGTGAGCTGTCAATGCAAAATCACTAATAGCCTGGGATAGAATGGAAACAGTAAAAATTGATAAGAATGCATAGGCTTCTGGAAGGAATTTTAAACAAAAAGTAAGCAAGAACCAAGGATGATACTGATTATTTAAATGGGAAACTAAAGAAGAAGAGGACAAATGAGTATAACTTTTAATTGTTCAATCTGTGAAGTTTCATGAGATGAAGTAAAATGGGGCAGGGTAATATAGAATTAGAAATTTGCTTGTAAGTATTAGGTTGATGCTTGTTTTATACCCAAGGGGAAGCTTCCAGGAGGAAGTATGATATTAAAAGGAGTGGAAACTGTGCTGGAGGCAGACAGTGGAAATTAGATGCTTTTAAAATCTTGGAGTTGACAAGTTGACATGTTTGAAGACATTACAGACTTTAAATGGTTATAAAAGAGAAAATATTAAAACAGAGAGGTCTGGGAACCTTCGCATTGACTAATGGGCAACACTACAATGCTCTACAGGATCAGTTACCATGCCATGAGGACAAGCCTCCAGAAGCACGGGGCTTAAAGAGAACCCACAGAGTTGGTGTACTATGTCTTTTTTATCTGTGGGGGTAAGAGGAAGGACACCCACACACTCTCTGGATAGGTGTCTTCTGTTTCTGTATTCCCTACATATTTTCTAGTGCATTCCTTCTCTCACTCTTGATGTTTTTGTTCTAACTCACTTTATTTTGTTCCCTTTCAGCTTATATACTCTGGTAACATCTTTCAAGCAACAAAATAATTACTGTGTGGTTAACTTCTATTTTTCAAGTGAATGATTACAACAAATACAAGAAAAGAACAGGATATTTTCCATATCCCTTGCATGACTAAACATTTTATGTATTACAAGTGAAAAATAAGTTCTACCAAGAACCCATATACATTCATGTTCAAGCAACTTGTTATAGATTAACAGAGTCTAAGCAAGCAAGGTATTTTTCTCAGGTAGTTCTTTTGCTGCATCTTGCAGTTACAACAAAAGGACCAACTACTTTACTATTTAATCTCAAGAGGTAATATAAAAAGATCTTAGAAGATCACAAATCTAAACTTTTATATATGAAATATACCTTCTTTGTCAAAAATCAGGTGTTCATTAGTGTGTGATTAATATCCTGGTCTTCAATTCGATTCCATTGGTCCACTTCTCTGTTTTTATGCCAATACCAAGCTGTTTTCATAACTGTAGCTCTATAATAGAGATTGATGTCAGGGATGGTGATGCCTTCAGAAATTTCTTTATTTTAAAGTATTGTTTTGGCTGGGCTTTTTAATTTTCCATGTGAAGATGAGTATTGTTCTTTCAAGGTCTGTGACGAACACACAAAGATTTTGATGGAGATTGCATTGAGAAAATCCCAGGAATCCACAAGGATGACCCCAGCTAAGATCCTAAGCAATAGAGGAGAGAGTGTCCAAACTGGCTTTGCCCTGTAGTCAGATTGATGGGTATCTTAAATATCACCATAGAACCTTTATCGAGCAATTGAAGGAAGCTGCATTGGAGCACTTAACTGAGCTCCCAAAGTCCAGTTGAAGAGTGGGAGGAGTGAGGATATAAGCAAAGAGGCCAAGACCATGATGGTTACAGCCACTGAAACAGTATACCTGAGCTCACCAACTCCAGACAGACAAGGAAGGAAACAGCGTAAGTCCAAACTAGTCCCTCTGAATGTTGTATAGCTAGGGCAGACTGCAGGGCCACTCTCAGTGGCACCAGGATTTATCCCTACTGCTTGTAGTGGCTTTTTTGGAACCTATTCTCTTTGGATGGATACCTTGCTCAGCCTCGATATAGTAGGGTCTGCCTTGGACCTTCCCCAAAGCTATGTGCCTTACCCTCTCTGAGGAGTGGATGGGAAGTGGTGGTGGGGAGTTAGGTGGAGGGAATAGGAGGAGGGTAGGGAGTGGGAACTGAGATTAGTATATAAAATGAAAAAGATAGTTTGTTTTCTTTAAAATAAAAAGGAAAAAGAAAAATCAGTCAGCTCTATTTTAAATCCTCATAGTGCATACCCACTCATCAACAGCTTTTTTTTTTAATATCAGAAATCTGAGGATAGAAATGGGCACAAGGAATTAATCATCACCTTTGGTCACCAATCCATTTTATCAAGAAGGTACATCAGTTAATAAAAATTGGACTGCATTGATCTTGTTCCCTGACTTTAACGAGTCCCTCACTCAACTATGTCTTTCTTAAACTTTAGATTGTCTTCTTGGTTTTTTACCACAAAGCTCTTTAACAAGAACATCTTAGTCTAATTTTAAGTTATTTTCAAAGATTTGTTTCAGCTACGACACACTCCAATGAACACATCTCCCAACATCAAGATTAAAGGGATTTAAGCACTTGAGCTACTGGAACTCAATTGTTTTTCTTAATCATTGACCTAATCCACAGTCTATATGGCTCCTTGGGAGAAACTCATATGTTCTAGTTGTATGACACTTCCTTGTTTTAGTTTTTATCCTCTGCAGTCTCTGTTTTGTCTGAAGCAAGGACACATTTTATCCTACCTTTACCTATGCTAATTTTTCAACTAAACTAACGTCTATCATAATCTCTAACTATATTTATTAAAAACCCTCAATCACCAAAATCCTATTTAAACTAAAACTATTATTGTATAAAATCATTGCTTCAGTTAAACAGTACAGCTTAAGACACTAATCCACAAGCAAAATGCCCAGTAGAATGGAATATTTCCCAGAGATAATCATAGTGCATGAAGGACTGTGGGCATCTCCTCATTCCCATTCACACCATGCCAGATACCAGAGAAAAATGGCACTGCAAACATACAAAAACACATCAATAGCAAGAAACAGTCTCAGGCTGAGGCTATCTGGGCCTTATCTATTTGAGATTCACCAATCCAGGATTTGTTTCCTGGTGGGCCGATCTCCTCAAGTCAGTTACCATCCGCTGCTCCTCTTACATGACCACTGGCAGTCAATAGGGAGAATATTTCCTTTAATTTAAACTTAATGAGCTGCCTCAAGAGAAGATGGATTTCTCTACCATATGCATAAGGAGCACATTCTCCAGGCAGGGATACTGTAGGGATTCCTATCCAAGTAGGAAGAAGACCTGTAACCTCCAAGCTCAAAGCCATTGATAAAGAAGATAAATTACTAGGAACTGTTGGAAGGTGAAGACTTGCTTTCACATTGCCCTTTGGTTTTAAGCAACTCAGAATTTCCTTGGGCTGAAATCTTTCTCACTGATTAAATAAAGAAGTTGGAAGAGATATTCTTGAGAATTTTGGGGGGAGGCCTAAAAACCTGTGGTTTATAGTCTATAGAGGTGAATATTTTTTTCTGTTTAACCCAAGTGTTAACACAAGAAAACAGCTATAGACGGTCTCTAGCATGACTTAAGTGAACAGCTGATTTGCTCAAAGTAAATTAATTATATCTTTGATAGAGTTTTTCCAGTTACCTTCTAAGAACCCTCATTATTTTCCTTGGTGCTGAAACTATGAAAAACAGGAGAGGAGGGGTAGATGGAGGGAATGGGAGGAGGGGAGCAAGAGGGAACTGGGATTGTTATGCAAAATAAAAAGGTTGTTTTAGAAAAACAAAATAAAAAAGAAAGGAAGGAAGGGGAAGGAAGGAAGGAAGGAAGGAAGAAAAGAAAGAAAGAAAGAAAGAAAGAAAGAAAGAAAGAAAGAAAGAAAGAAAGAAAGAAAGAAAGAAAGAAAGGGAAGGTTAGGCATGAGCCTCAGCTGTGAGAAACATACCATGATGAACACCTTGGAACATGTGGACAGTCTCTTCCAGCCTTTACAAGAGAGCTGGTCAAATGGTTTTAAAGAGGAAAAGGAGAAAAATCACTGCCCAGGAATGCAGTGTTTGCAACAAAAGGGCCAAATACGAGGTCAGGATATGTTAGAGAGAATTAGTTTTCTTGTTGTAGATTGGAGAGGGTTTTCCAGGCATGATAAACAGAGTTTAGGGGTAAGTGGGCCTGGGTTCCAAGATCAGCTCCAGCAGCTAGAGGCTGTTAATAAAGCTACTCAGTTCTAAACCAGGTCTAGGATCACCCTTGAGGGTACTTAGTAAGAAAAGTGTGATCATTACATTTGAGACAATTATACTGGGAATCGTAGCGGAAATTAGGACCTCAAAGCTATCCATATATAGATAAACTAGGTGGTAATTTAGTTCTTAGAGAAGCAACACTGTGAACCAAGTCCAGTACTCTTGTTTTAGTTGCATTGTTGCTAAGACAAATAGTATTATCAAAAGCAACATAAGGAAAAGGTTTCTTTCAGATTACAGGATACAGTCCATCATTGAGGGAAGACAGAAAAAGAACTCAAGCAAAAATTTAAAGCAGGCACTATGTATGGAGAAAACTTGGTTGCTTGCAAGCTCCCTAGCTCAATTCCAAGCTAATGCTTGGCTAGTTTTCTTACACATCCCAGGGATGTTGCTACCAACAATGAGCTGGGCTTTCCTACATCAATTAACAATCACAACAAAAACCCACAGACATGCCATTAGGAATTTAATCTCCCAACTGAGAATCCCTTCTCTGGTGAAGCTAGGCTGTGTCAAGTTGACAGTTAAAACTAACTAGGGCGCTTTTATAACCTGCTTTAGAACTGGGCTCCACAGAAACATTTCACTGAAGTTGTTAGGCTTCCCTACTGGGGCAGTTGTCGGCAGCTCACTGCATTCCTAGTGTCCTACAGTCACAGCTTAGGTGGTACTGTCAGGCGAAACTGCTATCATACTCTTGCAATCATCATTCACTTCTAAGTTTCATTTGACTGACTAAGGTATATGAACAACTCTGGTTTGGACCTAAGAGATTGTGCCATTGCTTTCATTATTTTGATTGGTTTATGAAATGTGACTGTTAGACTTTTTAACCACAGAATGCAAAAGTTTTCCCTAGAGAGAAAAGGGAAATCCCCACAGGATATTTTATTAGTACTTGGAGAAATCTTAGGGGGTGCCCACTTCAAAGTCGACATTGTAAAAAAGAAAAAGAAGGCCAGCAGAGGGGCAGGGAGAGCCAAATTGAAGGGAGGCCTGCTGTCATAGGAGCTAGAGTCCCACCTGTGGCCTCAGCATATGCTAACTTTCTCCAAAGTTTTCTTCCTTGACTTTAAAATTGGAGGCCTTCCTTCCCTCTCTCTCTCAGCCTAGGTTATAGCAATAGTGAGAGCAGAGGATATATCACTCATCAGACACCTGCCATCTTCCTTAAAGAAATCTCCAGGACTTAAGCAAGCATGTGGGTGAAGTTTGTGACTTCACACAATGTCAGCTGGTGTTCATGTTCCCGTTGACCACAAACCTCCCAATATGCAAATCCACGTTGTGTTCAGTGTCCAGCAGACAAAGCTCTGCTGTATACTTGGAGCAGATGTGAAGAAACAATCATTTGCTTACTGCTGCAAGGGAATTCAAATCTCTTGGATAATTTGAAACAGTCCACATGACTGGTTTGAATGCTTTAAAATGTGATAGCCACTCTCTGGGTAGGTGTTAAGTAACCCACCAAACTCTGTGAAATTAAATTAGCTTTGCCAGCAAGAATCTATTCTATTTTGAAATGGCCCAAACCCTTTTTTAAACTGATCAGCATTAATTGCCAAATGATCATACTTCTTTAGCCTAAGAAAGTGAAAGAACAATGGTTGTAAGAAATACAAATTATTCACCCAAGGGGCCCAAGTAGAAAAATTGTATTTTAATTTCTATTTTTATTAGTAAATGAAATTTTAAATGCAGGCATGCAAGTACACTGTTGGAGAAGGAGGGCCGGCCTGTTCTTTCCAGCCACCCAGCTAGCTTAGACATGAAATAACCACACAGAAACTATAGTAATTAAATCACTGCTTGGCCCTTTAGCTTTAGCTTCTTATTGGTGAACTCCTACATTTTAATTTAGCCCATTTCTAATAATCTGTTCATCACCATGAGGTTGTGGCCTACCAGAGGAGTTTCAGCACATCTATCTCTGGTGGCAGCTCCATTGTATCTCCCTGACTCTGCCCTTCTTTCTCCCAGCATTCAGTTCCATCTTCCCTGCCTACGTAAGTTCTGCCCTATTAACAGGCCAAGGCAGTTTCTTTATTCATTAAAGGTATTCACAGTCCACAGAGAGGACTCACACATCACCTCCTCTTTTCTGTTTAAACAAAAAGGAAGGCTTTAAATTTAACACAGTAAAATTGCATATAACAAAATAGTTATCAAGCAAGAAATACAGTTACAATATTTGTATCTACTTTATCTTTTATCATAACTAAGGAAATCTATAGCTATAACTATATATCTATTCTTCAACTCCATCAAAGACTCCAGAAGGATATAATATTACCACAGTAAATGGAAGTACATTGTAAGCAACTTTAAAAACTTTAGAATTGACATCTTGCTGCCTGGACAGTCACCCAAAGTTCTTCTATACCTTTGGGGCATCCATCTTCAGCCTACTGGCCCATAGTATCCAGCAGACTTTTCCACCAAGCAGGAAATTTCAAAGAGAGTTCAGTCACTTTCTTCTGTATCCTGCAGAAAGTCTCACAGACTCTTTCATGAAGCAGGAACCCTGAAGGAACATGTCACCTTTAGGCAAGTTCAGTAGTTATTTCTCTATGGGTCCTGCATGTCCAGTGAAGCAGTCCAGGCAGTAGCAGTTTCTAGCCGAAATGGCTAACTAACTCCATAAGGAGTCTCTTCAATGCCCATCTTCTTCTTGAAGTAGATTGGTGCTGTCAGGAGCAGATGTGTCTCACTGTCATGAAAAGTCCTAAATTACTGAAACATTTTAAATGTCATATTCTGAAGGTCTCTGAGAGAATTGAAGAATACCTATCTAACTGAAATATGTCTCTATGCATCTAGAAAATCTAACATGATTATAAACTTGACTAATATAGATGATTATTAAATTTTTAAATTATTAAATTTCTTAATTATACATTACATTTTAAATGAGCTACACAAACACAATACCTTAATCAAGGGTAGAAATATACATATAAAGTATAACTAAATTTACCTTAATTTTGCATCAAAAACCCAAGATTAATACCAATGCAAATTATTCATATCTATATCATATCCCCTTTAAATGTAAACAAACAATTATAAACAATATTTGGGAATATGGGTGTAGTTCTGTACATACTACTTCCTGCTTTTGGGGGGCACTGTTAATCAGGTCTTTCATGGTGTATCCTGTGTGCTAGGTTCATCTCAGTCAGCAGTTGGGTGAAGTAATTTTTGGGAGTGTTCTTGGCAACCTTTCAGGGGGTCTTGGTCTAGCAAACAATATTGGTCCAGAAGCAATCAACAGGTTCTCATCTACACACACACACACACACACACACACACACACACTCACACAAACACACACACACTCACATCTGCACCCTCTTTTTAAAAATTCATTTCCTTACTTCAGCTCTCAAGGACTGAATAAAAATTGGTTTTTCCCAATCAAATTTTCTGGTGCTGTCTGTGAACAAGGGAAATACTGAGAGGCACCTTTGGGTGCAAAAGTATAGAAGATCAAACTTCCCCTGACCCCTACCTTTATCTCAAAGTCCTAACAAAAGGCCAAATTTAGGATCTCATTGTATACTATCCCCGCCCATGGGAAGATTACAGTACAAATAGGGACAAATGAACCTTCTTTCAGGACTATTATTACTGAAAATAGGGAAAAAAACCATTAGACAAGAAGACTCCTTTAGCACCCATGTCATCCCTTGTCCATAAAAGCCTGTGCTCCATGGGGCTCCTCGTCCTCCCTTGTCCATAAGACTCTGTGCTCCATGGGGTTCCATGTTCTCTCTATCAAGTGAACTCTTCCTAATTTGCACAGGGTTCTTTCTTTCAAAAAGACTTCCCCCCTGCCCCCTTTTATAGAAAACAGATTTTTCTTTTATGGAATATATCCTGATAACAGTGTCTCCTCTCTCCACTCATTCCAGTTGCACTCCTCCTCTACTTCCAAAAGATCCACTACTTTTTTCTCTCTCTCTTTCATAAAAAAGAAACAGGCTTCTAGGGGATAACATAAATCACCATCTTCCCATTTGGTCTTGTATGTACTAGAATTGTAGGTGGACTATACCATGCCCAGCTATTTTTGATGTCTTAAGTACTTAAAAATATGTATCCAAGTAGAATTAAAGCATTACTGACTAGAATGATGGGAAAAACACAAATTTATTCTTCAATAAATTCAGACAGTTTCTGAACAGATCATCTATATATTTTACTATACACTGAAGATCAGCAACAGGAAAATTAATGGTACCTGAAACATTAGCTGTATACCTTATTAATAACTACAAATAAGGTGATGCTTATACATTAATAGAAATATTTTCAAATTTATTGATAGCTTTATTCATAAATTTTTCCTTAATAATGAGAACAATAAATGACTAATTTTTTAAGTTGACCTAGAATTTTGGAAATGTAATGTCTGCAGTATGTGGCAATTGCCTTTTTAGCTGTATTATTAGGAGATAAACAATAGAAGGCTGCATTTTCTAGAGACTTCTTAACTCAACCATTAATAATTTCTTTTTTTAAAACAGTTGCAACTTATTATTAAAAACATTGAATATCTTGAATTTTCTGTCAAAAATCTGGAGATTGGTGATGAACAGTCCCTCTATTTTCACCTGTTGGATAAAAAAAATATGCATCATGTTTGAGATTTCTATTCTTGGCCTTCCTTGCAAAACATAGCATAGTGTTGGAAATATAAAAATCACTCATGAATTAAATGAGATAACTGAGTCCCATTGGGTTTATTTTTATTGGCATAATCCAGCTGCCTATTTGTACATATTGGTATAGGAAAGACTTGACAAAGGTCTATCCCTGCAATACCTATTTCCAAAAATCTCAAAATAATTCAATTTTTTTGTATTATCCTAAAATTATTGAGGAAGAAACATGATTACTCAACCAGCATTTCAATATTTTATACCAATGGTTTTCAACCTTACTAATGTTCCAGCCTTTAAATACAGTTCCTCATGTTACCATGATCCCAACCATAAAATTATTTTCATTGCTTCCTCATAAATTGTAATTTTGCTACTGTTATGAATGTTAGTGTAAATATCTGTGTTTTATGATTGTCTTAGGCAAACCCACTGAAAGATTTGTTTACCCCCCCCCCGAAAGCATCATGGCCCACAGGTAGAAAGGTGCTGATCTAGACTATCTATGGTCTCAAAATAAGATGCTATTCAGATAACTTAATTTCCCATTTCAGCAACCCAACTGAAGCCTTGTAGCTTGGCCTGACATCGCTACACCACCTGTCTTAACGGCATTTGCCATTCCAGTGTCTGTCAAATTAGCTGTCATAACTTCTGCCTCCTCACTGCAATATCTCTGACTACACTCAGGTTTTATTTTACCTCTTATTTTCATCCTTAAGTTCATCCTTTAAATAGTTCATCCAAAATAATGATTCCCAATCTTGGATAATTTTACTCCCCAGCAGTGATTAGAAAAGACTGAATACATTTTGTCACATGAATGGTTCTGTTATATACAGAAGGTATAGAATAGCGATGTATGTCAAATCCATAAAGTGTGTTTCATGGTCCTGAGGAATTTTTCCACAGAGGTCTTCCTTATTACCATTCCCAATCCTTCACCACCTCAGCTCAAATTAAATGACTTTTCTTTGTGCTCCCCCATCACAAGGGAGCCTGTCCTTCTCAGAAAATCAGTGGGTTATTATAAATGATCTATATGCCTATACTCCCTGGAGAAGAGCAAATATCCTGATTTATTAATAGTTTTCTGTATCCCATTGTCTGCTTATAAGTCATGAATGCACATTTGTTGAAATAGCTAGGATGGTAAACATTGATTGACTCTACTCACCCAGGATCAGAACTTCACTAGTATGAGGAGTAATATTAAAATATTATCTCTCTAAATTCTTAGAAAAGAAGCTCCCTTGCCCTCAAATAATAACATGCAAACAGAGCTATTCCTGTTACTTGGACTGTGTCTAATAACATTTAACCCTGCTAGAATGTAAGAAAATAAAAGTAAGACTGGATCTTCACATTCATTTTCATCAGTCATAAACACGAGGCATGCACACTATTTTCTTGTATATATGAATAAATAAATGAGTAAATCAATGCATAGCCTAATGGATAGTGAATACGTGTGGATACTGTACACAATGTGTTATGGCAAGTTCGGTTTTGGTGCTAGTCTGTTAGGAAATACTCCTGGAGTAGCATTATTTGTCCTTCTACATAATTCACCATAGACGCTGGAAAGACAAAATGAACTCATGCGAAGACCTCCTAATGATGGGTGTGAATAGGATACTTCTAAATCCATTAATCAGCATCTTGATGGTTTTTAAACTAAATCAAACTAATAGCCCTCATTGAAGAGGTAATGGCTCTCTTTCCCATCCCTAGTACTTCTTTGAATTTGCTTAAATTAATCTGTATTTAAACTTAAATTAAACTGTATTAATCAAGAATTAAGGACATACCTCAATGATACAGCACACGTACAATTTTTAGAGAACCCTACATTTGATCTTCAGCACTAAAAAGTAAAATAATAAAATAAAAATGTTTTGTTAGTTTGTGTAAATTATTTTGCTCAAAATATGACTTTTAAAGGGAAGTAAAACCAGCAACCTTATATAGTAACAGACTGTTGAAATCCCCTCTATGTGAGAAAAGAGTACTAAAGCTTGAAGGTAACATTTGGAACACAAATTTGGCTAAGACAGATAGCTCAAGAGGTTCTGTCCATCCTCCACTGAGAGCTGCTGTAGTGTAAAGGGCAGTTTTATAAACAGTGCACCCCAACACCAGATGGGGTTGTGCAACTGAATGTAGCAGTTGTAAAAAAGTTTTGGGAACAGTGAAAGGTTTCTGAATGTTCGATGACCAAAAATGAACTAACAATCAAACACTAACTGCATCTAAGGTGCTTGTGGCAGTGCTAGCCCACGTGACTCAGTGTGCCTTCACAGCAGCCAGTTCTGAGCACAGCTTGAGAACTCCGCACTAGGCTTGTAGTCACAAAGTGCAAGAGGATTAATGCTGCCTGGGACACCTCACCTAGGCTCAGATTTAAGATTCCTGCATATTAAGAACTGCAGTGTTGTGGTGTAAACAGACAAAGTTTTCTGCTCTTATAGAAACACAAAGCTTCAATTACAAAAGATACTTTGTAACATTTTCCTGCATCATTAGTCAACATGTAGGAATCAAAATTACTGAGTTTTTAAATTATATTGTTAGACTTTTTACTTATTTTAAAATTATTATTTGAGTTGTTCACCTGACTCTCTGAAGTAGTCCTAAGTATAGCCCTGCCATGTTTATGCTATCTATCTACTTATATGCAATTGCATCCTCAGCAATTACAAGTGGAAAATCTAAGAATCAACAGCAATTAAAAAAAGTTTCAAGTGCTTTTTCCTGCAGTATCGAATATTCAGCCAAAGTTTAATTTGCTGTGTAAATATAAATAAATAACATTCATTTTATTGTTACATGATTTGTTTTTCATTAATAAAATTATATGTGTTCTGAGGAATTGTTTTAATTGTTTTAAATGACTTATTATCAGAAAATGTCTGCTTTTTGTACCATTTCATATACTATAAACCCAGAATCCATAAAAATGTCTTCGGTTAAAAAAGAAAGGGTCAGGGCAAAACAGCGAAGAAGCTGTAGGGTGTAAGAGACAGATTCTCTAGCTAGCTCATCTATTCGACTCTGTTAATGAGCTCACATGTGACTACAGAAGGGAAAGCAGACAGCAGCAGCAGAACATCACGGTGGAACCCGACTCTTGATTGAGTCCATTAGAGCAGAGAGGCCACCACTCACCTTTTAATCTGCAGGTAACAATATGTGAGAGCCATAATTATATGCACACACACGTATCTATGTACAGGGGTGTACACATGAGCTCAGGTGGCTAAGAGGTCATTGGGTCCCCTCAGCCATATGACATGGATGCTGTATAATCCAAGTCCTCTGTATAGGAACTATGTGCTCTTGTTCACTAAGACATCTCTCCCCCATTATATAATTTTAAAAGCAAATAAAAATTAGCAATTTTCCTTCCACATATTGGTAAACTAATGGAATAGTCTATTCAATATTCTAATATTTTAATATATTTTTCTTATATTTTAAAAAACATTTTCTTGGCATTCCTGCCAAACCTGAGGGTAAATTAATCAAACAGCATGAATCTAAGGTCAGAACTTTACCAATGCAGTCTTGCTGTGCAAATAGCACGTAACTTCCCATCTCACCATTTGAAGAAACTTGCAGTCAAAAGTACAGCTGCTCAATGATGCTAGTATATCCTGTTGGTGAAAGTCAAGTGTGTAACAGATAAATGATGATCAAGACACAACCAAGACAGAATTAACTTGAACATTCTAAGGTAAACACAGAATGAAAAAACTTAGATGAGTTGAAAATCACATTGACTAACTGCAATGAAGCATTCACCCAGATACAAAAAAAGGAGGGTATGCAAGTGTCTGTACAGCAGTTTTGTGCTTTCAGCTGTGATCTGTAGGGCTTTCAATAATTCTGAAGAAATGTTGACTTTGTTTCTTGGTGCAGGAGGACAATTCTATATTCTGTCAATCATGTTTTAAATAAATGCTGATTGGCCAGGCAGGAAGTATAGGCGGGTCAACCAGACAGGAAGTAGAGGCTGGGCGATGAGAACAGCTGGGAAGAAGGAAGCTATTCCTGCACTCCTGTGCAGACCATCGAAGAGGCAGTATGTGACCCTACTCCACTGAGAAAAGCCATGTGGCTAACATAGATAAGAATAATGGGTTAATATAAGTTACAAGAGCTAATAAAAAGCCTGAGCTAATGGACCAATCAGTTTATAACCTAATGCAGACTCTCTGTGTGATTTTATCTTTGGGGCTCACCAGGTAGAACAGAAACCCCACCGAGCAGGCCCACATGTTACAGTTTCTGAATATAAAACTTCAGTATACGTAACTATTTAATAAGTGATTAGTTATTTGTCCATCATCATTAAAGGTAGATAGTTAAAAATGAGTAAATTATGCATTTTTCACCCATGCTCTCCCTATGTTAATATATTTGAGTTAGCTGCTCAGCCTGCAAAGGCTGGGGTTCCTGCACCACGAATCCTCATAGCTTGCTAATCCTCAGTCTGGATATACATTCCAGCCATCGTAAACAGCTTATCTGTGAGATGTTCTCATATGGAAATCATCTTCAATCAGTTGTTACCTCTGGAACCAGATAGAACTGGATTCTAGAGAGAAGTGTGGAAGAAATGGCTCTCCCTAATTACTAGGTTTAGAAAGTCATTGAATGAGTTGTTAAGTTCTCAAGTCTCATAGTAAAAACTTGTTGTAACATACCACATGGCAATGTATAATCTGTCAATTTAAAGAAACCCCTATTTTATTACAAATCCCCTGAGTCCTAACCATGGCATCGTATCAGGAAACCAGCTGAGGAATGCCCACTTTCTGAACAGACAGGGATGCTCGTGTGATAGAATGGGTTATAATATATTCTATATCATTTGGCATTAGTAGCACACCTAACGTGTTCAACAAAACTCTCAACAATTAAACAACTTCAGATATATTTGAATATACCTGAAGATACATGATCATTTATAATATTTATAATAGTGAAATACATGTTGCCAAGAGATTTTTTGAAAAATATATCTATGTGCATTTAATATGTGTGTAGGAATATATACAGCAGATGCAAAGACTTTTATTATTCCATCCTGAGAATACACATTTATAATTTGGGAAATAAAATTTTAGTGTATGATTGAAAAGCTGGCCTCATAAGACACCATGTCCTTTATTTCTCATCATTTATGCAATTTCAGTGAACTGATCCATAATGAAAGCTTGTCTGACATTTGTGGAACTTACTCTTCTAAGAGCACCTGTCAGAGGAGAGATGGGAGAAAGAATTTAGTTGAGCTTAACCCATGCATTATTTCCAACAGCTTGATTAGTGATGAGCAGCACTCAGAGTCTATATATTAGCAGGATGACATGAAGCAAGGGCAGCACCCAGTGTGAAATATATATGAGAGAAAAGTAAATAGCTTTGAATGTGCGCCGTTCTCTATGCCTTCAGTGTGTTCATGACTTTCTGTATAAACATGAGGCTCATCAAAGACTGATAATAGGCAAATAGGTATCAGTTCCTTTTTACCACCCAGATAGATGCCCCAGTGTTGAGTCTGACTTGTGGCTCTTTCTAACAGGTCTGGCATGGAATCCTCTTTCTTATCTTCCTACTTTGGTTGGACAGGGCTGGAAGTTGTTCAATGCCTTACATAGGAGAGACCTAGGGTTCAGTCTTAGCCCCACCCCCAACACTGGATTCTGCCTCTTAACTTTTGTTTACTCCACTCAAAATGGACAAAAATCCTAATATAATTGAATACTTAAAATGGAGCGTGCAGGCTGACAAGGTGGCTCATCGTCCACTGCAAGCATAAGGACCCGAGTTTGAATTCGCAAGAACGCAGTAAAAGCTGAATGTCTTGCACAAGCATCTGTAACCCCTGACTCCTCTAGGGAGATGGAAGGTGAAGAGAGGCGAATCCCTGGAAATTCACACAATAACAAAGACCTGCCTCAAACAACACAGAAGTGAGGGCCCACACCTGAAGTCTCCTCTGACTTCCACATGTCCACTTTGGCACACATTCACCCCAACACATGCACAGTCTAATAAAATAATAAGTACACTTCTTAAATGGAGCACTGTCTATGACCTTTTGTTGTTATTTCTACACATAAGATTTTGTTCTTTATCTACTTTGTGGACTCTAAAGAAAATGTACCAACTGCTTTGCAACCCTCTATTTTAGACTGGCTAAATTAACACTTCCTATGCCAGGGGCTTAATTTTGACTGGGGGGAAATAATAAGGACACTAGCCAGGGTCAGGCCTGTCTTCTACCAGCTACGAGATGCAACTTGCTCAAAGCCTGTATTTCCATTCCCAGCAGTGAAGAGGAAGAAGAAAGATGGAGAGACTGAAAAGGCATCAGGGACCTTTCGCTCAGACCTTTGACCCAGGAATCCTGCAACAAAACACTCCCAACAGTGAACTATTCACCCAAGAAGTGCTACTGGTGAACATGTGCTTTTACCTTTCATGAGCATCAAACAAAAACCACATCTTTGGTAGAATTTCCATTGCCACAGCATGTTGTGACGGAGGACACATGGCTCGTTCATTCCTTTCTGGCGTCCTTCAGAGCAGATCACATGGGTGATTCCATGTTTTTAAGGCTTACTCTATTGTCTTCTTTAAATGTGAACCACATATTTCTGGTTCTACACCTTATCAAAATTGTTTTCTAATGTCTTTAAAATGCCCCTCATTGAAAGGCAGGGAGGGTAACAGAGAAAAAATGTAGATCTCAATAAAAATCAATAAAATCAATCAGTAAATAAAATGCCCCTCACAACAACAGTAACTTTGCCTCTTTGTAACACAGTCATTTTTCCCATTTTTTGAAGACAACAGTCTGTAAGGCTTTAGGGATGATTTACAAACTTTCTTTTAAGTCAAAGGGATCAGTGACTATTTGTTCAACCAAAAGACCTTACATTCTACTGCACTTCTCAAAGAGTTTTCAACCAAGCTACCTTAACTTTTGTTGTTTTTTTTTAATGTATTTGTACACACATAAAAGTTGAAGGATAAGAAAAATCACAGCTTATTCATCTTTGCACCTATTGGATCTAACATAGTGCCTGAGACCTATAAAATATTACAGAAATGATGTCAGCCTAAAAGAAACAAATAGTATAAGGAAATCAGGAGTGGAAATGGAAACATAGCACACTCAGAATCAAGGGAGCTTGGAGAGCAAGGAAGTACAGAAGACAACTATCATTTGTCTAGGTACAGAAATTTCACTAATTTAATCAGTATCCAATTCTTGCAGACATTCTCTGTGCTGAGTATTAAATTACAGGTTTTGTTAAGAAGTGTGCATTACATGTTGGAGTTAGAAGATGCCCTCTTTATTATTTTGAAAATGGTATATGTCTGAAAATCTAAAACTTTTATTGAAAAAAAGAATAAAAATTATCTTTGAATGATACCAACATTGACTTTTAAAGTAAAACACTCATTCCCAGGGTTCTAAAATAAAAGCATTTTGTGACTCTATAAGTGAATCTTTCTAGAAGGCTGTGTGAATGTGTTAAATCTATTATGGCAATTGTTGGCAATCCTGCACTTAAAACAGTGGAAGGCATGAAGAATGTCCTTTCTAATAATATTTTATTGGCTCAAGCTTTAGCAAGATGATGGAACTTTTCTAAATATACTGCTACAGGTATTTCAGATTGAAACACACAAGTTATCTCTTTCTTTGGAATCAAAGTGGATGGATATATTAATTATAGATATTAATTATTAATAGATAGAACTAAACTTTAAATCAAAGTTAAGGCTATGGAAAATTAGAAAGGTACAAATTTAAAAACCATAATCACTCCAAATAAATACATCATTTGAAGAAATAAATAAATACATCATTTGTTTAGCCAGATAAATTTTGTCATCAATAAAAGAAATATGATCTTCTTAGGTCAGGCTGGAATATGAGTCAGGCACTGTAACACCAATCTGTAACCCTAGATCTGTAGAAATGAAGGCAGAAGAGTTGAAAATCCACTTGAGATACGGGGTGAGACCCTGTCTCCCTCCTACTCATAGACAGAGCATGACTGGTAAAGCAATCTCTGCACTTGCTAGTGCCTTTGGAATAGTCACGTGAAGGAAAACATGTAAATACAGAAGAACAATGGTAATTGGGACAATAAAAAATTTCTTCGAAGATACACATAGTGTCTAGATACAGAAACTTGACTGATTTAATCAGTATCCAGTCCTTGTGAACAATTCTCTGTATGGTGAAATTAAATTATAGGTTTTGTGAAGAAGTAGGCATAACATATTAAAAGATGTTCCCATTATTATTTTTGAAAATGACTTATTATGAGAATTTAAAACCTGAGTCAAATAAGAAATAAAAACTATCTTTTAATGATATCAACTTTGGCTTGAAAAATATAGGGCTGGTCCAGTGGAAGAGCAGAAGGAAGGAGAAAATAAGAAAGGAAGTCAGGACCATGAGGGACTAGCCCACCAACAGAGACAGTGTGCTCGATCTTTTGGGAGCTCATCAAATCCAGTTGGACCAAGACTGAATGAGCAAATGACCTAACTGGACTCTATAAATGTGACTGCCAGTGGGGACTGACTGAGAAGCTAACGATAATGGCACTGGGACCTATCTCTTCTGCATGTATTGACTATTTCGGAACCTATTCTATATGAATGCACATCTTCTTAGACTGAGATGGACGGGGGAGAGCCTAGGGCTTCCCATAGGGCAGGGTATCCTGCACCATCTCAAGGAAGCAGGGGGAGGGCGGTGGGGTAGTGGAGGAGTGGGAGGGCCGGGAACAAAGGGAGTAAATGTAAATTTTGCTTTTAACAATACAAAAAATAAAAAAAAATATAGGGCTCTAACAGAATTAAGATCATTTCAAAAAAGAACATGGCAACCCTAAGATACAAGAATTTTTGAAAAGGTATCAATGACTGGAGTGGCCAGTCTGAGATGCTGTCTCTCTGGCAATTACTGTGCTTACTGCTTTTTTGAAGAACAAATCAAATATGAGTCCATTTCACCAGATATGAGTTTATACCACCAAACATGAGTCTATTAAACCAACTACAGATTCTGACTTAGACATTTACAGCTCATGGGGTCAGCACTGCTGAGTGCAGCAGAAAGGAGTCATAAAGAAAAGGCTAAACGCTGAACAGTGTGAGGGAAAAGTTGGAAGCTGTGGTAATGCTCCTCTATTCTGAATCCTAGGAAAAGGTAACAAGGGAATAGCAACAAAGAAATCCATACTTAACATTAGAAAGACTTCACTCCCACAAAAATATAAAAATTGCACATAAAAGTAGATAAAGAAGAACTATATCAATGGCCAAGCAACAGTGAAAACTTCAGTGCTATTAGTCAGATTCATCAAATTCAGATGTCATTTTTTTGTTCATAAGAGAAGCAAGCATCATAAAACTTATGAAATACAGTGTCCACCTTATTAGAAAGTAAGTAGCTTCACAAATCTTCAGTAGGAAACATAATTATCACAGCAAAAAGGAGACCACTGGCACTGACTAAGAATACACTGTGATCCACTATATTGCCATTTCTAGAACTCTGTTAATAGACATTCATAAATTCCAAATAAACTTACGTTTACTTCATCTTTCAGTAATAAAAAGTAAAACCTTAGTATATACAAAAGAGCAAAATTTGACAAATTATACACTGTTCTAGTTTATCTTCTGTCACTCTGATAAATGCTACAACCAAAGTGACTTAGGGTAGAAAGCATTATCCTGGCTTATGATTCCAAAAGGGCCACTGCCCACTGTGGAGGGAAGGCAAGGAAACAAGCCTGGTATCAGGAAGAACACGACACAGGAAGTAGGGAGGGAGAACAGGAAGTGGGGTCATGTTGTAAAACATGCCACCATCTGCCCTGAGTGGTCCTTTTCCAGCAGGCTCTATCATCTCCTCAAAGCAGCACCACCATCTGGAGACCAAGTGTTCAAACACAAGCAATTGGAGGCACAGTTCTTAGACAAACCACAATATACACCAATTTTATTAAATATTCTGTAATACTATGGAGGAACTATGGTAATTCTATACATTATTCATATTATAAGATGTTATTTTAAAGTGTTAAAGGAAGTAGACATGTGTATTAGCATACATGTGAGTTAGTACTTTGTCAACTTGACCAAACTGGAGATAGTTGGGAAGAGGGTACTTAAGTTGAAACGATGTCCTTCACCAGAGTGACAGGCAGGCAAGCCTAGTGTGTGAGGACACAGCACGTTGTAGGCGATGCCATCCCTGGGCAGGTAGTCCATGTGTATGAGAACACAGGCTGAGCAAGCAGGGAAGCAGCACTCTTCCATGGTTTCTGCGTCAGCTCCTGCATCCTGGTTCCGGCCCTGACTCCCCTTAGTGATGGACTGCCACTTGAAAGTGTTAAATGAAACAAACCCTTCCTCCAGAGTTGCTTTTGGGCATGGTGTTTATCACAATTAAAAGCCCAACCGAGACAGTATAGAAACAGTCACACACTGAAGAATGAGGCTATTTCTACTGTATGTGTGAAAGCAATAGCATCAATAAAAATCCCTATGGAACACTTACTGATCCTTTTGTAGAGGGAGTATCAGGTGTGTGTGTGTGTGTGTGTGTGTGTGTGTGTGTGTGTGTGCACGTGCAATGTGCACAAATCCATGGATTTGGAACAGTCTCCTTTTAAGTTTCAATGTGTGCGTTATTTGAATTTTATATACTCATCATTTATAATTTAAGAACATTTTCAATAGTCTATATATTTTTATTTATTTGAAAAGATATGTTTCCTTGAAAAATTTGGGATATGATCTTATTAATTTCTAAAAATCATATAACACAGAGATTATTCAAAGAAACACTACAAAGTTAGAAACAAGATGTGTGACAAACTCTTCTGAAATCTAGCTCAAAATTATGACGGTCTGTACTTGTGATTCTTTAAAACCACAATAGAAGGGCTGGAGACATGACTCTGTGGGTAATGCTTGCTGTGAAACCCTATGGATCCATGTCACAAAACAGCATGATTTTCTGAGTACATGCAATACAAACTCCAGAAAGTAGAGAGAGAAGGGTCTCTGCAACTTGCTAGCTGCCAACCTAGTTGAAGAAGAGTGAGCTCCAGGGTCATGGAGAAGCCTTGTCTCCAACGGATATGGAAGAGAGTGATGGAGGATGACTCCTGACTCCCATCTCCAGCATCCAGAGAAAAGGGCCACAACCCTACACATGCATGCACATACACTATATACTCATGCACAAATAAAACAGTATAGGACACATAAAGTAAGATCACAAACATGTAGACTTAGCCCTGCTTTGAAGAGATGTATGTTTGGGAGATAATTTTTTTTCAAGAACTGCCTAGCTGTCCTGGAACTAGCTCTTGTGGACCAGGCTGGCCTTGAACACACAGAGATCCGCCTGCCTCTGCCTCCTGAGCTCTGGGATTAAAGGTATGCGCCACCACCACCGGGCTTGTTTAAAGGGCGAAGAGACCTTTATCCTATGCTCAACACCATCCTCATCTGCTCCTTACCTGTTGTGAGAGCCACATTATTAATTACCACTTCCACATTTTCCTTCAAAGACTCTGGACTCTCTTTCCACATATCTGATACTGCCTTGACTATAAATGGATGGAATGCATAGCCCTCACAAAGGGAAAATTCTGTTCATAATGTCCAGGTTTATCTATGTTACACCTTATACCTAGTAACAGGTTAAACAATTTCACTTGATTGATTATACACTATTTAAAATATTTCCTCTTGAAAATTCCTAAACAAAACAAACAACATCAGAACCAGGAACAAGGGTCCTGGCTAGCTGCAGTGTGGACCGATGCCTGAAGAGGGACTAGCTGTGGGGACCAACGTCTGGAGTGGGACTAGCTATGTGGACCGATGCCTGGAGTGGGACTAGCTGTGTGGACCGATGCCTGGAGTGGGACTAGCTGTGTGGACCGATGCCTGGAGTGGGACTAGCTGTGTGGACCGACGAATGAAAAAGTGCTAGCTGTGGCTGCGGACACCTGGACTAGGGCAGGCTGTGGGTACCAAAGTTGCTAGTCAGTTTCCACTCTCATATGCCAAGGTCTCCTCTGGAGCTCAAGATAAAGAGATTGTTTCCCACCGGGCTTAGAAAATCCAGAGGACAGTAAAAACATTCTTTCTCTTAGGATTTCTACAGCAGAGGAAAAAGAAGAAAGCATTGACTGGATTCTATGGCTGTGTCAATCAGTGGGAATCATGTGCTGGTCAGTTGTAAGACTGCACAGACATGTGGATTCTGGTTGAGGTTTCCACTCAGCCGAGATGAAGCTCATAATCCCTTTACTAGGCTGCCTTGGCTGGTCCCGAGGCAGTCCTGCCTAGAAGTATTCCTCAAGCAGTAACCAGCATTGGCTAAACATTTACAGACACAAAAATAACCTTCACATTAAAGGAGATAAGAGGTAGTTTTGTCCTGGAAGGAAAGATTTAGATCACCTTAAATCAACATTAAAGTGTGGAAGCTGTTTCATGAACAGTTTATAGTAACAGAACAAAGCATGCCACTTTTCTGAAACATTGTTGGAAACATTAGAGGGCGGGTTGCAGCTAAGTTGGGCAACCTCTGCTGCAGGCTCCAGCAGTCTGCTAAATTAATACATTCCAAAGGAAAAGCAGGATCTGCACACTCCAAATGATCCAGCTAATGCTCACAAGGCTTTCGGGTCAGGCACAGAGGAGGGCAGGAAATGGTTATTGAGGGGAATAACGTGACCCAAGATTTTCTGTCTCTGACCTTGCAACATGCCTACCTGCCCACAATCACTGATGTTCTAATCAGTTAAGTCAGCCTTGCAGAAGGTTCAGTGGAGACTTCTTTGGGAACTATTCACACATTCAACTTTTATAAGGAACTAAGATTCATTACTATATTTTTAAATTGTAGTCAATGGCTATATATCCTTTCACAAACCTGAGAGATTGGCTTTGTGTTTGTAGCAATTAGCATGTAAAGTGTCAGCAGTACAAATATGATAGAATTTGTTCTTGGTTTCTTTTAAAATCAATTTATTTTATGTGTATGAATGCTTTGCCTGCATGTATGTATGTGACGTGTGTGTGCAGTGCCCACAATGGCCATAAAAGAACCTCAGATCCTCTGGCACACGAGTTACAGATGGTTTTAAGGCCTGGTATGGCTGCTGGGAACTGAATTCATGTCTTCTAAAGAACAGTACATGCTGTCATCCACCTTTCCAGCCCCCCTTTTTGTATTTTATATTTTCAGTTCTCTCATAGTATTTCCAGTTTCACCCTTTTGTACTTTCAGGCCTGAAATTACTTTAGCATCAGGTCACTAACTAGTGATATGACATGTAGACGCACATACATATGCATAGGAACATTGTTCCCAACTATAAACTGCTTGGTCTATACAGTCACTTGTATGGATATGCTCATGTCTGGCCACTTGGTCTGGAATAACTAATTGCTGTGCCCTGCCCAGGGGAAGATGTTTGCCTGCTCTCAACATTCCTTAGCTGCCCATAGATCTTGGGTAGGGTCGAGGCTTCACAGGCTCCGACTCAGGTTCGTTTGCTGTCATCTTTGTTTAGCACGTATTTAGGCAGTCATGTTGGAGAGACTTTATAGTAACTTCTAACCTTCCCAGGAGACACAATTTCACCACAAACTATTCCTCTGGCTCTTATAACCTTCTGCCCCTTCTTCCAGAATGATCCTGAGCCTTAGGTGCAGCAGCTGTACTGCAGCTGTATACTTAGGGACCAGGCTCCACAATTTTGCATTTGATTGCTTGTAGTTTTCTGCAGTGCTTCTCTTTGTTACAAAAATAAGCTTTCTTGAAGAAGGATTAGAACTGAATGTATTGGGTTAGACCCAAGAGAAGGATATTTTCTCAAATGTCTTTGCACGGTCATTTCAACATTCCTTTACTCCAAACGAATTTGAGACTTATTGAATGCTTCTATGAATTTTACTTCAACACAATTTCTTTCAAAGTGACTTCAGTAAAATCGTTAATATAGATTTATCTTATATCTGTAAAGAAGGTATGTATTTACTATTCTTAAAAAAGTTTGACCTTCAACAAAACATCAAATTTGTACTGCTTTCCCTGCCCCCATATCTACATCTGGTGGAGGCAAGGTTGTTTGTTTATGCTCTGCCCTTTCAATCCATGAACAAAAGACCCAGGAGAAGCTCTCAGTAGCAGAACAATAATTGATGAAATGCCAGGTGTTCACACGAGGTTTTCTTCAGGAAAGACCTCTGAAAATGAAACAACAGGCATATTCAAGTAAAAAGGACATTCATCTCACACTAATAATGGAAGGTTGCAAAACCTTTATTTCTTCTTTTTGAAAAGAGGAACACTCTGCCCCAAAGCAGCTGGGAGAAGGCACCCAGAGGTGTGCCCAAGCAGTCACATCTCCCAGACCACCTGAGATGGATCAGGAGTTCCTCACCCCTGTAGGTTAACACTGACTCTCTCAGTTCTTTAGAACCTTTGAACTTCATGTTGTCCTCTTAAAGCATTTGTTGATGAGTTTCATTGTTTTGGTTTTTATTTTTACTAAATTGTTATTTTTCACCTAACACTCATCTTAGCAGTTAAAGTTAGCCCAGAAACTTTAAGGTGAGTCCCACAATTGGCACAATGCTAACTCTCACATTCTAGAACAAAGAAAATTACACTCAGGTAGGTGTGTGTTTGTGTGTGTGTGTGCGTGCATGCATTCACATGTGTGCTCACGCATTGAAAACGGCCTCAGGATATAAAGAGAAACTTCAAAGAATATCTTCAATAGTGGTTATATTTTTAGAATAAATGAGGAGAAAATACATAATAATTGCTTTGTCAGAATCATCAGTAAATGGAATACAGGAGTTTAAATAAGATTGACTCAGTATTTTCATTAAGATTCAAGTCTCCTTTAAAGAGAAATAGCTAACAAGTCATAGAAGGGACAACTTACTGATTGTGAATTATTAGTCACATTGATAGATACCCTCTTCCAGGTTGTGGTCTAAGCAGCCCTTTCTTCTTAAATTAAGATTATGTATAAAAATAAAATACCACACAAACTTACATTCTTTCTTATAGAAAGAAATTCTCTGTAAATTGTTTATTTGGGAAAGGGCCATATATCTTATAATGCAAAAAACAGCACATAATTATCATCTAACTTGAAATGTTTCAAAACTTATACACATCTATACAGAGTACACATCTATACAAGCATACAGAGAGTGTGCAATTGTTTTTTTGTTAGAAAAATGCAAATTAATATTGCCAGCTATCATTACATATCTACTTGAATAGACATAACCTGAACACAGACAATAAAGTATTTGTCAATAACATATTCCTTTATTAATAGTAGAAATATAATCCATCATATAAATAAAATGAAAGAAAAAACCATATGATCATTTCATTAGATGCTGAAAGGCATTTGACAAAATTCAACACCCCTTTATGATAAAGGTCTTGGAAAGATTAGGGATACAAGGATCATATCTAAATGTAATAAAAGCAATATATAGCAAGCCAACAGCTAACATCAAATTAAATGGAGAGAAACTCAAAGTGATTCCACTAAACTCAGGAACGAGACAAGGCTGTCCACTCTCTCCATATCTCTTTAATGTATCTCCTCTGCATATATAGAATATTTGGGAACCCAGTCAATTTGGATGCACACCTTCTTGGGCCGGGATGGAGAGGGTAGGGCCTTGGACTTACCACAGGGCAAGGTACCCTGCCCTCTCTTAAGGAAGCAGGGGGAGGGAGGAGGGGTAGTAGAGGATCAGGAGGAGAATGGGAGAAGGGGAGAAAGTGTAAATTTTTGAATGAAAAAAAAAGAATATAAGAAAAAAATCTGAGAGTTTAGTATCAGGCAGTTGATAGCATGTAAGAAAACTGGTGCAGGGTAACAATCATTACCCTTTGCTCTCTCATTTTGGACATGTGTAAAAACATCAATTATCTATCCGAAAACCAACTCATTGGTTTAGGTTTTAATAAATAATTGTTATTTTTAATATTTTAATTAAGATATCATTATACTGTTTTCCCCTTCCCCTGCCTCCCTCCAATACCACCCTGCACCCCCTGATCTCTCCTAAATTCACAGCCTCTGTATTTCAATTATTGTTACATATATTTTTAAAATATGTAAAGACTACTTTCTGAGTCTATAAAGTTACTTGTATGCATATGATTTCAGGGTGACAATTTGGTATTGGTTAATCAATTTGAGGGCTCTTTTCTTGGCGATACTGCTTCTCCTCCTGCCTATAAGTCTTTGTCTAGGGCTGCCGTTCCATGAGATTTTCACCTACCATATCAGCATGTCTATTGTTATGGCCCTTGTTCTGGTCTTGTGTTTGTATTCATGCTGATGACATTTTGAGTGTAGTTTTTCTGACATTTCTGGAAGATGAAATCTCAGAGCAGACTTCCTGTTCTTTTGCCTCTTGCACTCTTTCTGAGAATCAAGAAGTTGTGTTGTAAATGCATCACAGTTGGGAACCACATGTCACTTGTTCTCTGCATTTTGATCAGCTGTGTTTTTCCATAACAGTCTTCGTCAGTTGTGAGGGCGCACTCCTTGGCCAGGAGTGAGGACTATACTTATCTGTGGACTTTTAGACTTTGGAAGTGATTGTGCTGATTTAGTAAAGTAATGGATATTAAGTTCTCTTCCAGGATCCATGATTTCACTAGTCCTGGGTAGTTGACTAGGTTTACGGTGCTAGTCATGATATCCCTCTTGTTGAGTGACCCTTAAATCCAATAAAGAGTCGTTGCTTAGCAACAGGGTAACCAGTGCCACTATTGCACCCTTATGGTTATAACACCATGCTGGGTAGCACTGTTGCTTGTTTTCCTTCATTAGAAGCCTACATAGCAAGTCCTCATGAAAGTTAGTTCTCAGATAGTAGGCATTCAGGTCAGATCCATTTCTGATCCTCTGGGTCCTGTGTTCAAAATGGTGTCTTTAGCAATAGGAACTTAACACCAACATCTGGCAGGCAACCAAGGTAACAGAAATACCCTATATTTGGGAGTCCTGCGTATAACCCTGTCCAATAACTCAAAAAGGAGTTTCTCATGGCTTGCTGTTGGGATTTTTGTTAGACAATCTATAGCTCTTGGGGGGAGTGCTGTCAACCCACAAGGGAAATGTCCATTTACAACACATGTGTATATTCATGCACAGAATTAAATGTGTCATATATAATTTTAAGTAAATAAATAATGCACAGAAAAAAAATTATCTACAACAACTGGTGCTGGGAAAATTAAGTGCCCATGTGCAGAAGAACGAAGATAGACCTGCAACCATCACCTTGTATATAAACTAACTTCAAATGGATAAAAGACCTTGTGAAACCTAAAACACAAGCTTCTAGAAAACACATACACACACATAGAGGCAAAACCCTATGTGATAGAGATGTAAGAAAAGGAAAGACTTTCAGAATAGGAATCTATTTCCCTGGGACTCAAAGTCAACAACTGAGAAGTAACATCAAAAAACTAAAAAGCTTAACAGCTAAAGAAATATCAGTTGATTACAGAGGAAAACCACAAGGATTGAGGATGCTTTGCCATCATGCATACATCTGGTAGAAGATTAATATCCAGAACCTATAAACAACTCAGGGAAACAACCCAGTCAAAAATGGACTTCAGATCTGAACAGCGTTCTCAAGCAAAGGCATAAAATATGGTTAAGAAATCTCAAAAACTTGCTCATTGTCCTTTGCAATTAAAGAAATACAAATCAAAACATTCATTTTAAGCATCCATCTTTCCCCAAACGGAAAGGAAAAGAACAACAAAAGAACAAGTGCTGAGGAGATGTGAGGAAACGAAAATTCTCATTCACTATTGGTGGGATTGCAACCTTGTCCAGGCACATTGGAAGTCAGTATAGAGAACCGTCAAACAGCTAAAAATAAATCTACCATGTGGCCCAGCTGTATACCCAATGGACTTGGCATCTTACTCCACAGACAACTGCTGAACCATGTTCACTGCCACTCTATTCACAATTCCTAGGAAATGGAAACTGCCTAAATGTCATTCAGCTACCAGATAGATAATAAAAAAGGTGGGGTGTGTGTGTGTGTGTGTGTGTGTGTGTGTGTGTGTGTGTATGGGAATATTATGCACCCATAAAAAAAAATAAAATCATGACAATATCAGGATGGAATCACAAAATTTGCAAGTAAATGGAAGCAACTAGAAAAGATCATATAGGGGCTGGAGAGATGGCTCAGTGGTTAAGAGCATTGCCTGCTCTTCCAAAGGTCCTGAGTTCAATTCCCAGCAACCACATGGTGGCTCACAACCATCTGTAATGAAGTCTGGTGCCCTCTTCTGGCCTGCAGATATACACACAGAATATTGTACACATATTAAATAAATATAAAAAAATTTTTTTTTAAAAAAAGAAAAGATCATATAGAAAAGACCCAGAAATGGGGGTGGGGTATGGTGTGTGGAGGGGACGTGGGAATTTGGATTAGTATTTTTTAAAGTAATAAAATAAAATAATAATAAAGAGTAAAGACCCAGAAAAACAATGTCACATGTTTTCCCTCACCTGCACTTCCTAGCTCACATCTTAAGATGTGAGTATATAAACTGCAGTAGATAAACAAGAAAAGTAAAAGGTGACAAAAGAAAAAATCCAGAAAGAATAAAAGGGTATAAGTTATTTGATACAGAAAATAAGAAGAGGGCTCTAATTAGGGAGGATGGGAGGAGTAATATAGAAGAAAAAGGGAGGAAGGTAAAATAACAGTAAGGATGATTGATAAATAACTGTTCCATTAATGGGAATCCACCACTAGAAGTCTTTTCATTTCCTGATTACGGACTCCACCAAAAAACCAGCTCGGTTGTCACTTGTTCTGTAGCCACCACTATGGTCTCAGGGTGAAAAGAGAATCTAACCTTCATAGATATAAACTTCTTCTTTTCCTAGAATTTCCATATCTCTGAAAAACATTCCAATGTTTCTCCAGAGTTTTGTTAATAGCAGTGTGTATCATATTTTGAAGAGTAATAAGAATGGTTCTATTACTTCTGATACTTATTTTATTATTAAATCCACTAAGAATCGATTCAAAGTATTTCATGTTTCACTACCTAACCATCTTATGAAATTTGCTCATAAAGAACCCATCAAGTCATCTAAAACACGTGTTAAGAAGCAGAACATCACTTTTAATTAAATGTGTGCTGGACATCTCTGATTGCCCCAGCTAACATTTATTTGGAGGGGAAAGAGCTGGCAGCAATGTTCAGTTCAAAACTTATTCCTATATAGGGTTATTAAAATAAACTACTGATGAAGTAAAATATACAAGCATGCATTTCCACATAATTCAATTAATCAACCATATTAGAGATTTAAATCATATGCCAAGTCATATTCTTGATGTTGACATGCAGATTCATACTAATAAAATATGTCTCCAAATAACCAGGAAAAACTAAATTGTAAGCATCATAGCTAAGGAAATATTTGTCCTCACTGTCTTAAAAAATGATAACATGTCTTACTAACTCTGCAACATTCTTCCATTACAAGTAAAAACCAAAAGAACAAAATCTACCATTTAAAAGACATAAATGCTACACAGATGCTCAGAATTTGCATCTTTCAGCTAAAGAAAAAGCATCATGCTGCATAATGCCTTTCTGAACAATGCCCCTCACCGTCAGTCATTGTCTGTATTAGATTTGCTTGTCTGGCTCCTTGATACCATACACACAATTCCTAATTGATTATTTTCCCTCAGGTGTCTGAGCACTACTAATTCACTGATTCATCACTATGCCACCATATCACCTGGTTTGCAGAGTCTGAATCATACAGGTCAAATCATCATTCCATCCTTCCCAAATTTTCTTCCATATTATTTATGTCTTGATTGGGAGATCCCTTTCTCCTTAATAGATCACACTCCAGATTCAAGTTTCAGTCTAAATTGTCCTGTCACCATTCTTCCTACAAGCAGTTCCCTTCATTTGTCCTTCTATAGCACTGCAATGAGATTTATATTACCTGGCCTTCTGAGCTATGCCCCAGTCATACCAATCTTCTCACTTTCTATTCTTGAAGACAAGCAAACTGCATCTTTTTATTTGAGCTACATTTTCAACAAGATGTCAGAGTGATGTGAATGATCAACTGTGAGACTCATGGCTGAGGCATTGCGCTAAGAGCCTAAAGATCAGGAGAGTGAAAGAATGTCAGTTCTTTGCAACGGTTCCCACTTGAGTTGAAATGGTTATTAGTTTTGGTTTTCCAAAAATACATCACTGAAAAATTCTGAAAGAAAATGTAATAAAAATCAATGGCTTATTGTAAAGAAGAATCATTTCTAAGTCTTACTAACAGTCAACTTTAGAATGTACTGGAATAAGTCACCTAAGCACCATCTTTACTTCCTTGTGTTATTCAATACTATTAGAAGCCATGAACTAATGAATTAATTCTGGTAAATGGACCAAGAATCAAGTCAGTAAACGCCAAACAAATGTCCCACTGATTTTGGTACTTAAAAGAAACCGGCACTGTGATGCAGCCACAAGCGTGGCAAGAACTAAATTAACTATGCCAGAAGATGGATGGCTCCCATTAACTGCATTTAAAAACAATGTTAAGATGGTATTAATTATGACTACTTTTCATTTTAATTTATTATAAACAAAAGAAGTTAAGTCCATTGTATTTATTTCGATAAATTTTTAAGCAATCTGTCACATTAACACACAAATAATTAGGACATTCATTACTTTTAAAAGTGAATTTGGAGGGATTGAGATTGGTATTTTAGTGTAACATTGTTGAGTATCCTGGAGTTCACTTTGTAGACCAGGCTGGCCTCAACCTCATAGAAATCTGCCTGCCTCTGTCTCCAAGTGCTGGTATTAACGATAATGCCACACTGGTTTAAAAATGATTTTTTTTTCTGTAAACCATTTTCCTGTGCTCCCCTACTGCTGACTTGCTGTCTCTTTGCTTGTGTATATAAATATGATACATACATACATACATATACATACATACATATGCATACATACATACATACATTTAAATATACATGCATTCATTTTGCTAAATATTTAATAAACATGTATTTAAATGATAGTAAATATCACACAATTATTTGCTTATAAGTAACAATAAATGGAAACACTTACTGGAGGCAGATATCCATCAAGAATTATGGATTTGTTTTCTAAAGGCATGGCTGGGTTATCCTTCTCCTTAACTTAACAAAAAGAAGCCCCAACAATAATCAGATCCCTTGAGTATCTTCCCCCGTGTGTCCCACTATCAATATTGACATTGTATTCCTTTGTCTGTACTGTCATTTCAGATAATAAAACTTTTCTACTGTATTTCAAAAAAATCCATCAATTTGAGGAGAGTAGGGAAAGATAATAGCTCTCTTATCTACCTAATAAAGATGGAGCATTTTATAATCAATCCTTACTATTCCTGGATTCTTAGTTTCAAGTGTGCCTAGTCATAAAAACATATTTGTAACCACAAAGTCAGTATGTGTAGAGACTGTGCAGTCCTGAGTGCCCAGTTGGCACTGAATCCCTTCTATGTATTCCCATCTGAGGATGAGCCAAGCCAGGCTCAGCCTTCTTTCTACTCTCAATGGAGCCAGGCACCATTTCCTTGTCTATTTAGTAGGGATTTTCTTTTGTTCTTTTAGATGATGGATTTGCTATTGAATCAGGCTCCAAGTTTAATACTGAGGAGCTGTCTATAGTTTCTAAGCACAAGAATACAATGAACCTTTGGGGGAACCACAAATACAGATGAGCTTGAGATGACTATGTTGTTAGTTTTAAGTTAAATGGTGACATATCAGCCACAAATATCAGCATCCCTTTCATTATAAACAGACAAAAGTAAATTATGGGCAACTTTATGTTAGGCTAGATACTTGCAGGAACCAAACTTCATATCTCCCATGTTTCCTAGCTCAGTTCTCATGAAACCTGATCAATTGGAGCTCCAGCTAATAATGAGAAACAGCCAGAAACTATTCAGAAATAGACACATGGCATAGGATAGGTTGAAATAAGCTATAAAATTAAGTAATTAAAAGGTAATATTAAAGAAAAATCAGATATAAAAGATTTCCTACTCAGTCAGTCTTCTGTAGTCCAACTGAGACATAAGTAATGATATCAATATCATCAATACTCCTAATTCCCATGTTAAGGGTCATAAGGAAGCATGGTTTCCTACCAGCTTCTCTGTATATCCTAAAGAAAGAAAACAGTGCTAAAGGAAACTTGGAAAAGCAAAACAGAACTTGTTTAGCACAGTAAAAGTAACTAGGGCCCATGACACCAGTGTTTTCAGATATTCCCACTGTTTCCAATCTTGCTATGGTCACTGCAGTATTCACGTATGTGCAGCTTCCCATGCTGTCTGGCTGGATACTTTCTACAGGGCAGTGCATGGTGCAAACAAGGTCTGATATCCAAACAAAACCATGAATTTGTGTTCTAAAGTTTTCTTGAAATAAATGAGATGCAGCCAGGCTTGGTGCACACTTGTTTTCCCAAACACTCAAGCGGCTAAGACAGGAGAATCATAGTTCAAGAATAATCTCTGCTACGATGAGATCTAGCCCAGCCTGGGCAACTGAATGAGATTGTATCTCAAACTAAACTGTAGAAAGAAGACAGAAATGCAGCTTGCTGTTGCAGTGTTTATCTAGCATGTGTAAGCCCCATGTTCAATTACCTAAGACAAAAATTAATAGTCTTTTCTCCATTGTTAATTGAAAAACTTTCCCGGATAATAGATGCAGTGTGTCTTTAGGATTTATCATGATTTAGATCATTGGCCACTGTAACGAATTACTCAGGCTGCCTTTCTTATCCTGAGATCTTGCCTGATAGCATACCGCCTTCTCTCATCTACACCCCTGCTCACTATTGCTTCAGATGTTTCCCCCACTATTTCTAATGCTGTCTTGTTCTCCTTATTCAATGGTTAGCTTAAAGGCCACCTACTCAGAAGGCTCACCTTTTAACCTTTAACCTTTTCTTCCCTCACATCTCTCGGGTTTCCTTGAGGCTGTGCATACTCTCTGAACTGATCTTGTTTGTGTGGTTTAACTTCATCCCCAAGGGTTTTCAGAATACAATCAGAAAGGCAGGAGTTTTCTTCATATTATTCATAATGTATTCCTGGTAGCTAGAAAAGCACCTGACAATAGACTAGAATGTAGGAAATGTCTTACTGAAGTAGATGCCACCTATCACCGGACATCAGGAAGAGTGTTTGAAACATAACCAGGTCTTATGCTGTGCTTCTCACTCATTATTCTGTTCTACCACTATAGAGCTTCAACTTTACAATGTCCACAAAATGGTACTTTGCAAAGAGAGAAAAAATACAGCAGAGATCACTTAGTCACTGTTGGTGCAGGCAGGCAAAGTTTGTAACTTCTAAGACCCCTGTTTTCTAAATGTACTTCATTGAATGAAAACTCTATGCAAGATACATGTGATTCTCTAAGCCACATACTCAAAGTAAAACAGTATTTTTTTGTGCTCTTCCACAGAGAAGACACAAGAAATGCCAGGAAAAACAGCTTCTAATCAGCTGTCCCTCATCAAGATCGGGCTTTTGCCTTTAAGAAGACAGACAAGATAAGCTTCAGGTCTTTCTCAGATGTCTACAAAAGAATCAAAATCAAAAAGGCATTCTTGGGTGGGCTTGTGGGTAACTTGAGTTAAATATAAGGTTTCTGGGGTCAACAATATTTCAACCAAACTCAACTGCGGAATAGATTTGTTTCTTTTTGTGTATTCCTAAGGGACACTTCTCTGCAATAATAGAAGCATATTATTTTTTAATTAATGGAAATGAAACAATTGTGGTGGATCCAAATATTTTTATTCAAAAGAGAAAATGAGAGAAAATCAGGGAAAAACATTGTACTACACAGACATCAAAATAATGCAAGTGGTATGCATCTCTCCATCATCACTGTCTCCAGTATTTATTCATTAAGATATTCATTCGACATGCTAGGCTCCACCTGGAAAATGGTTAACACATTTTACTAATATTCAAAATTCAAATGGCAGAAGCAAAATGAGCCAATAAAAGATATGTTTTAAAAATATTTTAATCTAAATTTTAAAAAAATATTTTTTATTAAAAATTAAATTTAAAAATGTTTTTAAAACATTTTTATTAGGACTGAACCAGATACTTACGACAAAGTGTGCCTGAGAAAGCAAGCTCCATGGGAGCAGAAGCCAAGAGCCAATCCAGTCCTGGGAGCCTATCCAGTCCCGGGACACAGGCAGATGAGGATTAAGTGACCTGATCCAGAGTGAGTAATCTCCACCAGAACAGGTTCAGGGTAGTAACCTCTGAGCAAGTGAGTCAGAGCCAGCATGCACTGTGGGTCCGGACATGAATCTGGGGCCTTCACAGGAATAGACCTAAGCCAGGTCCCCTCTGGGTCTGGGCGTGAGTCTAGGACCTCCCAGAAAAAAGGCCTGAGCCAGAACCTCTGCCAGTCTAGGCATGAATCTGGGACCTAAAGGGAGTAGGCAGGAACCAGAGATCTCTGCAGGGCCAGAAGTGAGTCTGGGACATCAGAGGGAGTAGACCTGAGCTAGGACCTCTGTGGGTCCAGGAGTTTGTCTGAGACATCAAAGGGAGTAGGCAGGAACCTGGAAACTCTTCGGGTCCCTGTGTGAGTCTGGGACCTCTGGGGGAGTAAGCCTGAGCCACGTCCACTGTAGTTATGGGCGCACCCCAGCCTGGGAATTCTGAGGCAGTAGACTGGAGCCAAAAACCTTTGCGGGGACCAACTCCAAGACAGGGATTACTGAAAGAGGGGATGCAGACCAGGACTTATAGAAACAGATTTATAGAAACAAATCAAAGCCTAGGTCAAAGACAGCAAACTCCAATGGAGCAGAGCAAAGAACAGGATCGCTGAGCTATCTCCAGGAACATGGAATAACCAACAAGGTAACTAGAACTGTTGCACTGACTATACCATAAGGAAAAACCATCTGAGCTTTGAATATAATGGCACCTAAAAAATTACTCAACAGAATTTCAGACAGCCCCAACCATATCTATTAGAGGAAAAGATGAGTAGACAAGGTAAGAACACACACAAGACCACAAAGAGCAACACAACACCAATAAAACATAAAGACCCTACAAAGGCAAGACCTGAACAACCAAATATAGATGAAACAGAAGAAAATGTCCTAAAAAACAATTTCAAGAGAATGTTTGAAACTCTTAAAGAGGAAATGAGAAATTCCCTTAAAGGAATGGAGGAAAAGACAAAACAAAAATTGCAAAACATCAGCAAATCATTTAAAGAAAACCAAGAAAAAGAAATCAACATATAAAAGAAACTATTCAAGACTTAAAAACTGAAATAAAGACAATAAAGAAAACACAAGCCAAAGGAATTATAGAAACATAAATAATGAGAAAATTATCAGAGACCACAAATGCAAACATGAAAAGTAGAATACAAGAGATGGAAGAGAAGATCCCACGCGCTGAAGATACAATAGAAAATATAGAATTGTCAGTTAAAGAAAATATTAAATCTAACATAAGCTTAACCCAGGAAATATGGGACACCATGAAAAGGCCAAATCTAGGAATAATAGGTATAGAAGAAGGAGAAGATGTTCAACTCAAAAGCACAGAAAATATATAACAAAATCATAGGAGAAAACTTACCCAACCTAAAGAATGATATGCCTATGAAGATACAAGAAGCTTACAGAACACCAAATAGACTGGATCCAAAAAAAGTCCTCTTGCCACATATTAATCAAAACACAAACCATACAGAGTAAAAAAAGAATATTAAGAGGTGAAAAGGAAAAAGGCCAAGTAATATAAAGGTAGACCCATCAGAATTACACCTGACTTCTCATTGAGAATGAGAGACAATGAAAGCCAGAAGGTCATAGTCAAGCATTATGCAGACATTAAGAGACCATGGATGCCAGCCCAGACTACTATACCCAGCAAAACTTTCAATCACCATAAAAGGACAAAATGAGATATTCTATGAAAAAACTAGATTTCACCAATACCTAGCCACAAACCCATCCTTACACAAAAAACAAGAAGGAAAACTCCAACCCACGGAAGTTGGCTACACCAACAAAAACACAGACAATTGATGGTCTCATAGCAGCAAATCCCAAAGACGGGGAAAATGAACAAATTAGCATCACCAACAATGAAAACTAAATTAACAAGAGACAGCAATCACTGGTCAATAATATCTCAATTTAAATGGACTCAACTCACCTATAAAAAGTCACAGGCTAACAGACTGGATACAAAAACAGAATCCATCCTTCTTCTGCATACAAGAAACACTTCTCAACCTCAAAGACAGACATCGTCTCAGAGTAAAAGGTTAGGAAAAATATACCAATCAAATGGACCTAAGAAACAAGCAAGTGTAACTATCCTAATATCTAACAAAATAGACTTTGAGATAAAATCAGTCAAAGAGACAAAGAAGGTTATTTCATATTAGTCACAAGAAAAGCCCATCAAGAGGAAATCTCAGTACTGAACATCTTTGTCCCAAATACAAGGGCAACTTCATATGTAAAAGAAACACTTCTAAAGCTTAAATAAACATTAAACTCCACATACTAATAGTAGGAGACTTTGACACTCCCCTCTCACCACTGGACAGATCAGTCAGACAAAAAAATGAACAGAGAAATAAGAAAACTAACAGATGTTATGACTCAAATGGACTTAACAGATATTTATAGAATATTCCATCCAAACAGAAAAAAAATACCTTCTTCTCAGTACCTCATGAAACATTCTCAAAAATTGATCACATACTCGGTAACAAAACAAACCTCAACAAATACAAAAAATTAGAATAACCCAATGTACCTTATCAGATCACCATGGTCTAAAACTAGAAGTCAACAACAATACTAATTTCAGAAAACACACAAACACATGGAAATTAAACAGTGCTCACCTGAATCATCAATGGGTCAAGGAAGAAATAAAGGGGGAAATTAAAGACTGTAAAATCCAATGAAAATAGTTGTAATTAGGGGAGAGGTGTTTGGGTTGTATATTCCCAGCGCCTTGCTCCCAGCCCCCAGCTGCTGGCCTGCTCAGCCACTGGTTGCTTGCTTATGCCCGAAATGAGAACATGAGAACGGTATTCATTTAAACTCTGCCTGGCTTATGATCACTAGCCTTTTCTTGGCTAGCTCTCACATCTAAACTAACCCATTATAAAAGTCTGTATGTCACCACGAGGTGGGTGACTTATCAGACGGAACTTCCTTCTGCTACAGGGGCCCCATGGCGACTGGCTCACTTCCTTTCTTCTCCTCCCAGAACTTTCGTTCTGTCTACTCCGCCCACCTAAGGGCTGACCTATCTATAAGTCAGGCAGCTCTTTATTCAACCAATAAGAGTAATACAAAATACAGGAGAACACTCCCACAT
>JAQHUG010000223.1:2450032-2474700 GCA_028555095.1 Dicrostonyx torquatus | reverse complement strand
AGATGGAGGGGGGAGTGCCTTGGGCTCCCCATAGGACAGGGTATCCTGCACCATCTTAAGGAAGCAGGGGGAGGACGGTGGGGTAGTGGGGGAGCAGGAGGGCCGGGAACAAGGGGAGTAAATGTAAATTTTGCTTTTAACAATAAAAAATTTTAAAAAGTCTCTAAGAAATTAAAGGAGAGATTTGATTTTCTTAAATCTTACTGTTTATTAGATAAAGTATTCTACAGAGCTTGTAAGGTTGGAACACATGAATATGGGTCTTCTGAAAGGCTTACAAACAGGAACACATCTGGTTTCTTCTCAAGCCAGTAAGAATATTTGTGGAAAATATTGATAAGTATGTAATGGTTTCATAAGTAAACTTTGCTATATTCTCACCAGTAATAAAATTCAAGAAGATTTTTATATAACAGAGTAATAAAATGGATGCATTCTAGTTTCCATTTCTGTTGAAGTCCTAACAGCAGGTTTTAAATTTCCACATTTTAACTAGTTAGTTTTAACACCAATCTGACATACTTGGGAAGAGAGAGTCTCAACTGAAAAAAATTACTCCATCAGATCAGGCTGGGGTCATGTTTGGGTAAATTTCTCTTGGTTGCTACTTGATGGAGGGGCCCACTGTGGGCAGAACCGTCTCTAAGAAGCCAGGTCTTGGCTGTATAAAAAGCCAAAATATGAACCATAAGGCAACCCAGTAAGCAGAGTTCAATGATGGTCTCTCCACTGTTGCCTTACTTGAATAATGTACTGTATCCTATAAACCAAATAAACCCTTTTGTCCCTTAAGTTGGTTTTGTTTGGCATATTACAACAACAGTAACTAAAATGGGCAGGAAGACAAGAATCAACACAGCATGCTCAAATGAGCTAAGCAAAATCCTGCTTTCAGGTATGAAGTGTTGGCTCAGACAGTAAGAACACTGGCTGCTTTTCCAGCAGACCCAGTTTTAATTCTCAGCACCCACATGGAGGCCCACAGCTGTCTGTAACTCCAGTTCTAGAGGATCTGACACCCACATATAGACACATATGCAAGCAAAACACCTACTCACATAAAAATTTTTAAAATCATTAAAAAATTAAAAAGAACAAAAAGCCCAATTTTCATAGCCTCAAACTTTCATTGACACCAATGTTCTGAAAGGTGGGGATAAGGATTTAAAGACAAAATTTTTAAAAGGGAGATGGAAATTAATTCTTATGTCAAGCTCATCTAGAATGTCTGCAGCAAAACACTTGAAGACTATTCTCTGGGAATTTTTGGAAACCATTGTGAAAATCAGGACTATGGTCACCTTGCTGTCCACAAGAAACACAGTAATGATGTAAAGAGATGTTGTGACAGGAAGTCCTCTCTCTATGATGTCTTTAGAAAAGTTGGAGATGTGACCTGGGTGTCCTAAGGATTGTGTTTTATTTATCCTGATATCGTGATAAAACACTCTGACCAATGGCAGCTTAGGAGAACTAAAGAGGTGTGAGATTTAACGAAGCCTCGAGTGGCTGTGTAAAGAACAGATGAAGTCCTAAGTGAATGATATAGTTTGACATAGTTCTTGTCAAGGACCAATGCCTTAGACCCATGAGAACTTGTCCAGGCCTTCCCTTGTGGTAAGACTCAGAGGTATGGCCAATGTTGACAGTGTGTGCAAGTACAAATGTTTACAAATGGTTGACCAGTGTGTGCAAAACCACAGCCTTTTCCCTGATGGTTGTAACCAAGACTGGCCCCATACAGCTAATTCCTCCTCACTCTGCTGCAGATAACACATGTACTGAGTTTCTCAGTTGCTGGGTAGGTGCCAATCCATTAGACTGAATACAGTCCACCTGACCCTAGCATTTCTGTATGTCTGTGTGTCTTGTGTGTCTGTCCTTTCTTCATTTTCTCACTACCCCAGTTAGGTTTCCAGAACCAATCCATGCAGGGTGTGGCAAAAGCATTTATTTGAAGTAACATTTCCAGGTCACATCCACCACTGACTTTTCAGGGCAGGAATATAAAGGCAGGAACTAAAGCAGAAACCATGGAGAACACCGCTCCTTGGCTTGCTCACTAATTCTTCTCAGCTATCTTGTTTAGCGTGGCCTACTTGTGTATGGGTGGCACCATTCATAGTGGGATGGATCCTTCTATAGTAATTCATATCAAGACAATTCTCCACAGACATACTCATCGAGGCAGTTCTTCAATCATAGCTAACCTCTCAGAGAACTTTCAAACTGTGTCAAGTGACAATTAAGGCTGATTGGGATAGTGTGAAAAGAGTCATAAACTAGATATGAATATGATCATCCAAGCCAAGGGAACAAGGTGTAATAAATGCCATGGAGGTGTAGGGGATGTGGGTGTGGGTGTGAGTGGTTGTATTTCTCTGTGTCTGTGTCTCTCTGTGTGCCTTTGTGAAGGATAAATTCTCAAGTACCTAAGAAAATACTCAATGTGCAATCACTTTTCGTGACCCCAAAGACAATGCCATACTCCAAAGATGCAACAATGAGATGGTACCCAGCAGTGGTCGAGTAGAATGACCTGTGTCATCTTTATGAGGAATGAATGCCAATGACATCTTAAATCTTCCATTAAGAACCTCTTTTCCCAGTGCTTTCCTCCTGCATCACAGATATAACTGAAGTTCTATAACATTTAGTTGATAATGTCACTCTAGTGATCCAGGACAGCCTGACCACTTGAAAAACAGAAACTAACAGAAAACGCTACGCTATTGGGCACTACATCTCTATTAACTACTCAGTTTCTTTTTTAAAACTATAGAAATTAAAAGATTTTCTATTACCAGTCATTGACCAGAAATGCTATGGAACTGGACCTAGAGTTCACAAGGAAGGAACCATTTCATAAAAATGAGTTTGAAAAACCTTGGCTGAGAGGTTATCATTCAGTTATATAATGTTGAGGAAATAGGTCTGATGTTTGTATATTACTTTTCAATAACAAACTAATTCATCAAAAGAAAGTTGAGCAAAACACTGTGTAGAGAAGAGGGATGGAGAGGTACAAAGAGGCGAAGGTGTGTGCTAGGCCCCTAGGGTGTTGACGGATACTTTAGAAGCAGCTGTGAGATATTAGAAACCCTTTGGTTTCATAATTATACTTACTTGTTTTGTTTTCATTTGGAAATAAGAATTCAGGAGGTCCAGGAATTTTCCAGAAGAAACTTGTTAATGAGCTACCTTCTTTGAAGACTGGCAGAAAGCTGGTGCTTTCCACCTTTCCTATTTGAGAACCATCGCCATGTGCCTGGAACAGTGCTCAAGCACCCACACCATCACCCTACCAGGTAAGCTACACACACATGCTTCGGTCTGTTGGCTCCTTAGGGTGTGGGTACATAAGAGGGCTTGGTTAAGCCCTCTTAACCCTCTAGAGCTGCAAACCCTTGCAACCCACTGCATACAGTTAATAAGTGCCGAAGGGAGTTAAGACGAATGAGAAGACTCCTACCCTGCAATAAAGGGGAATGTATCCACTTGTAGGAGTCTGAAGATTGATAGTGGATTAAAGTAGCTACCTCAAAAGCATTTATCACATATGACTGTGCCATCACAGAGTTACACAAGGAACACAGACTACTAGCTGTCATGGATTTAAAAAGGAGTTGACTGCAGCTGTGAAAGAATAGAACAAGAGATCTATAGGGGAAATGGTCCCACAGCTTGACTGTGGTAGCCATCCCAAGAATATACACACAGAATAAAATTGTATAAAACTAAACTCACCAACACAAATATATGTGTATAAAATTAATTAAAATGAATATGCAAACAAATTATTTCAATAGGTTTCTGGTTATAGCTTTATAGTTTTCTAGAATATGCAAATAAATTATCTCAATACTTTTCTACCACCTAGGGAAATAAGATGAGGAAGATATGGCAGCTCTATCATTGCTGATAAATGTACGTGATCTTATAAGTATGTAAAAGTAGATGCTAGAACCTGGGTACTTGTGCCTTTCATGCCTTAAGTGTTTCATCAGTGGGAGCTTACTGATTATTACAAGCCATGAATGAAAGTAACTGTGCAGGAATGCCTCATAATGACAGGAGAGTAGAACTGCACTCCTCAAATTTATTGTATTTCATTATTATCTGTGATGTTTTGAGCCAAGGTCTTGCTCAGTAACCTAGGCTATGTAAGCTGTAACATGTAAATATTGGCAAAAACAATGTGCTGCATTGCCCATGAAGTTGTTTATGTGAAACTTTTACATTTCCATATCTACCCCTTTCTGGCAGCACTATGATATGATTTAAAAAAAAAACAAAAACAAAACAAAACACACAGGCCTAGGTCAATCAGAACACGTAAGAGCCCTACCTGCACTCAGAACCCTCCAACTCCCTCAGTTGGCTGACCCCATGCACTGTCACCACTCCCACTTACCCATCCCCACTTCCATGCATGCACCTCTACACCAGCAGACATCCACTGCTCAGGAGCAGGACACGCTAGCCAGAACAAATAACCCACCTGCCTTTAGAACCGTCCCACTATCTCTGTTTACAGCCCAAAAGATCCAAGCCTCTGATACCTTGCCACCCACTCCTACCTCCACTGACCACTCACTTGCCCCTGCTGCTGTGCCTTCACCCCTGCATGGACAGATATCCACAGCTCAGGTGCAGGTCACAGCAGTCAAAAAAACAAAGATACCCTGCTAGACCAAAGGTCAGGCTACTACCAGAAGGCCAGCCCCCAACTCTGATGGAGACTCCCTGCTGGACCAGAGGTCATGCTGTCCACCAGAAATAAAGACCACAAAGGCCAGAAGGTCAAAGAGGAAAGAGAAACCAAAGAACAAAACCCCATCCACCAAACACAAAATCAGAAATTGGCTTCTAGTCCTATATTCATCCCAAATCCAGATGACTAGATGCCAGTATAAGAATACAACAGGGGGCTGGAGAGATGGCTCAGTGGTTAAGAGCACTGACTGCTCTTCCAGAGGTCCTGAGTTCGATTCCCAGCAACCACATGGTGGCTCACAACCATCTGTAATGAAATCTGGCGCCCTCTTCTGGCATGCGGGCATACATAGAGGCAGAATGTTGTATACATAATAAATAAATAAATCTTTAAAAAAAAAAAAGAATACAACAGTAAGAGTACCAAAAGAGCCCAGATATCCTATTACAGCAATCCTGGAATAGTTGGACACAGAGGAAGCACAAGAAAACAACCTTAAAACCAACTTTATGAAGATTTTAGAGGTCCTTAAGTAGAAAATGAATAATATTTTAAGGTAACATGGAAAAAGCAAACAATTGGAGAAATGAATAAATCCCTTGAAAAAATCCAGGAAAAATAATGGGAACAAACAAATAAATCCCTTAAAGAAAGTTAAGAAAAAACAAACGAACAGGTGAAAGAAATTGATAAAACTATTCATGACCTGAAAACAGAAACAGAAGCAATAAAGAAAACACAAAATGAGGGAATTCTAGAGATGGAAAACCTAGGTCAGCAAACAGGAGCTACAAACACTATACCCATGAAAACACAGGAAATAAATAATCTCACACCAGAATAACCCTAAGAAGGGAAACTCGTGTATACATTACCACCGCTACCAACACCCACAACAAAATAACAAGAATCAACAATCATTGGTCTTTAATATATTTCAATATCAATGCATTCATTTCCACCAATAAAAAAATCGAAGAAAAGTGAATAGTAGGAAATATAATTCAGACTGCACTTGAATTTTGGAGAAAGAACTTTTCTATTTGTGCTCATGTTACTTGTCCCAACTGTAGGATTATTTAATGAATTTAATATATAAAAATAAACAAAAAATAAAAAAGAAAGAAAAGGATAAAATAATGGATTTGAAGCCAATGATAATGGCACAGGGACCTATCTATCTCTTCTGCATGTATTAGCTTTTTGGGAACCTATTCTATATGGATGCACACCTTCTTAGACCGAGATGGAGGGGGGAAGGGCCTTGGGCTTTCCACAGCGCAGGGTATCCTGCCCCATCTTAAGGAAGCAGGGGGAGGGCAGTGGGGTAGTGGGGGAGCATGAGGGCCTGGGACAAGGGGAGTAAATGTAAATTTTTCTTTTAACAATAAAAAAAGAATGGATTTGAAAACAAGATCCATCCTTCTGCTGCATACAAGAAACATTCCTCAACATCAAAGACAGGCATCAACTCAGAGTAAAGAGTTAGAAAAGATTTTCCAAGCAAATGACACAAGAAACAAGTTGGTATGGCCATTCTAATATCTAACAAAATAGACTTCCAACCAAAAGTAATCAAAATATATAAAAAAGGGTACTCATACTCACCAAAGGAAAAATCCTCCAAGATGATGTCTCAGTTCTGAGCATCTGTACCACAGATGTAGGGCACATTGCTAGAGCTTAAATCACATATCAAATCCCATACATTGTGGAACTTTAATTTCAACAATGGACAGGTCATCCAGACAAAAACTAAACAGAGAAATAGTAAAACTTACAAATGTTATGACTCAGATGGATCTAATATCTACAGAACATTTCACCCAAACACAAAAGAATATACCTTCTTCTCAGGAAAAGTTCTTGCAAATATAACCATGTATTCAGTCATAAAGCAAGTCTCAACAGATACAAGAAAACTGAAATAATCCCTTGTATTCTAACAAACCACCACAAACTAAACTTGGATTTCAACAACCACAGAAACAACAGAAAACAACAAACTCATGGAAACCGAATAACTCTCTACTGAATGACTACTGGGGAAAAGCAGAAATAAAGAAAGAAATCTAAGACTTCCTAGAATTCAATGAACATGAATGCACAACTGATGTGGGAGTGTTCTCCTGTATTTTGTATTACTCTTATTGGTTGAATAAAGAGCTGCCTGGCTTATAAGATAGGTCAGCCCTTAGGTGGGCAGAGTAGACAGAAAGGAAGTTCTGAGGAGAAGAAAGGAAGTGAGCCAGTCGCCATGAGGGTCTCGCAGCAGATGGAAGTACCGTAGAACCGTCCGGTAAGTCACCCACCTCATGGTGACATACAGACTTTTAAATGGGTTAGTTTAGATGTGAGAACTAGCCAAGTAAAGGCTGGTGATGATGGACCAGGCAGAGTTTAAATGAATACCTTCCTCACATGGTTATTTCGGGTGCAAGCAACCAGCTGCTGAGCGGGCCAGCGGTTGGGGGCTGGGAGTTGGGTACCGGGAACACAACCCGCACCTCTCCCGCCACTTACAACAGATTGGCGCCAACGTGGCTGGTTAAATCCACTTAAAAAACCTGAGGAGGCTTTAAAAGGAATTCTAGATAAAGTTTAGCACAGCTGGCAACTTGCCATAGCTCCTTTAAGAGACTTCCTGACTCAGCAAAGCAACACTGCAGAGGCAGTTTTAAAGCAGGGCTTTCTGTCTGTGCCGCCAATGTGGCCTCTGGCTCCGGCGGGAGACAGACCATTTCGGTGGGGTTTTCTGAGTGGAATGTTGCGGCTTGCTTGCTTGATGGCACTGTGGGCTCACTGTGTGCACTGTGTGCCTGGAGCTGCATGGCTCAGGAGGAGCAGCATGGCTCCAGCTCCACCATGCTGGAATGTGCTGATCTTAGGCAGGAGCTGCCTTAATTATCATAACAAAAGCGCACTTAAGGTTTACACTAGGCAGTACCTTGAATTTTTAAAAGCTGCTTAGCGTTTTAAGGAACTGCTCCTGTACATTAAAGAATTACAGATACATAATAAGACAGATTCAGACATAAAAGACCTCTATGAGTCACACTGTTAGATAAATTACATAGGCTTTGGAGACAGAAGAAATAAGATAAACAATGCCTTTTAAAAAAAAGGGTAAAGTCTTTAAAGAGACAGAATACAAATAGTTATAGAAGCCACATAAAGATGGAAAATTCACAGAATGTCTGGATTATGTATTTTATTGTGTTTTCTTTAAATTTCTTGACTGTGAAGGAGCTAAATTCAGAAAGACATCTCATTATATGGACTGCCAAGCTAAACCACCATATATGTTTTGAAGGTATTATGACTTCCAAATATGGGTCTAAGTACATGATGCTTTGGAAAGGTTCTTCTTTTGTTTTCACAGAAGATGAGAACCTATGGTCTTCTCCTATACCAATCTGGTATGATAGACCACGCCCTCCTGAAACGTTGCCATGAACAACTTCAGAAAATTACTTCACTCAACTGCAAACTGAGATATACCTGCCACATAGGTTATACCATGAAAGACCTAATTAACATCGCCCCCATACAGCAGGAAGAAGTTTGGAGAGAGATAACATCGTCCATATTCCCAAATATTGTTTATAAATGCATTTTTTAATTTTTTACATTTAAACGGGGAGAGGATATGGATATGAATAATTTGCATTGGTATAAATTTTGACTTACTGATACAAGTTTAAGATAAATTTTGTTATATGTATATATGTTTCTGATCTTGATTAAGGTATTATGATTGTGTAGTTCATTTAAAAATGTAATGTATAATTAGGAAATATAGATTATTGATAGATAATCATCTATAATAGTTTAGTTTGTAGTCATATTAGATTTTCTAAGTATGCATAGATATATTTTAGATAGCCATTCTTCATATCTTTCAAAGACGACAGAATATGGCATTTAATTTTTTAAGAACTTAGGGCTTTTCATGACAATGAGACACGTCTGCTCCTGACAGCACCAAGCTACTTCCTGAAGAAGACAGGCATCGAAGAGGCTCCTTATGGAGTTTGCTAGCCATTTGGGTAAGAAACTGCTCTTGCCTGGACTGCTTAAATGGACACAAAGAACCCGCATAAATCATGACCACATAAGCAATTTAATAGGCCTATAACCCCCAAGGAAATAGAAGCAGTCATTAAATGTCTCCCAAGCATAAAAATTCTAGGTCCACATTTGTTTAGTTCAGGATTCTACCAGACTTTCAAAGAAGAGCTAATACAATACTCCTCAATTTATTCTACAAAATAGAAACAGAAGTATTGTCAAATTCATCTTATGAGGCCACAGTCACCATAATACCCAAAACACAAAGATTCAAGAAAGGAAGAGAATTACAGACCAATTTCCCTCTTGAATATTGATGCAAAAATACTTAATAAAATACTGGTAAACCAAATCCAAAAACACATTTAATACCATCAACCATGATCAAGTAGACTTCATCCCAGAGATGCAGGGATGGCTCAGCATATGAAAATCTGTCAATGTAATCCATTATATAAACAAACTGAAAGAAAAAAACACATGATCATCTCATTAGATGCTGAAAAAGTCTGACAAAATCCAACATCCTCCATGATAAAGGTTGGAGAGATCAGTGATACAAAGGACACACCTAAACATAATAAAGGAAATCTATAGCAATGGAGAGAAACTCAAAGGAATTCCACTGAAACCAGGAACAGGACAAGGCTGTCCACTGTGACCATATCTATTCAATCTAGTACTTGAAATTCTAGATAAAGCAATAAGACAACTAAAAGAGATCAAAAGGATCCAAAACCAAAAGGAAGAAGCTGAAGATCATTATTTGAAGGTGATATGATAGCATTATATCAGCAACCCCAAAGTTCTACCAGAAAATTCCTATAACAAATAAACACCTTAAGCAAAGTGGCTGATTAACTAAAAACAAAACAAATAGCCAAAAATCCAAAGCAAAACAACAAATGGACTGAGAAAATAATCAGGGATACGACACTTTTCATAATAACTGAAAATATAAAATATCTCAGGGGAAATCTAACCTGTATGATAAAAACTTCAAGTCATTAAAGAGAGAAATTGAAAGCTATAATAGACAATGGAAAGATCTCCTATTCTCATGGTTATGTAAGATAAACATAGTAAGAATGCCCATATTACCAAAAACAATCTACAGATTCAATGTAATCCCCATCAAAATTCCAACACACTTCTTTAAAGGCTTCTAAAGAATAATGCTCAACTTCATATGAATAAACAAAGACCCCAGGATTGTTTCAGCTATAAATAAATAAAAACCGCATGGTATTGGCATAAAAACAGAAAGGTGTATCCAATCAAAGGCTCAGAAGTAAATCCACACATCTATGGACATTTGACTTTTTACAAAAAAGTCAGAATTATAAAATGGAAAGCAGAAAACATCTTCAACAAATGGTGCTGGACCAACTGGATCTGAGTATGTAGAAACATGCAAATAGGGTCATATGTATCCCCATGCACAAAAAATAAGTCCAAGAGAATAAAAATCTCAACATAAAATTATTTAAACTAAACTGGATAAAAGAGAAAATAAGGAATAGGACAGGCACAGGAGACAACTTCCTGAAAAGAATACCAATAACACAGGCACTAAGATCAACAATTAATAAATGGGATCACGTGAAACTGAAAAGCAAAGAACATTGTCAATAGTACAAAATGGCAACCTACTGAGTGGAAAAGATTTTCACCAACTCCATCATCTGACAGAAGGCTAATTTACCAAATAAAGAACTTAAAAACTAGACACCAAAAAAAAAAATTCAAAAATGGGTACAGACCTAAACAGAATTCTGAACAGAAAAATTTTAAATGGCTAAGAAGCACTTAAATAATTGTTCAACATCCTTAGCCATCAGGGAATGAAAATTCAAACTAAATTGAGATGCCATCTGTCAGAATGGCTAATAACAATAACACTAGTGACAACTCATACTGCCAAGGATGTGGAGTGAAGGTAACACTTCTCCATTGCCAGTGGGAATTCCAGCTTGTATAGACACTATGGAAATTAATATAGTGGTTTCTCAGAAAATTTTAAATAAATCTACCTCAAGCCCAGTTATACCACTTCTAGCCATACACCCAAAGGATGCTCCATTCTACCACAAGGACATGTGCTCAACTATGTTCCCAGGAGCTCTTTTATTAGTCAGAAATTAGAAACAACCTAGATGTCGCTCAACAGAAGATGGATAAAGAAAATGTGGTCATTTATATAATGTAGTAGTACTAAGCTGCTAAAAAAAAAAAAAAAAACTTCATGAAATTTGCAAGCTAATGGATGGAGCTAGAAAAATATCATCCTGACTGAATTAGGTACTACAGACCCAGAAAGGAAAACATGGTATGTGCTCACTTCTAAGTGAGCATTAGCTATAGAGTGAAGGATTATAATGCTACAATCCACAGACACAGAGAGGCTAAGTAACAAGGAGGGTTCAATCTCCCAGGGCAGGGAACATAAATCGATATTGTGGTGGGGGTGGAAGGAACAGAAGGGATCCGGTGGGTGGGGGTGGGGGATAATAGAGGAAGAGAGTACTGAGAGAGACAAATGAAATTGATGGGAATCTAAGGAATGAGCTAGAAACCTCATGCCATGGAAACTCCCAGGAATCTATGAAGGAGACCCTACCTACGATTCCTAATAAGGGAGGATATAGAGCCTACTATGGCCATTTCCTGTTACCAAGATTTTCAGTGGAGGGTTTGGAACACCAATCCAGCCACAAACTATTCGAACTAACATTTAACATGCCTACAAGATGTGCTGTGTGGTAAAGGTAGCAAGACTGGGAAAGTGACCAATCAATGACTGGTGCAGTTTGAAACCCATGACACAAGGGTCAAGAACCAGAGGGTGGATAGCCCAAGGACCAAGAATAGAATCAAATCAGACTGAAAACAAAAAACGAACAGAAAACTTCAGGCCTAGAAAGAAGGACTAGTTACTGCAATTCTGCCTGGCATGCACCTGTTCATAACTGTAAACCAATTAATTTGAGATCTTCATCTGTAGAATGGCAATAAATATAAGAATATACAATAGAATAGTGGTTCTCAACCTGTGGGTCATGCCCCAAACAGGGATTGTGTATCAGACATCCTGAATATCAGATGTTTTCATTACAATTCATAAAAATAGCAAAATTACAATTATGAATTAGCAACAAAAGTAATTTTATTGCCGGGGGAGTTCACCATAATATGAGGAAGTATATTAAAGGGTCTCAGCATTAGGAAGGTTGAGAACCACTGCAACAGAGTGAATCAGCCATGCCCAGCTTATATTGAGGTGTAGAACAAACAAAACAGACCCAGCAGAGAATATTCAGGAATATTATACACATGAACTGCAATATCTGAAAGATGTGGGAGTCAGATATCCCTCTGGCCACTTGCTACTAACTTCGTTGCTCCACTGCTGGTGTGCCTTCAGCAGACACCCAAGCTTAGAACACTGGTCTGTGATCAGTGTCTTGCTACCCTTTGCCAACTTGCCTTGATGACTAGGAGGGTATCATTCTGCAACCCAGGCTGGCGTGGAATGTTATTATAAAATAAACAAATGTGGGTGAAAACTCAAAGTGTAGCACTGGATTCAAATTTTAATTCTTTAAGAATTTGTGTGTGTGTATGCATGCGAGAATGCATGTGTGCATGCATCCATGCATGTGTGTGTGCATGTGTACAGTACCTGTAGAGGCCAGAAGAGGATATCAGATCCCCTAGAGTGCCCTTACATGTGGGTGGTGGTTGTGGACCACCTGAACTGAGTACTGACAACTGAACTCCAGTCTTCTGGAAAATCAGCAAGCACTATTAGCTACTATCTCTTCACTATCCAAATAACAGTTCATTCAAGGTAAAAGCAGAGAAAAGTTGAAGAGCATGAGTGTTTCCATTTTAAAAAAAATACAACCTCAGACCTAGGAGACAGCTCAGAGTGCAAGGGTACCACTAAAACTAATGACCTGAGTTCAGACCCCGAAATCCACTTAGTGACATGAGAGAAATGACTCCCACAAATTGTTCTATTACCTTCTCATGTGTGTATACACACACACAAATATTTATATGTAATTAATAAAAAAGCATAACAGTTTTTCTTTAGGATCATAGGCTTTTTGTCTCCCAAGTGGGAAGAATAAAATATCTTGGGCCAACAGAGACCCAAGTCACTCCATGAACAGAAGTAAAGAGATATCAGAATTATATATGTGTTGAATAGTCATCTTAATATTTTATTTATACTTAAAACTACAGGATAATTTCTCCATGCCTATCAATATTACTTAGAAAATAATACGAAAAATATATTGTTTTAAAAGTTTAATTTTGAGCTTAGTCAAAATTCAAATTTAGTCCAAATGACTGCGAAAATATTTTTATGAAATAAACAAAATACAACCACCAAAGAATGCCTAGAAAATGATAGTAGGATTTAGAGAGCAAAACAATATGATATTATATATAAAATATGAAAAATAATATTTTTATTTGGATAATTATATTAATAAACTCTTAGAATTAATTTTCCTAAAATCATTTGAAGCTTAAAATTATTCAAATTAAGGACAGAGGATAATACAAAGAGAAACGAAAGGAAAATATTTGAAAAATCCATTGGGATATATTTTATGTTTAATTAAAAATATAAATATAACGTATAATGGATATATAATATATAGTTTATGGAGTTATGCCACATGGGGCGAGAATGCTTTCCTCAAGATCCAAAGACTATCTAACAACCTCCGTGACAGCATACAAAATCTCTCTTAAAGTTATTGTTCGGGGAATCCACAAGGGCCACAGAACTCTATGCTCTTGGTTGTCTTCCAGAACTTAAAGACAAGACCATTACAGAAGGCACCGCAAAATTTGGACACAGGACTTGGAGGAATTGGACAGGAACTAACTAGAAAGCTTCCTCACCGAAGATCACTCGCACAGTAGCTGATGGTGTGAAACAAACGGCCAAGGAAGAGAAGAAAGCAACAGCCTCACCCAGCTGTAAAGCTTAGGAAGCAAACAGCGACAGTCATGGTAGGCGTACGCTGGTGTGTAATGTCGCACTTCAGTTAGGAAGCAAACAGCGGCAGTCATGGTAGGCGTACGCTGGTGTGTAATGTCNGTAATGTCGCACTTCAGTTAGGAAGCAAACAGCGGCAGTCATGGTAGGCGTACGCTGGTGTGTAATGTCGCACTTCAGTTAGGAAGCAAACAGCGACAGTCATAGTAGGTGTACGCTGGTGTGTAATGTCACACTGCAGCCTTGAGAGTAACCAAAAAACTTGCTTTGATAGATAATCAGAAGACAACTCATAAAAGGATTTATCAAAATGGGAATATATGACAAACCATCTTAATGAAACATCTGTATATAATAAAAATGTTTAAAGTTAGAAAACACGTATTTATAAAAAGTAAAATAACTTTCATTAAATTTAGGAACTAGAAAGGTTTCCTGTATAGGTGCTGTGCTTCAACATGTGTCTTAAAGCAGTTGTTTAGGCAGCAAGAGAGAAGAGACGTTATTATTAGAGGTCGTATTGTTTCGTTTTTAACCTAAAGACCCAATGAAGAAATTACAAAATTATAACTCTCCCAATAATTTATAACATCATTAATCTTCCTGGTTAAGGTAAAAATAAAAGTAAAGAATAGAAATCAACAACCTTCTAGAAATAAGCATGATTAATTTGAAAGCAAAAATAGGAGAAATGATTCTGCTTAGGAATCAACTAGAAAGAAAAATTTTCTCTGTGTCTGTGTGTGCCCAGGTGTGCATGATGACAGAGTTCAGCCGAGCGCATCATTGCTCAGGGGCTTAACAGAAAAACTGACTGACTAATCCATCCATATAAAACTCAAAAGACAAAGTCAACGGGAGGGATGCAGATTCCATGGTACCAAGAAAATGTTTGATATTTTACAATGTAAAGTATTCAATTACAGCCAGACAGTGGTGGCACACACCTTTAATCCCAGCACTCAGGAGGCAGAGGCAGGCAGATCTCTATGAGTTCAAGACTGGACTTCTCTACAGAGTGCGTTCCAGGACAGACACAGCTACACAGAGAAATCCTTTTTAAAAAGCCGGGGGAGGAAGGGACAGACAGATGGAAGGAGGGAAGGAAAGAGAGAAGGAAGATCCAGTAACACAAAGAAACAATATTTAAGACAAATTTTATGTAAATGCTAGACAGTTAGTAGCTTCAAATATGCCATCTTATATGGAAGAGGACAAGTTCTTGATGGAGATGTTAGCACTGCACACGCAGATGTGAGCACCAGGCCTTATCTAAGCAATTCCCTAAAACTGAGAAGCATGGGCTTGTCAAAAGCAGTTTTGGGAGCATTGTTTCCAGAGAATGGAGATGGTTCCTAACCCAAGTTACAACACGGAAGCACTGCCTTAAGGACCTTAACTCCCTTCCACCAGTCACAGACTCACCATAGAAATATTTACCGATGTGTTAAAGTTTAAAGTATAACTAACTTTTCCTCTAGTTACAAGTTTGAGAAGAGTCCACTGGTGAAGCTGGGTCCTCAACATGTTGACAACAGCTGAGACTCTTACATAGACCCTTCTCTCCAGAAAACCAAATAAAAGGGCAAGACTGAGAAGTGCTCTCCAATTCCTTTAGTTCATTAGCTGAAACAGGAAGCTGATTTGGACTGACAAGGACAATAAAGATGTCTGTCCAGAAGACCGAATAGAACAAAAGAAACTCTGGAGGAACAAAACCAGCAGTGCTTTGGATTACACACATTTGAGAGCAAGAGAACCAAGCCTACTCATTTCATCCCTAAATCACTGTGGGGAAAAGTGAGATGGCTTTTGTTACGAATATCCGCTAAATACAGGAAAGTCAATTTTCTGCTCATAAAAGCAAACTGAAAATAGGTAGAAAATTTCCCTTTATAAGACTCTTACAAGGCATAAATACTAATGATGTCACTATAAAGTTAAGAGAATAAGAATATCTTCATTGGGAGATTGACTTCATAATAAAAAAAATCACAAAGATATACTAAGGTCATCAGCAAATTCTAAGCATCAAATCCCAAAGAAAATGGATTTCTTTTAATGGACATTAGATTTTCTTTGATGAACAAAGCTGCTCTCAACAATGAATACGTTTTTACGTCCAAACATGAGTATTAAATACAATTTAAAACACTTTTTCAGTGACAGGCGCTTAAAGCATAACCTCGTAGAAAGAAGGAAGGGAACTGGGACATGGCTAAAATGAAAGAATCAATCGTTTTTGGAAAAGAAAGAAACTAAACATGATAGCACAGAGCCCCCAGTGTTTACATGTTCACATGTGCTGCACACAGATATTGTACTAGGGTGACACTACAGACAAGTCACAGGCTCGTGAAATGTGGTAGAATTCTAAGTTGGCATTTTGTCAGTGTTAACTGAAAAAGGAGTTGATTTCTAGGCCTTGGGTTGTGGTCAGAGTAGACATGCAGGAGCCTGCTTAACATCCATGTAGACACACAAAAAGAAAGTTCATTGTGGACCTACCCTGCAGGATCATTTCAAAACTAATGTAATCATAGTACGCTAGGTATAAGAAGGCTAGTTAACTACTGAAGGCAAATAAAAATGTCTAAATTCTGATTCTGGCTTTCAAGGAACTTCAAATTCTTTCACTTAAATTGGTAGGTGTAGAACTGTGTTGCAAATCCAAGAAATGGGTAAGTTTGGGCTTCCCAGAGTTCATAGGTGGATGCTAAAAACTACGAAAGCGTAGAAGAGCTGATTAGAGAGATGAGCAGGTAATTTTAAAAGAGAAGAAGGCCCATGAGTACTCTGGGAGCCTCTCAGAGGCAATTTTTAGGGGCTTGATGTTCACAGAGCATCTCTTGTTATAAGCCAAGGTCTGAGTGAGCAGAGTGCTCTGGGGTGAGCCTGTCGGGAACCTGGGGAGGTGTGATTTGAATGGTGCTACAGCATCATCTCCAACTCTAGAAATACTGAGATCTTTGGTGTCACACAAGAGGTAGTAGTAAGCAAATGGACAGCCGTAAGCAAGTTCTTCCAAATAAATGATCATCTTACACCTAATAGAAGTCACTTTGGGTATAAAGAAAACTGACAGCAGAAGAAGACACTGCTGGCCATGGAGTCTAGTTAGAGTGAGTTCGTGATTGTGAAGATGAGAATGGAGGACCCAAATCAATGCATGAGCGATGAGGAGTGAGAGGACATGAGGGGCCAAATTGTGATACTTCCGTGACAAAATATAAAAGAACTGTAAACCAAATACATATGTGGGCTGTGAAGGCTGACTTAACCCTCTAAACTGGAGACAGGAGGATGGTATTACTAATAGGGCCAGAATACAAAACAAGACAAATATGTTAGTTTGTCTGAGGATGAGTGAATTCTGAAGGGCATAAGGGATACAGATAGGGGCATTAACAGCAGCAGACAAACACAAGCTCTCTTGACCACAGAATTTACAAGCTGAGAACTATATTTGAGTGTTTAAATTACTGAGAAAACCCTTCAGCTCTTTCAGTTGCTAAATTTGAACAATGCCATAGGCAAAACTTGCCTTACCTATTTTGTTTCTAGGCTCTACTAGACTAAAACGGAAGCTGTCGGCAAATGCACACTGAGGGTGAACTGCACCACGTGAGGAAGTTGTGACTCTGTGCCTTTTTCCCGTAGACTTTGTCCAGCAGGATCTGGTGACTGAATACCAGCACACCTGCCATCAGAGTTACCAGACCTGAATTCCAGCAAACCTGCTATCTTTTTCCTTCACCATAAGCAAAATTCTACAGTAGAACACAGGCGTGAACTACACCAGAGAATAGTTAGGTCTGCAACTAGAAATCAACAGTAAGTTAGCTCCTTGGGGAAAAACTGAGGCATTTCCTTCAGAAAATGGCCCATAGGCAAGCAGAGAGGCAGTCTTAGGTTCTGTCAGGGAATCCTGGAACTAAAGATGTGCCACAATTGATGTACCTGGTTTCGATCATCCACCAGCCTCTATCTTGCTCCCTCTTATTCTTGATGGTAGTATGTATTTTCCCTGAAAACCTATCTAACCATCAGTGGCATATGTTTCAGAAATTGGAAAAATCAACAGAACATCTTTAGATGTTTGGATGCATAAGCATTTTTTATTTGGGTCTCTTAGCCTGTTCTGACCTAAATTATAACAGTTCATGTATATGTCATTTTGTCCCCTTTTTAAAAAAGACAAGCTTGATTTATCCCAGTGCTTTTTTTTTATAGATAATGTATGTTAAGCATCATTAGAAAGGTGAGGCAAGGGATGAGGTACTCCTTTATCCATGGACAATATGCTCTTCTCAGAAGTACGTCGAGTCTAGAATATCTCAGAAACAAGCAACCTCCAACCTCCCGCACACTCATGCACAGGCCATTGACAAGGTGTCTCTGGCTGTAGCTGTTGGCCTGAAGGTGAAGCCAAATAGAAAACCTAAAAGAAGTGTGAGCATAATGCTACTCTTGACCTATTATATATCATTTTTGTTGTTATAATGATGTAAAAATAAAATTTCTGGTATCATTCTTTAAAAACTATACAACTCTTCAATTATTTAAATATATTATCTAAAGAAATCCATTTCTGGTAAAGACTAAGCTCTTGGAATTCAAATGCTTTGTTCATTGCAGCACATATTATGAAACTATCTAAAACTTCTTTTAAATGCAAAGAAACCATGGACAAAGTAAAGAGCACGAATGCAGTCTCTTGCTCTTCCATTCCTCCCCCATCCCACTTCTTCTTTTCCTCTTTCTTCCTCCACCTCTCTGATAAAGTAAATAAAATTTACATTTAAAAACATAATTTAGTTTAACACAATCACCCTCAAAGCAAGAGTGCACCCCGTGGATCCTCTTGAATATAAAACAGAGAGGTGAGAGAAAGAGAAAAAAAAAAGAACCTTCCACAGAGTTAGCACAGAAACTAGCTCAGTTGGAATCTTCACTAACACTGTAAATACAGCCCAGTCACCTTTACATGTGCAGACTGGCCTTGGGTGCCTCTCCTCACACATGCCTTATTCTTGCTTCCACGTCCAGCTCAAGTACAGGTACCTCAAGTTCTACAGGGGTTCAGGGCATCCTCCCTCTACCCAGGAGACTTGAGTCATTTTCAGAAATGCTTCCCCATCTCCCACATTGCATCTACATGAGAGGAGAAGAACAATTCACACCAGCATGTCCTAGGCTGCTTCATATATACGCCATCGCCAGATGTAAGAGAAAACTTCCCCATAAGTTAGACCTTATTTTTCTAAAGATATCAGATGTAAAGTCAGCATAGCATCCTGCATACTGAATTAGCAGAATGTGCACAAAATTCTGCTTTGTGAGGTAGCAGGTGTGAGGCTCAGTAGGCTAATACAATGGTGAAGAGACACCAGCTGTGGTGGGAAGAATTCCCACATGGATCCCCAGAGGCTGACCTATACATACACACCCCAAGAAAGTTCCTCCCTGGAAAGTGGAGGGAACACATGAATATGCAGATGAGGCGAGGTTAAGGTTGTAATTCACATGATCAGTAAGCTGGTCTTGAGATCATCAGAAAGAAGATTATCTTGAATGGTCTTGATTTAAGAGACCTTAAAGAGACCCTCTTGCTGATCTCAAAGGAGTAACTGTTCTCTTGTGAGGTCATGCCTGGGAGAGGCCGTGGTGCTATAATGCAGAGCAGGCTTTACCTGTTAGGAAGTGTGCCTACCTGACAGCTGCTAAGGGAAACAGTGCCTCATTTAGAAAGGTACAAGTCTATCAACCACTGATTTCGACTGGAATGGGACTTCAGGCCTCAGATGAGACCACAGGTCCAGATGACAACTTGTTTATGACCTTGTGGGCTTCCCAGAAGAAAACTCAGCTGATCCATGCTTAGACACCCAACTTCAAAGGGGAGATGATAAACCTCCATGTTGTGATGAGTGTTACAGAGAAATAGAACACTAACATAGGACACTTGGTTCCTAAGCGCAGACACCAGGAATACAAACAAGAGTTTACATCAACAGCAGATAAAAAACAAATCTTTGTGACCTTCAAGAAGCAGAGTTCTAGGGATGTTTCCCTCACACAAGCTCTACCAATTGGCTCATATATAATAAAGTACATTGCTTTACATCAACCTTCAATGACATTCTCCAAACCACAACTCAGCAAAGACTTAAGTGTGCTGGCTTCTGCCCTAACTTACTGGGCCCTTTGCTCAGTACTGGGTGGACTTTGTTTTTTTCTACACTTCTGACATGAAGAAAATAAAATAATAATAGCAATAGAAAAACACACATTGAAAATTAAAGAAAGAATTTCAACTTTAGTAAATTGATTTAGATCTTTTGAACAGGCTATATAAGAATACATAAAATAGCCGGGTGGTGGTGGCACACGCCTTTAATCCCAGCACTCGGGAGGCAGAGGCAGATGGATCTCTGTGAGTTCGAGACCAGCCTGGTCTACAAGAGCTAGTTCCAGGACAGGCCCCAAAGCCACAGAGAAACCCTGTTTCGAAAAACCAAAAAAAAAAAAAAAAGAATACATAAAATATACAAATGTTAACGAGTACTACCTCTGTTTTGCAAACCTTAGAAACCACATCACTGATTGGGTACATCAAGTTACAATTTGTCTTAAAAACCACAAAGGGAAAGAAACGTTCTGTTCAAATTGTGATAAGATTTGAAAAAAAATGTAGGCTATTTTGCACCATAATGTTTGAAATGGACACATCTTTTACCTTCCACAAAAGAAAGCTAAGTTTTCATCAAATGGTACTTAGTGACAAATATTCATGCTTAAAAAACTAGATTGTTTTCTAAATACATCCTAAATGTTTAGTCATTATACTTTCCCTTTAGCATTTATGATATTAGCATACTTAACACCAATACTGATTTAGAAAAATTAAAATGCACTAAACATAGTTAATAAAAGCATCTATGCAAGGATGAGCTATATGTTGGGTATGATGATAGTCATATGTGGTTTAAGTGAGAAGTGCTAATACATGTAATGACCAAATAAGTGCATTGCAATTATTTTTCTCCACAAATGGGTTGTATGGACCCAACAACTGAAGGGATGTTTGTTCTCTGATTCATCACACTCCAGTCAAACAAACTAGAAGATGTTTCAATATGTATGTTTTAATTTTATATAAGCAATATTTGTTTTCCAAAAATATTTATAAATTGCATATCTGAAAATGAAAGGAAAGAATATTTGATTGTTCATTTCAGGAGAGCATCACTGAGTGATGAAAAACTACCTTCTTCTCTGTTGCCCTGTCATACTATAAATTTGTAAGATCATGCTATAGACTTCTGGATGGGAATACTTTTTCTCCCACTGAGGAGACTTTTATAAAATGCTCTGAATTCTTATAAAACTTTTAAATTTGATAGTAAATTAGTGAGGATAATAAAAATCTGTATATTGTTTAGGTTAAAAGGGGAAATTTTGCCAGGATGTTTTCTCTATTTTTATTAAAATTGTTTAAAATAAAACTAAAACCCACATGACAATGGCTATAAAACATATTCCAGAAATAAAGTGGGGTGAACAGATTGAACTCAGTGTACATGGAATAAAGTAGCAATACAAATAATTCAGCACTTTTTAATTGCTAATGTGGTACTTGTAATATTTTAAGATGCATATACTCTTGTCTTTCAAAAGAAAATAAATTACTATTGTGACTGTATCAAGATAAAGGAGAATGCTCATATGAAAAATTTCAAGATTAGCACTATTTCTTAATATTGTGTCACCAAGAAAACATGCCATAATAAGAGGAACTAAACATTAGCTGGAAAGGTGATATCCTCACAATTCTAGATTTAGTAAATTCTGTGACTGAGAATTTACTTAAATTTTAGGTTAGTTAAGTCATCCTGCAATAAAAAAAAGTAAGTGAAAAATAACAATCTTTTTTGTAATGGAGTTTCTTGAGAGAAGAAGTACTCATTAAATGTAAAAAAGAAACTGGCCACTGCCAATCGACCTCTCTGTTGCTCACTGCTAGGGAGTACTGTGATTTCATGCACCCTAGTTCCCTCCAAAAATCCCCAAGACCCTGGGAGCACACATCAGACAAGTCACCAAATAGCTTTAGATATTTTTTAATTGTGCCAAAGGTTGACATATGATGAGCTTCTTGGATGAGGCTCCATTATTTAACAAGAATGTGTAGAATGGAGTGATTCACACACAGAGATCCATCTCTCCACATGTGCTAGCCTGCTCATCACGAGAGTCAGAAAGAGACAATATCCACACTCTACAGCCTCTTTGATTAGCAACTGAAATCCAAATGTCTCTCTGTAGTGATTCCCTGGGTTCTGCTGGAATGATTTGGTATGCACTGCACTCCATTCAACTTTAAATGACAATGACAAAAGCAAATCACCATTTCTAATCACCTCACCTTCAAAACTTGCACTCAGAACCAATGTTTAGAGCATCTTGGTTTGGAATATTCAAGTTAAGAACTGTCATCTGCTCAGGACTGCTCTTAGGGGACCCTGATTAGAGCTGGTAGAGACAGCAGTGCTGACTTTTGGTGGTGGTGGCACTGGCCAAAGACTTGAACTTGGCCTCAAATAATTTTTCTTATTGTCACCTACTAAAAAGCAATTACTTAGTAGTAGCAGGGCCCAATTTAAACATACTTTCTAACACCAAGTAATATGAAAAGGGAAAGAATGGGTAACTCTAAAGGTTATTTTAAAAGAACACTACGAAAAAGTGAGCAAATAGTCACATTAGCCTTGATTAAGCTGAATTTCAAAAACAAAACCCAAACAAAATAAAAAATATTTCACCTTTCTATCATGTAAAACTTGTCTTACAAATGGTTAAATCGTGGGACCCACCCTAGAAGAGTTCTTGTATGGAAGTGGAAGTAGATGTTAATTTCACACAGGCTTCGGGGATGAGTCTGTATGAGTATTGTACAGCAGGCAGGAAAAGGGACAAGAGCTCACAGAAACTGCCTACAATGCAGATAGAAGATAGGAGTATTCTGCTGGAACCTAGAGACAGTATTTACCAGGGACAGAAATCTGAGGGAGGGAGGACCTGACCGTGGTCCTGAAAGATCACAGCCTATTTCCAGAAAGACACAACACACCTTTATCTGCAAGAACATTTTTTTTTCATTCCAACCAACGAAGTCAGATATTCAATACTATTTATCTTCACAAAACTCTGAAACTTCCATTATGGTTGAGTCAGCCTTTATAATGTCCAACTCCTCCTCCTTCAGTAGAATTTCCTCGAGTGTCGTGGAAATTTTATATTTAAGAGGCGAGATTTTGACAAACTTTCAACATTCAGAAAGCCTCCGGACAGGATTTCTTAAACTCAAATGGGAAGTCATAGGAGTCTGGAAAACCTCTGAACTTAACCCCAGGAGCCTTGGAACTCCAGAAAACAATCAAATATACATCTCCCCGGTACCAAGCTCCTCAAGACACCACACAAGTCCCACCGCGAACCCCTCCTTGTCGATCATTTTTCAGACCTGTGTTCTAAACCTAGGAAACCAGGGGAATCATCTACAACAATATCAAGTGCTTTTATTATTTGTGTTGTGTGGGGAGAGGGGTCTTGTTTTGTCTTGTTTTATTTCCTTCTCTGAAAGATACTCTGGCAAGAAAAGAAGGCAAATAATCGTTCGGATGGAATCAGTGAAGCGGGAGCAAAAGTCCAAGAGAAAAACCATCCTAGGGAAATGTGCAAGTCCGGCAAGCCCTACTTACGTGTTCCGTCGAAACGGGTGGCGATGGTGTCCAGGAAGGTGTTCTGAGGAGCCAGCAATCCTTTCATAACAGGCATTTTTCCAGCTCTGTGTAAAATTCCCCATCAAAGTTTGTCCAGAAGAATGGCTCTGAAGGAAAGTACCAAGCTGGGAGAAGTCACCGGGAGCGTGATGACGGCAGTGGCGGGGGGCCAGGCGTGCAGAGGATGGGGCCAGGCAAGAAAGAGGGGAGGATGGCAGCAGCTACTCCCCAGCCGCGGAGCAGTGGTCCGAGCAACCCGTGATTAGCACTCTGAATCTGCCTCCTCCCAGGCTTGGTCCCTCCTGCAGCGATACCCCTAGATACTCCCAGGATCTCTCCGTAGACCCTGAAAAAGCCCACGGTGGCCCAGGGCACCGCGCCCTGACCTGAACTCTAGGGTCGTGGAGGACTGCGCCACACCTGGGAAAACTACAGCGCTGAACCTCAAGTACCCCAGGGAGGCTGAGAAACTGAGAAACGCTAGCCAGCCCAACTCCCGCCCCCCTGGAGCCGCCGGGAACAAAGACCCTTTGTTCCTGCTCGGTCCCTCTCCCTGGAGACTGGAGTCCCGTGGGTGTGGTGTCCTGGAGGGGAGGGGATAGGTCACTGCAGGTAACACGCCTCCGCCTAGAACTTGGGAGGGGGAGGCCCCCACGGTAGTGTCCTAGGTAGCAAAGGTAGCCAGGGACTTCAGAGGGAGGTGTCCCCCTTCCGGTGCACCTGCCATTCCCAGCTCCAAGTCAGCTGGGTGCCTACTACCCCTGGACACCAGAGTCTGCCCAGTACTGGAAAACCGACCCAAGGTTGTGGTTTTGCGACCTCTCCTTACTCAGCTCTACAAGGGAATTCAGGCACTCTCCCCTTACCAAATTCTCCTTGCTCTCTCCAACCCGCCCAAACTAAAGGCGCGCGGGGAGGGGGGGGCTCTTAAATCTGCAGTGGTTTCCCACTCTTCCGCGAAATGTTCATAGTGTTTCTAGAAAAGTTTGCTCTTTTTATTGATTTGCAAAATACATGGAAGTAACGGAGGAGAGTTTTCCGTGTAAAAACAGCTTCAACACGACGCCCCCCCCCC
>JAQHUG010000223.1:2411079-2436320 GCA_028555095.1 Dicrostonyx torquatus | reverse complement strand
AAGACACATGATGAATAAAAAATAACTAAAAACCTTCTTTACTTAAGAAAGGACAGACCAAGGAGCTAAACAGCTGCTCAGAGACTAAAAATAATGTATTGTAACAGCAAATGGTTATATTCTTACCTGAGATGTACAATGCTTTAAGATGTTGAGAAAAAGTTTTGGTATTGACTAAATGGTACTAAAAGTTGGTATTGACCAAAAAGAAATCTGAAAAAGGTTGGTATTGACCAAGAAAATGGTTTGTTATGAAAAAGCATAATTGGAGAGTCAGTACTGACCGACAATACAGAATATGGTATACAATCAGATAACAGGAGATTCAGTATTGACCGATTATGAGAAAAGAAGTTAATATTTTTGATTTGTCAGGGTTAACAATTACTGAAAAGAAGTAGTGTGACATGGTGAATGTATGAGAGTAAATGCTTTGTGCTGAGAATGCTAGATCTGAATGGTGTTCCTAACCAGCAGAGAAAAGCAATTTTCAACTTGGGCAATTCTACTGTCCTTTAATACAGGAGACTATAGTCTTTGGGAGCATACTTACTCATAAAGTATTATGATTGTGCCTGACAAAAAAGGTCTGGCTATCAAGACACAGAGCCTAATGATATATTTGTTTTACTAATCTCTTTTTACAGAGACCAGCAGTCAGATTTAAAGCGTCTTCTCTCCCAAACAGCCTAAGATAGGTTACAGGCCGAGGATGCTTGTTTTCCGATGACGGGAAAATTTGGGTAAAGGTAGATGGCTTTGTCTAAAACCGGCGTGGTCATTTCTGTCCTGTAGCAAAAAGCACAAGGTTATTAAAATTTAATATAGGAGAATGGATTGTGGGCTCTGATATCCTACAGCCTGAGGATGCCATGCAACTTGGTAGCTGAAAGTTAACAATTTAGAAAGACAATAGATAAGGGCTTGGCTCCAGCCTTCCTTTTCACTTGTAGATTGCCCAATAAGAGGTTGCTGGCTCCAAGGCTGGTAAAGGAATGCAGGTATGTGTAGAGAGAATGAAGCCCCCGAAAAAAGAATGTGAATTGAGAATTCCTGAGGGTGGAGGAGCATTTTGGGGAGAGCATTCAGAGCATATGGCTTGAGGGAGAGACAATAAACACATGGTCATGCCGTAAAGGATGGAGAAGTCTGAAGGGACCTTTGAACGGTGATGGTGTGAAAGTCTGTTTCTTCCTCACGCCTCCGGGAACACATTTGGGGAAAAACACCAGTTTCTATGTTGGGGCGACGGTCCCCGACATGCCAGGTTCAGCAAATAACCCTTTTTAGTGCTGGAGAGATGGTATAGCAGTCAAAATTCTTGCAGGAAAGCAAGACCAGTGTTTAGATCCCCAGGGCCTAGCTAAATGTTAGGTGGGCATGGCAGGCCACATACAATTCTAGTCTGGGTGTGGCACACACTTTTAATCCCAGCACTTGGGAGGCAGAGGCAGGCAGATCTCTGAGAGTTCTAGGACAGCCTGGTCTACAGAGTGAGTTGCAGGACAACCAAAGATACACAGAGAAACCCTGTTCTCAGAAAACCAAAAATTAAAAGTAAAAATAAAGCAAATAGAGTTTAAAATAAAGCCATGTAAAGATGGAAAATACACAGAGGTTCTGGATACTGTATGTTATTGTGTTGTCTTTAAATTATTTGATGGCTGAAGAAGGAACAACAGCTGCTAAAAGACATTTGATTACAAATGCTGCTGGATTAATAGAACATGTATATTTTAAAAATGCTTTGACTTTAAATTTAAGTCAAAAGATATGTTATTATGGAGAAGATGTTTTACTTTTGTTTCCATAGGAAATGAGAGGCTGTGGATTCATTCTGGGTTAAGAAAAATCATATATGATATGGAAGACACCCTGAAGAATCTCCAATAGGAGTGGAAAGTACAGATGGTCCAAATTTCAGAGGACCTCTGTTGGAGTTTCCTCTGAGTTCTACATCCAGACCTGTTTCAAGACTGCTGGCTGAGATGATCAAGCCTCACAGGATACTCCAATTAGGACTTTATCAGTGCCCCCAATGAGCAGGAAGTAGCCTGGAAAACTATGCCCACATTCCCCCAAAAAAGGGGAAAGGGAAACACACTGTGAATCAATGGCCTTGTACAGTGTCACTTGTATTATTTTAATAAAACCCTGATTGGCCAGTAGCCAGACAGGAAGTATAGGCGGGGTGACAGGTAGGAAGTAGAGACAGGGTGACGAGAACAGGAGAATTCTGGGAAGAAGAAGAAAAGCTCTTTTTGTAGTCATCACCCAGACGCAGAGGATGCAAGATGAGAATGCCTCACTGATAAAAGATGCCAAGCCACATGGCTAATACAGACAGGAATTATGGGTTAATGCAGGATGTGAGTGGTAACAAGGAACCTGAGCTAATAGGCCAACCAATTTATAACTAACATAGGCCTCTGTATGTTTCTTTGATACTGGACCTCTGTGGAACTGGGCAAAACAGAAATCTCTGTCAACACTGTGCTTCTGCATCAAACGTACTGAAAGTTATCCTATGAGCTAGTCACCAAGAGACCAGTGTCACTCTAGTGGTATATCGATTAAAAATCAAGTGTAGTAAAATGATATAAAATTTAGAACATTTTAGAATAGCCAAGCTAAAGAAGACCACAGATACGATGCTGTCACCCCAGAAAAGCAGAGGTGGGACACTGAAAATAGACATGACTTTCCTAAGGCCTAACAGCTAACTAAAGAGCAAGCACTTCAGTCTGAATTATCCAAGCCAAGTGCCCTTATGACACTGCCTTTGTACCTCTGCTCTTTTGTGGATCAATACTTTTTAAACTATGAAAATTTCTTGATGCTGCGTATCCAGGAATGATCACCTTCATTCTTTTCCTTTGAGACTTAAATCTTCTGATAAAATATTTATGGAAGCTCATCCTTTGTAGACCACCTTCAAAGCTTCTTAAGTCTGCTGAGTCATTGTTTGTGAAGAAGTTATTTCTAAAGTCACACGGTAAACAAGGCACACTCTCTGGAAATTTTTCCATATTAAAGGCCAGTGATATGTTTCCTTTATAATAAAGGAATAAATAAATACAAAAAGTTTCAACTTATCATTTCTGAACATTGCAGATCTAATTTCCATGGACAGCACTCAGCTGGGAGAGAGAATTGATGTCATCTACTAGGCCACAAAGCAACTGCAGTGACATTTTATAAAATGACCTAGGTCTACTGTGTAACTGCTTTCTGCCTTGGTTTTCTACTCACCAGTCTTGTGTTTTGTGTTCCCTGACATTGCACCAAGTTTTGTTCACAGTGTGTAACAAAATGCCTACCCATTGTAAGGCACTCTTATGCTTCTAAACTGCTGCCATCTTTACAAACATGTATCTACTTGAAAGAGCCCATCATCAGTAGATGAAAGGGGCAGAAATGGGCAGGAGGGTCATTGGTCTCTCACATGACATCCTAAAAGCTCCTTTCAGCCACTTGTATTCAGTTCTGCCCTAATTGCATATGACTTATGACTTTCTGGCCATGGGGAGAGACTATAATGTAAAGGCTAGGGAAGACTATGTGAAAGGGGCTCTATGCTGGTATAGGGAAGCCATCTTCCATGCTGGGTAAAGACTTTCCAACACTGCTGTTTTAGGGTTACCTGGGCTCCAATAAGGAGTCCTTCACTCATGAATGAACATAACCTCATTGGTTTTGAAGGATGAATTTCAGTGGAATCAGACTTTGTCTTGTTGTTGAGACCTTAGAAAACAAGTTGGATGTTGTTCACATCTTTCTGAGGGAGGAAATTTCAGCAACATTAATAGATTCAAATATTAAGAATGGGAGATATTTGTAGAGGCTGTTTATGGAGGCGTAAGACATGAAAAGGCCTTCTCTGAAAAGTATGAAGAGAACCACACATACTGTAGTATATTTCATGGAGATTTTGAATACATACATTGAGAATATTTTAAATTTTATGAAATATTAGGAAGTGAGCAGTGGTGGTTCAGGTCTTTAATCCCAGCATTTGGGAGAGAGTTTACGGCCAGCAAATTTTAGCCAGAGTGGTTACATAAAGAAACCCTGTCTCAAATATATATATAAAACAGCTATAGGTTTGGTTAAGAAACATTCCATTTGAAACTGATGTGATGGAAATGGGCAGGAAGCCTGTGGTATACTGATTCTGTAAGAAACCCCCTGGCATTCCCATCCAGAGGGCCCAATCATTTTACTACATTGGCATACAATGCTATGTGCTGCTGTAGTGCAAGAGACACCCACATGAAAATATTTCTTTGTAAACAAAAAATAGCAAATTAAAACAACAAAATTTCTAAAATAATGAAATCACTAAAACTTTACATTTTTGCAGGCTTTTTACTTTAACCAAACAAGTCAGCCTTGATGTTCTAACAGAGGGACTGTGGTGGGGAATGAAGGAAAGAAGAAATGAGGAAAGCCAAGTGCTTCTCCATGTGGGATCAGGGACTCAGCTGGTGGCATATTTGACTCTCAAAGATGAAGAGCATTTTTTGGTTTAACAAAACAACACTGCATCTCCTTTATATTAAACAATAATTAAGCAGTAATCTGAACAGCATGTGTGTACTTATTCACTCTTCTCTGCCAAAAACTCACATGACCATCTAGTGAGTTTATTTGAATTTCTGCTTAAGCAATATGTGGAAAAATTTTAAAAGGAAGAGTTAAAACCACCTGTTTCCTTTTTCTTTTCTTTTTTATCAAGTTCTCCAAAGGGAAATACGTAGGCTGGAGAGATGGATCTGTGGTTAAGAGCACTTGCTACTTTTGCAGATAACGTAGGTTTGGGTATCAGCACTTTCATGGTGGTTTACAATAACCCCAATTTCAGTGGATCCTATTCCTTCTGACCTCCATTGGGACCAGACATGAATGTGGCAAAATATTTACACACATAAAATATAACAAATTAATTTTTGAGTATAGCAGAATATCATTTGGGAATCATTTGATTGATTTTTCCCCAGTCATGTTTGATTCAATTCTAAGTCTCTGGACTATCCAGTCTCTGGTTTCTGATGACCCAAGAGTGTTGACTGAGGTTTCTGTCCTGCCCAGATCCTACAGTCATTAAGTCCCAAAGAAATCACACAGAAGTATACATTAGTTATAAACTGGCCTAGTAGCTCAGACTTCTTATTAACTCTTATCACTTATATTAGCCCATTATTCTTGTCTATGTTAGGCACGTGGCTCAGTACCTTATTTAGTGAGGGAATTCCATCTTGCTTCTTCTGTGGCTGAGTCATGATTGCAGAAATGAACTTTCCTCTTTCCAGAATTCTCCTGTTCTCATCACTCTGCATCTACTTCCTACCTGGTTGTCCCACATATACTTCCTGCCTGGCTACAGGCCAATCAGCATTTTATTAAAATATAATTGACAGGGTACAAACCATTGTCCCACAGCACAAGAGGGGCATGAGTTCTATCTTATAACCTCATGGCAGCATGGGCCTCAAGTGAAACCAAGTATTGCTTGATCACTCACACAAGCTCTGCCCCACAATTGCCCTGAGCATCTTGCAGGCAGGATAGATTGTAGGTTGAGGGTTTTGTGACTCAGTTGATGTCCATGTTTCTCTTTCCTTAGCCTGAAGAGTACCTTCTCATGCCTAAGAAACAAGCAAGTAAGGGTGAAGGCTTTATGTAGGCGTCAGCTCAGCCACTCTGTCTTCAGTGAGCTGTGAGTTTTCTCCTCAGCAATGTCCTTCCAGCTCTCAGAGAGGCACTTTCTGTTCTATCACCAATCTTGGTTGTTTAAGGACTTTCAGGGGCTCCCTTGGCCAACAACTCAACTAAATCTACCCCAGTCCCAAAACTGGAAGCCTTACCTGGTTACAAAAGGTAGTCAGTTCAGATTCTACAATCTCCATTAGTAGAAGCCATCACGGAGTTACCCTCAGAGGTTCCTGGAAGTTTCCAGTGCAGTAGGTTTCCACATCACCTTCCAACATGCTCCAACTCATGCTCTTTCTCCCAGTTCTCTCTTCCTCCATCTCACCCTACAACCTGATTCATCTCACTCTTAAGCCCTCCCAGCCCCATACCACCCCCAAAATCTACTCTATTACCCCTTCCCAGGCAGGTCCATGAGTGTGTTACCTCCCTAACATTCTTCTTCACCTAGCCTGCCTGAGTCTGTGAATTGTAGCTTGATTGTTATTTACTTAACAGCTAATATCCACTTATAAGTATATACAGAACCATATTTGTCTTTCTGGATCTGAATTACCTCACAAGGGATAATTTTTTGTAAAGTCCAGTGGAAGTGGGTGGAGAGACCCACACCCAGACATTATACAGAGAGAAAAAGAGAACGACTTTAAATTGGAGATCTCCATTGGGTCACTCATCTTGAAGATCAGGAAACCCTCCTAAAGGGGCAGGGAGTGCAAACTTGTACAGTCACTTTGGAAATTAACATGGTAATTTCTCAAGCGGTTAGGATTCTATCTACCTGAACACCAAGCTGTAACACTCTTGGTCATATATCCAAAGAATGCTCAATCATACCACAAGGAAACTTACTCAACTGTTCACAGCAGCTTTATTTGCAATAGCCTGGAAACAACCTAGAAGTCCCTCAGCCAAAGACTAGGTGAAGAAGGTGTGCTGCATTTACACAATGGAGTATTATTAAGTTGTTAAAAAGAATGAGATCATGACATTTGTAGGTAAATGTATGGAACTAGAAAGGGCCAACATGGGTGAGGTGGCCTGGACCCAGAAGGACGACGGTGGTGTGTCCTCACTTATAAGTAGATATTAGCTGTGAAGTAATGGATAACCATGCAAGAATCCAGACTCAGAGAGGATAGGTAACAAAGAGGGCTCAAGGGGGAATACTCTGATCTCCATGAGAAGGGGAAGTAAAAGGGATTTCATGGGTGGGTTGAAGGTGGGTAAAGATGTGAACATGAGGGATTGGGTTGTGAGGACATGGAAAGAAAGTATTGAAGGAGAGGACTGAAAAGGGGAGCATTCAGGCTCAGGTAGAAACCTGGTGTAAGGGAAGCTCTCAGGAATCTACAAGCATGACCCCAGCTAAGACTCCTAGCAATAGGAGATATGTAGCCTGAACTGGCCATTTCCTGTGACCAGGCAAGGAGGTAAAGGGATTGGGACACCAACCCTTCCATAGAACCTTCAACCTACAGTCGGTCCTGCCTATGGGATGTGCTGGGGCAAGGGTGGTGCAAAGATTGAGAGCGTGGCCAACCAATGACTGGTCAGCCTGTCAGGCCCATCAAAGTCTTTAGAATGGCTGACTTGGGTGGTGGTGAGGTAGTGATGCACACTTTTAATCCCAGCACCTGAAAGACAAAGATAAGCAGATCACTGTGAGTTCAAGGTCAAACCTAGTCTACAGAGTAAGCTCCAGGACGATCAGGGATATTAGACTATAAGCCCTGTCCAAATCAAAAGAAGAAAAGTAATGCATAGCATGTTATACTTACAGAATAACTAGGATTTATGTTTATTGCATTCAAGAGAAAGGTAGAAATACTATTATTAGCCTAAATAGTTAAAAGCTAATGAATTGCATTAAAATTTTGTTTTCCCATGATTTAAGCACTTTATTCGCCACATACCAGCTTTCTGGGACAAAACTTGAACAACACCCTGTCTGTACATTTGCTCACAAAACTCAAAGCATATCTTGATTTACCCATTGCTCTTTTCTGCATGGCTGTACCTCTGTGGATAACGGCTCCACTCTCAAAGTCCATGTTATAATTTGCACACACATCTTAGATGGTTAAAAAGAGGGAAAGGTCCGGAAGTGATTTGCTGATGTGAATCAGGAGACTAGATATGAGCACTGAGAACACAAATCTCATGGCAAAGAAAAAGCCTGGTAACCAAGCTGGAAGTTGATGACTAAGCTCAACATCTTCCCCTTTTCTGTGACGTGTTCTCCAGTGACATACAACACAGTCATGTGTGTTCTGGTGCCTATAACCAAGCACTAAGGCATGTGCTCTTTCTAGAATGGCTCTACTTTGTAGCAAGCTGAATATTATTTCACTGACAACACTTATTAGAAACTTATTTCCACAGTTTGGTTATGATTGAAAAGTCTAACGTTTTATATTTATTATTGATGTGTATGAGTGTTTTGTCTATTTGTATGTATGTATGTGGGGGGGCATGCATGTACTATGTATATGCCAGGTACCTTTGAAGGTCAAATAAGTACTTTGGATCCCCTGGAAGTGAACTTGCAGATAGTTGTGAACTGCCATGTGAATGCTGGGAATTGAACCCGGTTCATCTACAAGAGCAGCCAGTGTTATTAACAGGTCAGTCAACCTTCCAGCTCAAATGCTTAAATAATTTAAAGAAGTAAAAATGGCACACATTTCAATCAGAATCAAAATATAGAAATCTGTTTTAAATAAGTGTTTGAGTTAAGAGAAAAATTTCACTGCAAAGATTAGCCTGTAACTATTTAGGTTTGTAACATATCAGATGGCTCAGCCTCTAGTAGGTGGTGTATTCAACACTCACATGTGTGACGGAGAGAGCTCTAAATTCATGCAGCACTTGACACTTCCCAGATCTGTTCTCATCACCACGCTGCTGGAGTATCAGCCTTCAGGGCTCTCTGCTGCTGTTGTCAACTGTGAGTCTCATCAGACCAAAACTGTAAGGTAGGTTCATGGAGTTATGCTAACCAAGAAGATCACTAACCAGCAGCAGAATATTGTATACACTAGTGTAAACCCTCTGAGATTTGAGGATTTCTTTTTAATACTTTGCCTTCATGTGACTCGGTATAACAGTAAAGAAGATGGTACTTCCAAGGGCTTGTCTAAAAAACAAAACTTCAACAAAATATCCTAAAATATGTGGCGCAGATTTAAGATTTGAACAGCAGAAAGTGGTAAAAATGACTGCATGATCTAGGAAGACATGTCAGACCACAGCAAATACAGCATGACACTTGCAGCCTGAGATGAGGCCATTGGATGCATTCGGCCAGTCATTATAAGGCCAAGGTGAAGTTTGGAAAGAATTGTGTGGACCACACGCAAACATAACCAAACTGCAAAAGTTTAAGGCCACACCAATTCCAGACACCAAGTACCAAGAGATAAGAGTTAAGAAGATTCTTTCTGACAGTTGATAAAAATGCTGAGGACAGAGCTCAGCTTTAGTGCATGGTACTACTGCTCTGGAGACCTGAAGATGCAAAACATCCAGTTAGGGACAACGATACAGGGCAGGAAAGTGAAAAAGTGCTACTGATCAAGAAAAAAACAGAAACTAATGAGACAGAGAGCAAAAAGAGTAAAATCTTTTAAATCCTGATTTACAAAATGCATATATTTGACAGGAAAGTGTGTGTGATTATTCAAAATATAGCACTATTTAAGCCTCCAAACTTCCACAGGCAAAAGATATATGTCCTTCTCATTAACAGAACCACAATTTGCATATTTGGTTTCTTGGACTTTACATAAAGGTGTATGTGTGTGAGTGTGTGTGTGTGTGTGTGTGTGTGTGTTATGATTGTGACCAGTTAAATACTTCCATTTTATTTTTAGTATGGCAATATAAATGCCTCCTTAATTGCAAAATATCATTATGCAAAATTAAAAGACATTTTCTTCATTTTCTTACTGCTGTGTAAGCCGTTTATACAATATGGAAACTTTTAGAATATTAGTTACTTTATTATAGTGCATGTTATCTATATCTCCGTTCAGTTTAGCACTCAAGTTCAAACATTGTTTATAAAGTCTTCTATGTACTTTTGCTTAAAAAGATACCTAACCTGATTGTCTTGTTTACTTTTCATTGTCAACTTGATAGAGCATAGAGTCACCTGGGAAGAGAAACCTCAGCACTCAGATTGGCCTGTGATTGTATCAGTAGGTGACTGATTTTATTGTTAACCAATGACAGAGGGCCCAGCCCACTGTGGGCAGGATCATCCCTACACAGGTAGGCTTGGGCTATTTAAGAAAGGTGACTGAACTTGAACCACTGAGCTTCTCTCCATTCTTTCAGCCTCAATTCCTGCCCTGACTTTTCTCAGTGATGGATTGTGACTTGATGTGTAAGCAGAATAAACCTTTTCCCCTCAAGTTGTTTCATCGTAAGAGTGTATGAGCATTTGTAATGGTGATGGGTAAAATGTTCTTATTTCTGAAGGAAAATAAGTTATACATTAATTTACTCTCATTAATGCCCTTTCTAGTGAATTCTGTAAATACAAACTGTTTCTAAACAGCTGTCTTTCATTAAGTATCAACATTTAAAAAGAAAAGAGAGAGAGAATAAGAGATTGTAAAACAGAGCCTTAGTTTAACTGGAAGTATTTTTCCCAGTGACATAGTAAAGAAGAATGACTCTTAGAAAAGTTAGTGCCTCATGCCAGGTGATCTCATATTGGTCAGCTTTCCTCCACAGTGGGGCCATGGAGATGGCTCAGAGGGAAGAGGACTTTGAGTTCAGTGTCTAAGATTCATGCAGTAGAAGGAGATATCTGATTCCCACTAGTTGTCTTATGAGTCCTTGTAAATAAAAGATTTGTTTTTCCAAACAATAAAAAGAATTATTTTCCTTAGCCAAGAAATATCATTTCTTTTAAGCTGATTCAGGTTCTCCTTCACCCGGGATTTATAATGCCACCAATGAATTGCCACACCTTCCATAGGATAGGTTTCATCTCCAGATGAGGTCTCTTTTAATATCAAGATTACTCCCAGCATCTGATGAACAACGATGCCTTCTTCCTCTACATCCATCAGAATAAAGTGGGAAAGTTCTCCCACAAATTCAGAAAAGCTTTTATTGGTCCATATTTTACTCATCCATAATCACCAGCACCTCTGAAATCCCTCACACTACCAGGAAGATCTTATGTAAGAAGGGAGAAACAAACACACCCCAGAGAAGGCAACCATTCTTTTTTTTATTAAATTTTATTGAGCTCTACATTTGTTTATCTCTGTTCCCCTCCCTACATCTTCCCTTTCCTTCAACCCCCTCCCAAGATACCCCTGCTCCCAATTTACTCAGGAGGTCTTGTCTTTATGTTTAAAAACCACTTATGAGTGAGTACATGTGATAATTTTCTTTCTGGGTCTGGGTTACCTCACTCAAAATAATGTTTTCTAGCTCTATCCATTTGCCTGAAAAATTCAAGATGTCGTTTTTTTCTGCTGTGTAGTACTCCATTGTGTAAATTACCACATTTTCTTTATATATTCCTTAGTCTAAGGGCATTTAGGTTGTTTTCAGTTTCTGGCTATGACAAGCAATGCTGTTATGAACATAGTTGAGCACATATCCTTATAGCATGACTGAGCATCCTTTGGATATATACTCAAAAGTGGTATTTTTGGGTAATGAGGAAGGTTGTTTCATAATTTTCTGAGAAACCACCACACTGATAGACAAAGGGACTGTACCAGCTTGCATTCCACCAGGAATGCAGGAGTATCCCTTTACCCCACAATCTCTCCAGCATAAGCTGTCATCAGTGTTCTTGATCTTGGCCATTCTTACAGGTGTAAGATGGAGTCTCAGAGTTGTTTTGAATTGCATTTCTCTGATGACTAAGGATGTTGAACATTTTTTAACATGTCTTTCAGCCATTTTAGATTCTTCTGTTGAGAGTTCTTTATTTAGGTCTATACTCCATTTTCTATTGGATTATTTGTTCTTTTGATGATCAATTTCTTGAGTTTTTTATATGTTTTGGAGATCAGACCTCTGTCTGATGTGGGGTTAGTAAAGATCTTTTCCCATTCTGTAGGCTGCCATTTTGTCTTGTTGATCGCATCCTTTGCTATACAGAAGCTTTTTGGTTTCAGGAGGTCCCTTTTATTAGTTGTTTCTCTCAGTGTCTATGCTACTGGGGTTAAATTTAGGAAGTGGTCTCCTGTGCCAATGCGTTCAAGTGTACTTCCCAGTTTCTCTTCTATGAGGTTGAGTGTAGCTGGTTTGATGTTGAGGTCTTTGATCCATTTGTACTCGAGTTTTGTGCCTGGTGGTAGATATGGGTGTCTTTTCATTCTTCGACGTGTTAAGCCAGCACCATTTGTTAAATATGCTTTCTTTTTTCCATTTGATATTTTTGCTTTTTTGTCAAAAAGCGGGTGTCCGAAGATGTATGGATTAATATCTGTGTCTTCGTTTCACTTTCATTGGACCTCCTGTCTGTTTTTATGTCAATACCAGGCTGTTTTCAGTTCTGTAGCTCTGTAGTAGAGTTTGAAGTCAGGGATTGTGATGCCTCCCAAAGATTATTTTTATTGTACAGGATTGTTTTGGCTATCCTGGGTTTTTTGCTTTTCCACATAAAGTTGAGTACTCTTCTTTCGAGTGAAGAATTCTTTCTGTGAAGAAGTTTTGCTGGAATTTTGATGGTCATTGCATTGAATCTATATATTGTTTTTGGTAAGATTGACATTTTTACTGTGTTAATTCTGCCTACCCAAGAGCATGGGAGGTCTTTCCACTTTCTGGTGTCTTCTTCAATTTCTTTCTTCAAAGATTTAAAATTCTTGTCATACAAGTCTTCAACTTGTTTGGTTAGAGTTACTCTGAGATATTTTATGCTATTTGTGACTATTGTGAAGGGTGATGTTTCACTGATTCCTTTCCCAGCCATTTTATCATCTGTGTAAAGGAAGGTTACTATTTTTTTTAAGTTAAGCGTGTATCCTGCTACAATACTTAAAGTGTTTATGAGCTGTAGAAGTTCCTTGTTAGAATTTTTGGGGTTGCTTATGTAAACTATCATATTATCAGCAAATAGTGAGAGTTTGACTTCTTCTTTTCTGATTTGTATCCCCTTGATCTCCTTTTGTTGTTTTGTTGCTCTAGTTAGGACCTCAAGAACTATCCTGAATAGATATGGAGAGATATGGACAAACTTGTCTTGTTCCTGATTTCAGTGGTATTACTGGGAGTTTCTCTCCATTTAGTTTGATGTTGGCTGTTGGCTTGCTATGAAGGTAACCATTCTTAACCGGAAATGCATGCATTCACAATTTCCCACACATAACACACACATACACACTCATACACACTTACATACACACACTCTCACACACATACACACTCACATAGTCACATACACACACTCACACACATATACACTCACACACATACACACACACAGCACAGCTCTTTATTCTGGCTTTTAACTACCAATAACTGCATCTTTTTAACCTGAGGACACTTTTGATCTTCAAACTAGTCTTTGTCTGTCAAATCAACAGGCCATAACTGCTATAAAGATAAAGCCCTAGCATGAGTGAGACTATACTCCAGGTTTTAGTTCTTTTATTGTTTTGGTATGGCTATGGTAGACAGAGCAGAACAGGACTCACACAGCCTACAGAGGTAGGCCTTGATAACTCATTCCACTGCCATGCACTTCTCCACCCTCTCCACTCCTTATCTGATATTTTCTTCTCCCAAGAAAATTCTTTGCAGATGTGTCCTTGGCTACAAAGCTGCCTCCAAGGAAATCAAAACAGACAATGATGTTAAAGCTAGCTTGTCCCCTACTCATTTCAGATAAAGCTGTTACCCTGCAAGATGTCCCTGGAACATTTTCCTCTCAAATATAATGGAGATAATAAACCCTGCCCCACTTTCTTTGACAGGACTGAATGAAGAACAAGTGCATAATGCATATAGAAATACTTCATAAGATGCTGGACAAATGAGGATGGCCATCATTATAATTATCTTATACTTAAGTCAAGCTCTTCCATCATTGACAAAGCGACAGCAGAGTATTCAGCTGGGAATACATAAGACAGTGCTCTCTGCTTTTCCTGGAAATCAAAAGGACATGAATTAATAAAAAATCATAGGCTTCATCACAAATGGATAACCTAAGGCATGCATTTGTCAGGCTGCAGCTTCCTATTTATTTGTTGTTAACGCCAGAGACCTCTCAGCAGGAATGAAGCAGGTAAAAGATGCCAGGGAAGGGCAAAGGCTGCCTTCTGGGCATTCATCTCTCCAGCCCAACATAACCAGAGACGATTCAACCTCAGGCTCCACAGGCTGCCTACCCCAAGCATGAACTCTGCCAGTTACTCACTCAGGGAAACATTAAGGTCAAATGAACAACAAACACTCACAGTCTTATGATTTTTAAAATTTTTACTCAACTTTGGAACACATATGCTTTATTTTGAGGCATTTTATTTTTGTTATAAAATATATACATCACTGTATTCTAATGTATATATGAAGTTCTTAAATTGTAAGCATACTTTTCAAGGAATTATGACAAGATAAATGCAACAGCAATTTCCATACAACTGATGTGGGATTCCTCTCTTGTAGGAGGGTCCATCTGTATTTCTGTGCTTTGATTGGTTAAATAAAAAAGCTGCCTGGGCCATTTGATAGGGCAGGACTTAGATAGGTGGGGAAAAGAGAAGAGGACACTGGGAAGAAGACTAGGTCAGGGACAGTCGCCATGAAGCTCCCGCCGCAGATGGATGTATCTTAGAACAGTACGGTAAGATCACCACCTTGTGGTGACATACAGACTTTTATAATGGGTTAGTTTAGATGTGAGAGGTAGCCAAGAAAAGGCTAGAGATAATGGGCAAGGCAGTATTTGAATTAATACAGTTCTCATGTGGTTATTTCGGGCATAAGCAAGCAACCAGCAGCTGAGCAGGCCAGCGGCTGGCGGCTGGGGAACACAACACGCACCTCTTCACCCATTTACAACACCCTCTGTATGCTATGAATATATTTTATTGCCATTAGTTAATAAAGATGCTTTGGCCAATGGCTTTCACAGAGTAAAGCTCGGTGGGAAATCTGAACAGAAATAAATGGGGAGTAGGCAGAGTCAAGCTGATACCAGCAGTTGCCAAGGGAACAAGACGTGTAGAAAATGAGGTAACACCACAGTCACGTGGCAATACATAGACTAATAGAAATGGATTAATTTAAGATATAAGGGCTAGCTAGAAATACACCTGAGCCACTGGCCAAACAGTGTTGTAATTAATATAGTTTGTGTGTGGTTATTCGGGTCTGGGCAGCTGGGAAATGAAAGTGCAGTTTCTAGTGACACAACCACAAAGGCAAGCACCTGGGTAACCTGCACGACCTTTCTCATCATGGCCTCACTTTTGTCCAGAGGTTACCTGAAACTAAATTCCATATGAGTGAAATCCTGTCATGAATGGTCTATCTCTCTTAAGCCTTGCTTATAAGACTCATCTATGAGAGTACTTGCACAATTTTTTTTGTAATTACTGTCTAATTTCACCAGTAGTTTCCCATTACAGTATTGACACACACTTAATGATTACTTAATCCTCAATTTTTCTCTCAAAGGACGTTGTGTAAATGTATGGATACATATTATTTTGGGTACATCCCCTGGAATTATTGGATTACTCACTGAATTTATATTTAAATCTAATGAAAATTACATTCTGAAACAATTGTTCCATTTATAATCTTCTTAACATTTTATGAGAAGTGTACTGTTCCACATCCTTATAGAAACTTTTGCTATCAGTTATTTAATTTACTGTGTCCTGGGAGTTTTCATTTTGGTTTCAAATTGCAGTTCACTGATTGCTAATGGGTTGAATATCTTTTAAAGCATTTTTTGGTCACTTCCATCCTATTCCACAAAGTGCCTACTTAAATTTCACTCAGTAGTACTGACTCATCCGTTTTTCTTTTCTATATTTAAAGATAACAGCAAGATTCCATTATTCCTTACATAAGTTTATGTGACTAATTTCTCTGACTTTGTCACCTTTCCATCAATTCATTTTAAAACGCAAATCAAAAACCATATTCTGCATTTAAAGAACAATTTTTTTTTCAGTTTAGAAACCTCACTCTTTTTCTCTTGACTTCTGATGGTTTTGGACAGTGTGGCTTCTGAAATGCTTTGTTTCAATTCACAGAAGATACCATGCCTACTTATGGCACAAATTATAATATTTCAATAAGGTAGACAATGTATAATGATCAAATAAAAGTAACTTTATATTTCTCTTATCATTTCATTGCATTGGACTCTTTTTGCCCAGATATTTATAAAATATGCAATATGTAATTTCAATCTATAGTCAATTTACTAGAATATGTAGATGTAGAAGCAATTCTTCTACCTGGCTATGTTTTGGTAATCTTTATCAGAGTTGTCCCTATCCTCCTAATAGCCATCCTTACTCCTTTCTAGTGCCTGCGCTGTGGACAACTGCAGATGCATGATGTCCTAGCTTTGGCTCTTTTGTGCTTACTTATGAATTGTGGGTTTGCTGTGCCTGGTACTGCGGAGACCATTTGGACAGAGATAGCCTTGACGCTGTAGTATGAAGGTTTTAATAATGGCGGTCTTTCCTGTCCATGAACACAGGAAAGTTTCCAATTCCTACTCTTTTCTTAAGCTTTTCTCAGCAGTGTTTTGTAGTTTCCATCACACATGTCCTGCGTTTCCTTGAACAAATTTATTTCTAGGTATTAAATTTTTTATAATTATCATGAACCTCAGCAACTTCATTCTTTTGAGTATGTATCCATCTTTTCAAGTATAAATAGTATAAAGGTTTTCTTTTCTCCAATGCATATTTTTGCTAAAAATCAGATAGCTGTAGCCATTCACTTGTTCTGGGTCCTCTGTTCTGTATCTGTGTTTGTGCTACTGCCCTGCAGGTTTTTATTTCAGTGACTCTGGTAGAGCTTGAAACCAGTTACTGTACTACTTCCAGCCCAGCCCCTTTTATCTCAGGACTGCTGTGCCTACTTGAGTCTTTGTACTTCCATACAAATTTCCTAATTGTTTGCTCTGGTTTTCTGAAGAATGTCAGAGATTTTGTTGAGATTACATTCACACGGCCATTTTCCCATTATTAACTTTTGTCAAGTTGTGATCCTGGGAAATCTTTCCATATTCTTTCATTTCTTTTAATATATATGGATGTTTTGCCAGTCTGTGCACCACGTACATGTCTGCTGCCTACAGAGGGGAGAAGGAGGACTTGGATCCCCTGTAACAGGAGTCACAGATTGTTGTAAGCTGCCACGTGGGTGCTGAGAACAGAACCAGTGTCCTCTGGAAAATGAGCAAGTGACCTTAACCACTGAACAATCTCTCCAGCCTTATCTTTCCATATTCTAATGTTTTTAAATCTCCTTTTGCTCCTGCTTGGACTCATGTCTCCATCCCTATGACTGCTTTTTCCTGTTGTTGCCCTCCTGTTCCTCCACTCTGCTGTCACTGCCACTGTTTTTCCGAGGATCTTCCATAATAGCTGAGCTCCATGTTTCTGCATTTTCATGTCAGAATGTAAGGAAGAGGAGGCTATGCATCTTATGGGAGACAGGGAGGAGATCGGTTTCTGTCCACCCATGGCTTGGGTGGGGGTTGGCAGTGTAGCTCACAACGTGATGGAAAGGGAAAAGCTTAGCAGCATGGAAGGTTTAGGGCAAGAGTAGCCCCCAAAGACATATTCTTTGTGACCTATTTTCTCCAACGAGGCCTGCCTTTCATAATTCTTCCTCTTTCTAATAATCTATCTAAATTTTAGCAAGGCATGGTAGCACATGCCTTTAATCCCAGCACTCATGAGGCAGAGGCGAGTGGAAGTCTGAGTTTCAGAACAACCTGGTTACAGAGCTAGTTCTTGGACAGCCAGGTGTCTCAAAAATAAGTAAATAAATAGTCTAATCAAATTTTGAATCCATCAGTACATTAAAACCATTAATTAGATGCTGACTTTCATGATCTAATGTTTCTAGAAATGTACCCTGACATACCCAGAATTGACTTTCCTAATCTCCTAGGTGTTTCTCAACACAAGCAAAGTGGGAGTCAAGACTACACATTACTCAGTCAACTCTGCTGTGATTTGTTATGCAGTACATATGCATAGATGTGTGTAATGAATACATATCTGCATTACAAAATGTAATCTATCTTGTTCTATGGTTGGGGTTAAGTGAGATGGCAACAGGGAAACAAACAGTCCTGTTTGGAAAAAGATTCCAACTTAATTCGACAATCCTTAGGAACTGCAGTGCATATGACTGTTGGAGGCTTATGGAGCTTTCCGTTTGCAGAACAGACAGAAATAATCTGAGTATACTAATCGATAGGCGTTGGTAAGTATTTTAGGACACATAGAACAAAATAGATTGATAACTGAAGGTTGGAGAAGGAAGACAGTATGAAATTTCAAACAGGGTGATCAGGCTAGCTTTTATTGATAAGACTAAGTAGGGGAAAAGGAACAGAAGGGGCAGGGAAGCTATCCATTCCCATACAGAGAAAACAAGAAAAAACAGTACCAGTTCTCTAAGGAGGGAACATGCTTGACAGGTTCAAGGCTCAGTAAAGAGGTGACAACAGCCAGAACACAAGAGACACAAGGAACTGTGCTGACAGGGTGTAGAGGTGGGAGTGCTGGCCCTGGGGAATCTCTGTTGGTCTGGAACAAGGAGAAGAGACTGAGAATGGCCTTCAAGAACTGTAAATTCGATTCTGCAGAAACTAAAGTTGCTGCAGTATTTCCTTATACTAATAACAGCTGTTGTGCAGGGTTCATTTGCTTAATTGTGTGTCCTGTTAGTGGCACCAAAAGATGCAATTCTTCAGAGCAAGAGCTTTTTTTTTTTAACTTGTTGCCTGTGCTGAAAACTTTATGCACACCTGTTACTGACTAGATATTCAAAGAATGTTTTTGATTGAAGAAATTCAAAGATGAAAACAATCTTGAAAATTTAAAAACTGTATCATTTTGAAGTTTAGAAATTTTATCTACATCAGGTAGCTTATGACTTAAAATACTGTAACATAGATAACATCACTCCACAGTATAGAAATGGAGGCTGAGATACAGAAAATGAAAGACGCTGCCAGCATGTGTCTCTGAGGGACAGACACAGGTAAGATGGACTAGTCTCAGGAGGCCTACAGTGGGTTTGTTGTTGTTGCCGTTTATTGTCAATGTAAAACTGCAGTGTTAGTTTGTAAAACTAAACCTGATATCTAAGGAATTCTCATTATATATAAGTAATTACAAAGTCTGTAATTATCAGCACATGAAAATTTGCCATACCTTTTATATGTAGAAAGTCAAATCTAGAAGCCATTTTATATCGGGTATTGTCCATAAACACATACAAAAAGGATTTTTGGCATTTCGGAGTCAATACTTCAATGCTCTTTAATATTCAGAATTTAATTCCTATTCCATATCTACATGGATTTTACCTTTTAAAAAATTATATTTGTCTCTGGCTTAAGCAATTAGGTAGAAGAGAGGGAACTAACTACGATAAGGAATATCAGAGCAGACAAATAGTTGGTGTTGAGTCTTATATGTTTATGCAAATCCTATAGTTTCACTTTTCTAAAGGCTCATAGAGAGGTGTTCTCATTTAATTTCGATTGTTGTGATAAGGCATGTAGTGGAGAAAGGACTGATTTGAACTCAGATTTCCAGGTCACATTCACCACTGCAGGGAAGCAGCCAGTCAGGGGCAGGGAGAAATGAATGCCTGCCAACTTCCTTGTGCTCAGCCCCTACTCTTTACGTATGCACTCCAGGACCCAACCCAGAAAATGGTTTGGCATTCCCACCTCAATCAATGGAACAAGATCACACACACAGAGTTCCTCATGAGACTCTCCTGTCTTATGGTTCTAGATTGTGCTAAGCTGAAAACTAAAACCAATTATCACAAGATAGAAGATGCATGGAAGCACCCTTTCAGTTACAGGCATGGCAACAGAAGGCAGTTTAATCTATAACAACGTCTTAGGGCATGCACAGTGGGGAGAGGAAGACCAAACTCTCAGAGCCACTCTCTCATGGATAGATTAAGTGATAAATATGAACATACTCCATATGTTGCCACTTTTCTGTTGAAATCCTCTTCATAGCTCACATGATTTTGAATAAAGGCTTACAGAAAACACATTTGAAGTCATATTTATGTAAGAGCACTGTAAATCAGAAAATATTATGAGGTTTTCATCCCCTTGCTAATCTGGAAACAGGATTGAAAAATACCATGCATGTCTTGTTTGGATACTTGTTGAATGCCCATTTCTACCTTTAAATAAAAAATTGTGTTTCTTTAAATCACAAGTGAGTTTACAAAAACACGAAAAAAAATACTACTTAAATTTGATAATAAACGCATTACATTTTGTAACGAGCAAAATCAAATGCCATGTATGTTCACATACTCGATCCCACTCCCATTCTGACTTCCATCATAGAGGCATTGGCTGAGTAACAGAAATTTCAGAAACTTGCAGGTGCACTGGGATCACTTTCTCCACCATCCTCTTAATAGTCATAGGATGTTTTATAAGGACCCCACCTGTACCTTCAGTGTCATTTCACAAATGAAAAGTCATTGAAACCACAAAGGTTATATTTAAAAGATTTCAACTGGCTGGGTGGTGGCACACTCCTTTAATCCCAGTACTTGGGAAGCAGAGGCAGGTGAATCTCTGTGAGTCTACAGACCAGGATAGGATAGGCCCCAAAGTTACAAAGAAATCCTGTCTGAAAAGCAAACAAACAAACAAACAAGAAAATTTCAACTGACAACTTCTCACAGTACCTGTAAATAACTGCACACAAAAATTTAAATATTTTATTAATCTCGATCATAAAAATCAAATTGCTTTTATGGATGCATGACCAGCAAAAGTGACATATGTGTTATAAATATTAATAAATAATAAAATTGTTTTATATTGTTTGTAGAGATAAATTTTTCATGTGATAACTTCCTCACCAGTTCACAAACACTGTATTCAGACTGGCTTGATTCCCATTTGAATTTTCTTTAGAAATGTGCCCAGCAGCTATGCTAGACAAGGAAAGAGTTATGTGACTAGCAATGACCGACAGTTCTTTGTAAATCAGTCAGGTCCGAAAAAGAAAATTTGATAGTAACCTGTAAACACATGACTGAAAACTCAACAAACCCATAACCTACCTAAGTCAGATATTTAATTTTTTGCCAACTTGTATACATTTCTACTCATGAAAATATTGCATCATCCTAGTTATTCAAATATATAAAATGGGTCCTCAAATCAGATATATAGAGAGCAAATAATTATGAAATTTCTTTCAAGATAGTTCTTTCATGCACATATAATTTTACATTTTCTAAAATGAAAGCAAATTTGCATAATAATGAGATGAGATGTTTATTTACTTTTATATACAGAATTAAATGTTGGCTAAATATTTGATATATGACACAGAGAGTTGTTGGTTAATTTTATGTGAGCTTGACATAAGCTAGAGTCAAGAAGGAATGTCAGTTGAGAAAATGCCTCTATGATCTTGACCTGTTGGCAAGTCTTAGCCCATTTTCTCCTTTAATGCTTGATGTGGGAGTCCCCACACTCATGCTGTGATCCTGGGTGAGTAATCGAGAGAGCCTAAAATAGTCATCAGCGTTTCTCTGTGACCACTGCTTTAGTTTTTTCCTCCTGGCTTCTGCCCTGACTGCCTTCAGTGGTGGAGTGTGATCTGAGAATTTTAAGCTAAAACACACTCTTTCCTCCAACACTGCTTTCATCTAGTGATGATCATAGCTGAGGAACAGTGCTAGGACATGAACATCTCCAATGTTTCTCAGTCTTGCAGTCTCCATCATATGACTGTTAGTGTACAGAGGACCATATCTAGCACAAAGAGCAGGTGCATATTTCTGACTATGCCAGAAGTTGTTGAGAGTTCTGTCACAACCCCAAACCAAAATTCTTTTAACTACTTTTATGAAACTCAAGTCAGCAACCCAAACAGCAAGTATTAAACTTAAACATTTTGACACAAAAGAACCCAAAGACACACCATGCTAATAATCATATGCTAACGAGTGAATGATGGTAAGAAAATCTTGAAGGCCTTTGCTCTCTATATTAAAAACATCATGTCCCTAAGGGGAAAAGAAACTTTGTATGTGCCATAAAAAAACACTGATTTATAATATACAGTAATCTCAAATCTGAGCTGAGGTGTTCTTCAGATGGTGCCGAATGGCATTGTGAGGGTGGGCATGAAACAAAACGCAGGTGTTCACAACCAGGCCTGCAGCAGCACAATGTCTCATGCATGAGCACTGACAGATACCCAATTAATTTGTGAATTTGGTTTCAAAAGTTGTGTTTATCTGTATCTATCTATCTATCTATCTTTCTCTCTAAATCTCTCTATCTGTTCATCACCTATCTTCCTATCTCTATCTATCATCTCTCTCTCTCTCTCTCTCCCTCTATCATCTGTCTATCTATCTATCTATCTATCTATCTATCTATCTATCTATCTATCTATCTATCTATCTACTGGGCATTGTGCATCAAGAAATGTTTCCCCATTGTCAAGCTTTCTATGTCCCACACAAACACCAAAGGAGCTTGGTCGGAGATGAGTAGTGAAAAGCAAAGACTGAAGAATCCCCTGTTCTTACATTCTCAGGATCAGCAGAGAATAAAAGATAGTGGAGTGTTCAGTTCTAAGTGGGACATTCACATGGCATCACTACTCCAAGGTTCAGAGATCTTCCTGGAAGAAAGCGTGGAAAACTTCTCAGAGTCAAAGGTGGTAGCTGTTGTCAAGGAAACAGTTTTCCAGACACAACAGGAAAGGTGTACTTATGAATTCACAGTGATGGTGACATCATGCACAAGACTTCTGAAAGCTCAGGCAGAGAAAACCCAAGTGTGAGGGTGGTCACAAAGTTCCAGCACTAGTTGAAGAGCTACTGGCATGGGATGCTTGCTGTGGAAGTACAGTAGTTTGATTGTAATTGGTCCCCATAAGCTCATAGGGAGTGGCACTATTGGGCGGTGTGGACCTGTTGAAGTAGGAAGTGTGTCACAGTTGGGGGGAGATTTGAGGTCTCTTCTGCCTAAGCATTGCTCAGTGTCACAGTCCATTTCCTGCTGCCTTCTGGTCAAGATGTAGTCAACACAATGTCTGTCTGTGTGTCACCATGCTCCCCGCCATATTGATATTGGACTGAACCTCTGAACTGTACGACACCACCTCAATCAAATATTGTGTTTTATAAGAGTTGCCGTGGTTATTGGAGTCTCTATACAGTAATGGAAACTCTAGAAAAGACAGAGAAAAAAGTCAGTTTTCTTTAATGATGTCATGCCAGGACAAGGCAATGCAGAGGTTCCTCCATCTTGCAATCTTGCAGAGGCCATTTCAGGTTTAATTAGAATTTGATTGCTTTGGTGAAGAATCTCATGAAAAATCGCTCAACTCTATTCCAGGAAGTCAAAGCCAAGATGCCCCAGTTAACTTAGCTTTTGTTAAATTTCTTTGTTTTCACAAAGCCTCTCCCTGCTGCTGCAGAGTGAGGTAATAGGATGTGGTGCTCTAATGTTCAGGTCTACAACTGACTCTCTAAATGCCTGAGTATAGTTCCAGCTGGCTTGAATTAAGACTTTCAACTTGCTATGAAGTGTGTCTGAGTGCTCATCTCTGGTAGGCTCCCTACAAAAATGTAGGCATAACAACCTACCCCTGGTAAGCTGGACAGACACCTGGGCTGCCCCACTCCCAAGGCTAGCTGGGCAACACAAACTGGACTGGATAGAGAAAGAAGAAGAAAAAGTAATCCAAAGTTAAGTGGGAAGGTTGAGAGGGGGTAATGGGATTATTCAGTGGTGAATGAATATGCTCAAAAACATTGTATGGAGTTTTCAAACAATAAAATATTGGGGAAAATAAAATAAATAAATATAAATAAATGGCTCTTTATTGAATGCAGTGTATGGAGGCTTTTCAGCCTGCACAGTGCAGCCAGCAGCATAAGGCATGGGGCTACTAAACCGAGAGGTCTTTTCTAAAAGGGGAATTTGTGTGCAACGTTCTCAAGTAGGTTAACATATACAGAGGCTGAGCGTTTGAAATTTGATCCTCAAAAATGTCCACATACCAATGCTCACTCAGGAACTCAGTGATCCCTGTACTTCAATTTGAAGACTACCTGAGGAGATTGTCTGCAGATCTGCCCAGTGTAGGAGGAGGAAAAATAAATGCAATAGCATAAATAATAAATAAATAAATGTAAAGCCACTGCTGTTGGGAGGGTAACCAACTGCTCTCTGATTGAATCTGGGCCATAGTCCATAGGAGGGAATTCATGCCTTTTACTGTAAAACTGGTCAAAAACCCAAGGCAGGGAATACTTTGACAGCAGTAGACAGATGCTGCTCTCAGTCTCGTCAGAGAAGCTTCCCTTTGTAGCGAACACAGTGAATTCAGAGACTCCTGGCTTCATGAGGTGCTGAGACTAAGTGAGTGGCGATGGGGCTCAACCCTAAATAAGACATTCTTACCATCCATCCCACTGAGGCTTAGAGCAGACAGCAGGTGTGAGGAGGAATGTGGAAGGCAGAAAAGAAGGGCCGTGGAGTGCCATCTCCTGGGGAAACATAGTCACTGCAAGCACAGACTCCGCTCCAACTGCAGCCTGCCAACAGGCTCATTGATTGTGAGCATGGAGAAGGAAGGCATAGAGGCCCTACCCGTCACTGCTGAACTATTTACTGCTGATAGATTCAGAAAGAGGGTGAATAATTACATTCAGATGTTTATCACTTAGACCCCTCCAGCCTCCCATCCATTGCTCATATAGACAACCCTGGTTAAATTAAATGTATTTTAAACCAAACCAAAAGTCGTGAATCTGGGACAAAGGGACTGATTGGGGTGTGGGACATTTATAGGGGTGAGAGGGAGGTAAGGAAGGGCAAGAGACAGAAATACGTGTATGAGATTGTCAAAGAACAAAATCAATAGATATGGAAGAAAATCAAGCCTTGTGGTTCATACTCTTATTGTATCTTTACAAATTCTCATTATGCAAAATAAATGTATATTATTTTATTATATAAACAAACAAAATGTACTCTAGAAACTAAAATCTCAAAGAAATTCTGAGACTAGAGACTAAGGAAGAACATTTGAAAAAAAGACAATTCCGGAGGATGCTGGGAATGGAACAAGTGTGGAAATGCCAGGCATGAAGTGGGAGTGGGGCCAACCCGGGATACAGAGTATCTCTAAGCCCAAGAGCAGAGAGGACGCTCACTGCGCTCACTGGTAGAGCACAGGCAGGGAGGATGCTCACTGCGCTCACTGGTAGAGCACAGGCAGGGAGGACGCTCACTGCGCTCACTGGTAGAGCAC
>JAQHUG010000223.1:2378618-2389043 GCA_028555095.1 Dicrostonyx torquatus | reverse complement strand
TCCTTGTGGCACAATTGAGCATCTTTTGGATATATACCCAAAAGTGGTATTACTGGATCTTGAGGAAGGTTGTTTCCTAATTTTCTGAGAAATTGCCATACTGACATCCAAGGGGGCTGTACCAGCTTGCATTCCACCAACAATACAGAAGTGTTCCCTGTACTCCACAACTTCTTCAGCATAAGATGTCATTAGTGTTTTTTTTATTTTGGCAATTCTTACAGGTGTAAGATGGAATCTCAGAGTTACTTTGCATTTCTCTGATGACTAAGGTTGTTGACCATTTCCTTAAGTATCTTTCAGTCACTTTAGATTCCTCTGTTGAGAGTTCTTGGACAGACTGTATTTCAAAGGTTATGTGCCTGAGTTGGTGACTCAGTCCCTCCATTGGGAGTCTTGCCTGATCACAGGAGATGTGCAGTTCAGGTTACGTATCCCGTTTCTGGAAGTCTTAGCTGGAGTCATCCTTGTGAATTCCTGTGAGTGTCCCTTGCACTATCAGCCTGCTTTTGTGTATCACCAGGACTAAATCCTCAAGGATGGGACCATCCATGGAGAACTGGGCTCTCCTATAATAATCAGTCTAAAAAACCCACTGCAGACTTGTTTATAAGAATCTAATGAAGGCACTTTCTCAGTTGAGGTTGCCTCTTCCCAAATGACTCTAGTCTGTGTCAAGTTGACCTAAAACTGACCAGCATATGGAGACTCAGCTTTTTATCCTATAGTCACAGTAGTATGGGAACTGTGGCTCATTGCCCAGGATCTGAAAATGGATTCCCTGTATCTCACCAGCCTAGGAAAGATTAGGCTTTGAAGAATGGTTTTTACTTAACGCATATCATGTTTGCAGTCCAAAATTTGTAAGTTGAATTGTTATAAGTCAGGAAGTACCCGTGTGATGCTCGTTAACTGCAATAGCTAATAATACATGATTCTCCAGTAAGGTCATGTGCTACCATTAACAATCAATCTTTGATAACTCTCAGAACCTCATGTTGTGTGCTTTAAGTTTAAATATAGCAAGAACAACTTGTACAGCTATCATAGGCCAAATTACAATGTCTTCTTAAGGAGATACGATTACAAGAGGGAAACATCGTGTCCTTAAGCATCAGTTTTTTTTTAATTATTTCTTTATTATGTATACAATATTCTCTCTGTGTGTATGTCTGCAGGCCAGAAGAGGGCACCAGATCTCATTACAGATGGTTGTGAGCCACCATGTGGTTGCTGGGAATTGAACTCGGGACCTTTGGAAGAGCAGCCAATGCTCTTAACCACTAAGCCACCTCTCCAGCCCCTTAAGCATCAGTTTTAAGTGTCTCAGTAGGGTTTGGAGACTTCTGCCAGACAACAGCTGCCATCCGTACTGACATCTGATATTCCGCATTCAGTGTTTTCTTTTGCAGGGTTACTGTTATTTAACACAAGAGGCATTCACTTTGTTTCTTGCCAGTTTTCATAGCAGCTTCTGCTACTGCTGATAACCAAGGCAACTTTATAGAAGGTAATGTTTCCTAACATAAGCAAAGGATGACTAGGAACTAGGAAGAGATATGATATAAGATAATGGGATGGAGAAATAGGAAAGTTATCTTTTTGAATTATTGGTGCTGAGGCAATACTGCTTGCTGTTTTTATTAAAGCCAGCATTATCTCCATTCAATTGTATAAGCTCCAGGCTCCATTACAATTGTCTATTTCTCAAAATCTTTCCAATCTTAGAAAAAATGCTCAGTGCAATGTAACCAACCTTTCTTTCTGCTACAGGAAACCATTCTGGATGAAGCTTTGGGACTTGAAACCATAGTGGTTAATCTGCTTACTCCTTTGGCCCAAATGACCAAGATATTTAACCATCATTATTGGGGTTTTCTTGATGTAGTATGGGAACAACAAAACATTTTTTACATAATAAAAACACCTAAATTTTAAGATAGATCCATAAATTCAGGAAGTTATTTAATAATTGTTGGTGCTAAGGAAAATGAAGCTAGCTGGGCTTTTCTAGCCAGCCAGCAGGGAGTATTCTTGCAGCTGGGCTATCTCCCAACTCAACCCGCCCCACACCTACCTGTTCACCTGCGAGTTCAGTGGAACCCTGGAACACAGATTGCTCCAATACTGAGGGAACTAAGAGACAGCCACAGCAAAGATTGAACCAAAACGTCAAGACACTGCTGGCCTCATTTGAAGGAAGAGATGGGTAGGCACCACTGCAAGAATTCCTCCAACATCCTACCAAGCAGCATGGTAACACCAGAATCCAGTGGACACACAAGGAAGACTTGATCATCCTAACTCAGAAGAAGTAAAAGAAAACTCCCTTAAAGATATAGAAGAGAAGACAAAGAAAAAGTTAGAAGAAATGAATAAATCCCTCAAAAATACCCAGGAAAACCAAGAAAAAGCAAACAAAAAGGAAAAGGAAACAGTTCAAGACTTGAAGATCGAAATGGAGGTAATAAAGAAAATACAAACCGAGGGATGGCTGGATATGGAAAATCTGGGTAAATGATCAGGAACTACAGAGACAAGTATAACCAATGGAATACAAAAGATAGAAGAAAAACTCTCAGGTGCTGAAGATACAATAGAGGAAATAGACTCATTGAAGACTCATTGAATAACAAAAACAACAAATCCAACAAATTCTTTACACAAAACATACAGGAAATCTGGGACACCATGAAAAGACCTAACCTAAGAATAATAGGGGTAGAAGAAGGAGAAGAATTATAGCTCAAAGGCCTAGAAAATATATTCAACAAAATTATAGAAGAAAACTTTCCCAACCTAAAGAAGGATATCCCTATGAAGGTTCAAGAAGCTTACAGAACACCAAATAGACAAGATCAAAAAAAAAAAAATCCCCTCGCCATATAATAATAAAAACACAAAACATACAGAAAAAAAAGAATATTAAGGCCAAGTAACATATAAAGGTAAACCTATCAGAATTACTTCTGACTTCTCAATAGAAACCATGAAAGCCAGAAGGTCCTGGATAGATGTGCTGCAGACACTAAGAGACCATGGATGCAAGTCTAGACTACTATACCCAGCAAAGCTTTCATTCACGATTTATGGAGAAAACAAAATACTCCATGACAAAAACATTTAAACAATACATATCCACAAACCCAGCCAAACAGAAAGTACTAGGAGGAAAACCTCAACCCAAGGAAGCTAACTACACCCACAATAACACAGACATCTGATAACCCCACTACCACCAGCATAACCCAAAAGAGGGAAACACACAACCAAAAAATAACCGGAGTTAGCAACCACTGGTCGTTAATATCTCTTAATATCACCTATAAAGAAGAAGAAAGAAACTCAATTCACCTATAAAAAGACCCAAGCTAAGAGAATGGACACAAAAACAGGATCCAGCCTTCTGCTGTTTACAAGAAACACATCTCAACCTCAAAGGCAGACTACCTCAGAGTCAAGGGTTAGGAAAAGGTTTTCCAATCAAATGGACCTCAGGAAAATGAAGGTATAGCTCAAAAGTAGAGAATGAGAGACCAAAGCAAGGCCTGATGCTCAGGATTAAATTGTTATCCCGGTACACATCCTGGCAGCTCTTAACTTGCCAATGATTTTTATCCTTTTTTTTTTTTTTTTTGGTTTCTTCTCCTAGTCGCTTCCATATCTGAAATGGTAGAAGTTATCTTTGTAGTCATCATCAAAGTATATTATTTTCAAAAGACAAATTGAAGTCAAATTGAAGTATCATTCAAAGGACTGCAGAGAGCTCAGAGTCTAGGGTATCATGAAGTTCTTAAAGGAGACTGGAAGACCACATTCTGCCTTCACTTTAGCTCCAGGAGGTCTTGATCTGGCCTCTATGAGCACCCACATGCATTCATGCGTACATGCACACATGTATATACACACACACACACACACACACATAAAATGAACACCTTCAAACTCACTTCTCATTGGAAAGAACAATACTAGATTAATAAAGATGAAGTGTTTCTCTACTATCACCATAGGTGACATATTTATTTCCTCCTGTAAGGATGCAGGGCCCTAATGCTATATTCAAAAATAGTTATTGGTTAATATGAGGGGAGGTGGGGATTTGAGTCTCTCATTTCTCAGAGACATAGTTTTTGCTTAGTTATCAGTCTGAGTAACAAACTTAAATAAATCTACAATAAAGTATCTTCAATCATGTTAGCAGTTATGCCTTAATTTTCAATCTGTTTGAATTTTTATTTTAACCTATATTTCTGGTTGCTTGTATCTTTGTTTTAACAATTCTCCTGAAATTTTGACCGTGTATCTCCTTAACTCACTCAGGTTTTTTTCAGTGACTTCCCTACTCAGTGCCTAAGTGTTTGTTCCCTCACTAGGACTCGCTCAGTTCCCACTCCACTCTTCAACTGCAATGAAACATAGACACTATTCTCTTCACCTTTGTGCTATTACTGCAATATACATTTATATCTAGATCTTTCGAGCCCACAAATACAGAATCATGATTAGTTTTACATGCAACTTTTAAGTCAGTTGAGAAGAACAAAAATTTAATATGGCATAAATTTATGTTTTTATATTTTGCTTTACATATGTATTTTGTGTAATACAATAAGGTCTACTGGTATTTTTTATTTCTGTATGGATTCCAGAAGCTATATGGAGTTATTTATTTTTACTCTAGGACTTCCTGTTAGTATTTTTTCTTGTGAAAGTAGACTAGAAATCAAATTACATTTTTTTAAATTGATGTAGGATTAGTAGTTGACAACATTACTCCTTATACATTTTGAATGCACCACCCACTGTCTCTAGCGTCAGATTTTTCTTTCAACTCCTAAGTTTATTAAGGTTGTTCATTCATGACGAGCTGGTGGCTGTTTATTTTGGATTTTGTTGTTGTGTTTGTTTGTTTGTTTGTTCCAGGCTGTCTCTGTTTTCTCCTATGGTATGCTTGAGTGTGATTCTCTTTCTATCTGCTCCCTGTCTGGATTAACACTTCTTCTTTGAGAAGGTTTACAATTGGTCAGACTTCATAGCTTCCTGTATTGCCTTTCTTTCTCTCCTTTTGAGTTCCCACTCCATGTGTGTTTGGAACTCTGTCCACTGTTGTCTTGATTCCTTGCTGTTGTTCTTTGTATTTATTTGCTATCATTATTCCACTACCTCATGTTTGCTCATTATCTACTGCCTCCTCACACTTGAATGTTCTAGTGAGGTTTTCCTTTTAGCTGTTATAATCTTGAATTTTTATCATTCCATTTGGTTACCTTTAAAAAGATATTTATTTGTTTATTGAGACAGGGTTTTTATTATGTAGTCCTATAGAGCCTGGAATTCACTGTGTAGATAAAGATGACCTTGAATTCACAGAGATATGCCTGCCTTTGCATTTCAAATGCTGGGTTCAAAGGCCAGTGTCACCATGCCTGGCTACGTTTATGTATATGAATGTACATGAATGTATAAGTGTCGGAGTAAAGTGGATGCAATGTGTCTGCAGATGCACATGGAGGCAAGAAAAGGGAATCAGATCCACCGGAACCAGAGAGACAGGTGACAGGGAGTCACTGGACACAGGTGGTGGGACCTGAACTCAGATCCTCTGAAAAATAAACCACAAGGACTCTAACCCTGAGCGAGCAATCTTTCAGCCTCATTTGGTTAATTTTAAGATTAATTTTTATTTATGTTATCTACTTGATGGAGTCATGTGTCATACTGTTTTCCAATTCTTTGAACACAGTTTTTCTTGCCTTTGTGTACACTTAATAGTGGCTTCCTTTGTCAACAAAGTCTGACATCTCTGCATTCCAGAGAGTTTTTGATGAAGCCGAGTTATTCTCTGAGTAGTGACCATTTATTTGTCTTAATCCGAAAAAAGCTGGACATTTCAGAAAACGTGTTACCCATTCCTTGTTCTGATTTCCTCTTCTTCCACAGGTCAAAACTCACGAGGGTCCCTTTGCTTGTTTATTTGCCGCTCATTGGTTTTCCTAAGTCTCATCTGTACTGTCTATGTTTCCATCAGTCTCTGATTACTGTTGGTCCTGCCTGTTCTCTTTCAGCATGGTTTGCTAGTCAAAGACTAGACAAAGCTCTGATGCATTAGTCAACTCTTCATGATTCTAGTGAAATATCTTAGGAAAATACTAAGATATCCTGATTGGGCAGCTCCATATATTTGGGTTTTGGTGAGAGTTCATGAAACAGTGCGTAGACGTTATCTCTTCTCAGAGAAGAAGGAGGATGGCAGGACCCATCACTTGTTTGGAAGGCACATCTTCAGTGATTCTGTTCTAGTTTCATCCCTATTGCTGTGATAAAATACCTCAACAAAACAACTTTAGAGCAGAACGGGGTTTTTGACTTTCAATTCCATGTTATAAGAAAATCCAGACAAGAGCTTGAAGTAGCTAGTCACATCCCATTTACAGTAAAGAATGGAGGCAAATAAGTACACGCATATCTGTTAGTTCTGTGCTAATTCCTATGTTTACACAGTCCAGAATTTCGCTGCCTAGGGAATGGTGCTGCCCATGTGTTGAATCTTCCTAACATAGTCAATGTAATGAAGATCATAAATGTGCAAACACATCACAATCCAGACAATTCCTCATTGAGCTGCTCTTCCCAGATGATCCTACTTCATGCCAAATTGACAAAACTTACCCTAACATTCCAATTAGAACTTCTCAAAAGTTCTAGTGCCTCTGGACAACTCCATTTGAGGGGCTGAGCCTCGTGAGGAGGTCAGATCACCGTCACTAGCATATTCCAGACTCTGCTAAACTGGGGATAAAGCATAAAATGAGGAAGTCACCTGCTCCCCACCCCCATAATGAAAAAGGAGATGTGTAGAATAAAGGTTTTTTCTTTACTTTTCAAAGTTTGGCTCCATTGGCTATTTCAAAATGATTTTTGCTAGGGGTTAATTTTCTTATGGTGATGAAATACTTAGGGCTGTGTAACTTTATCAATACAAGAATATCACTTAGCTCTCAGTTCTGGTAGTTTGAAGTCCTGTCTATGAAATCAGCTAAGGTCCTTGCTGTGTATGGCACCACACAGCAGGAGTATGTGCAAGAAGAATAAATTGTGTTGCCATAGTGGCAGCCACAGAGGGTTTCAAGTGTCAGGCATAGCCTTTAAAAATAAGATGCTTTTATGAGAATTAACTCAAGGGTCCATGAGTACTCTTTGGCCTTTCTGAGTACAGTGTTCCCAAAGACCTGGGGTTCCACTTGTTGAAGGTTCCACCACCTTTACACTGGTAAACTGAGGACCAGTCCTTCACCACATGAGCCTCTAGAGGAAACATCCACATTAAAATTAAGGCAGGTAGATACACGTATCAAACATACAGTGAGATCTGAGACATCCAATGAATAACTCTACTGTTGCAGGGTTCATGGCAATTTGTGATACCTTTGATCTCTAATCAGTTTTATAAATGCCTGTCAATGATATTTATAATTCTCACTCTTTTCTGGAAGGGGAAACAGAGACATGATTCACTTCTCCTTTAGACCCAGCCCTGAACACGCTGCCTTCTCCAGTATTCACTCATGCACAGATTTTCATCAAGGAACTGATCCATCTATGTGTAGTCAGACAAACTACGTGACTGTAATAATTCAAGCCCAGTAGCTTATATCTGATGCTGGTGTTCCATTCGATCTAGAGAATAATCAAAAGCTCATAATTTTCCAACTCATAGAGTCTCTGATCTACATGTGGTAGGATGTCCAAAATTATAATGAATGGTTCGACTGAGGCATCAAATATGGTTTTTTATAATGCAATCTATTTCTGTATGGTTGCTTCCATAGACGGGTATTACAAATCACTATACAGCTCATCAGAGTCTATCCAGCATATACAATTCATCGCTATAAAAATGCTATTGCATATATCAAGAAACTGCAGTGTCAAGGAGCCGAAAAATGAGTTTGAACAGGCATGTCAAAAAGTATGGCATAGTCGAGATACATTGAGTTGATTTCCTTGTTTTATTGCAGAGGCCATGAGAAATTGCCAATCAGAGAGAAAGGTTTACATGCTGAAAGAATGGATTATGTAGTTAGTCCTAGAAATAAACTAAGAGAGTGACATCAGTTCCTATGTTACAAGCAAAATGAGAAAAAAATATATTTGCAGACATGAACTCAAGAGAAAATACGTATCTCTTACTTTCAAAATTTATTTCTCCATTTATACATGGTTCTTTCTCCCCTGCCCCATGTAATCCAGCACAGTTTGTTTGGGGGAAACAGTTTTGCTGAAGGGATAGGTATAGATCTTTATTTCCAGAAGGCCCTTCCTTGTAGAAAGCCACATCTTTGCCTTGAGGTAAACCAACTGGCCCATAGTGGCCTATGGGTGAGTGTATAAGAAGACACGGTCCTCCTAGGGATAGCTGAGGACCATGGTTTTATTGAGGCTATGAAGATTTCAGCCAGGGCCATTTGAAAGAGTACAGAGCACAGAGAGAATGTGGCAGGCTGAATATTGGCAACAGAATAGATCAGGCTATGAGAGGAGGGAGGGGTGCGTTAGAGAGGAAGAGAGAAGAGGGAGCCAGAAGACAAGAGCAGAGGACCAAAAAGATAAAGCACGTGGCCAAAGTGGCAGTTTCCATATTAATCAGTAGCGGAGGAAGGGAAGGAAGCTCAGAGTCCTGAGAGGTTTAGTGGGGACAGTGGTGAGGCAAGCTGAGAGAAGCCTTTGGGTGCTGAGAGAGCTGGACAGCTAGAGAGTGCTTTGATCTGTTAAGTAGCACCTCAGCTACTTGTCCTGACTGCAGATAATAACTTTTGAAAGGAGTGTGAATTTCAAGACAAAGAACCATTTGCATGAGCTTTGTTCGCACTTCCTGTAAAGCTACAGCCTGGGAAATCATGCTTCCTACAGTAGGGATAGAATTTAATAAGACAGCAGCTTTAATTAAACAGCACGTGACACTTAGCTCACATTTGTGGAAGATGAGATCTTCTATTCTTGCTAATCTTTATTATTATGTGTTTGGTGAGTTCCTGTGTGTAAGAGTGTTTGTGAATGCACATGTGTGTAAGGGTGTGCATGCATGTGTGCACAAATGTGTGGAAGCCTGGTGTTGCCTTCCATTGTCTTCATCTGTGGTCTCTGCTAGGAAAAATCTTGAGATGAGCATCTCCACCAGCGCAGAGAAATCCAATCAGACCAGACAAGCCAGATTAAATGTGGCTGGGAGAGCAAGGCAGGGGAAAGACGGAGGAGCACACATACAAACCCAAAACCACATGTTTTTCTTTTTGGCATGAGCTTAAATGCCCTGTGGGGTCAGAGCTTCTTTCACCATTGGTGAATTACAGGCCAGCTACTGTGGGGGCCAGCCATGCTAAGCTAAGTCTGGGCAGGTCATCCAAAGGAAGTTCTTTACTTCCAACCATTATCACCTGAGACTCTGGCCATTGATAAATTTAGATGGAGGTCTGAGTCTCAGTAGCTTAACCTGAGGCAATGCCTGGCTGCTGGAGGAACCACAAGCTGAGATTACCTGACCACCAACCAAAACCAGACCATTCAAAGGAAATGCCTGTCATTCCAACTGCTGTAGAAAGAAACACCTGCCAGCACACACTCAACAGGACACCCCTAGACAAATGTCAGCCAATCAGGAGTCTTAAAACCTCAGAAACCCCCTCACCCCCACCTTTACTACTATAAAACCCAATTCAAACTGAGCTCGGGGCTCTCCGGTTATTCCAGTACATTGGACATGTGGAGAGACCGAGTTTGCAAACTTGATTAAAATAAGGGCTCTTTGCTTTTATATACGGGACTCAGTCTTCTTGTTGGCTTTTGCAGAGACTCGCGGATTTAGGCATAACAGCTACCTTACCCAGCGAGCTTTTATGTGGTTTGTAGGGATAGAGCCTCTGGGTTTCACATTTGGGCAGCAGATCAATGTGTTGATGCATTTCCCCAGTCCTGTGCCTCTCCAAATTGGTCCCCTGCTCAGGAATGCACAAGTGTGCAATGTGGATGCTGATTGATCCATGTCACAGGAGAGCTTGTGTTCTCCTTCAGATACCAGAGCAGGAGTGGTGATTTGATTTGTAGAGAATACTCAGCTCTGAAAACATGGCACGGAGCTTCTCTAAGATCAACAGGAGACTCCCTACCTCCTCCTTTCTCCCACATCTTAGCAGACCCTGTTAGCTTAACCTGCTTTCTTGGGACCAGCAGACTTTTGGTTTTCGCCAACCACCTGTGTTTTAATTACAGTCATTAACATCCACTGATTTTTGTACTATAATGAAAACTAAGCAGAGTGGTGCCTTCTCCGGTCCCTAGCCCCACTACCCTCAGGAATGGGGATCAGGTGCCTACTCCAGTCCCTAGCCCCACTACCCTCAGGAATGGGGATCAGGTGCCTACTCC
>JAQHUG010000223.1:2337189-2370069 GCA_028555095.1 Dicrostonyx torquatus | reverse complement strand
TCCTGGGGTAGTGGTCAGAGAGGCAGAAGGCGCTGTCCTCCTGGGGTAGTGGTCAGAGAGGCAGAAGGCGCTGTCCTCCTGGGGTAGTGGTCAGAGAGGCAGAAGGCGCTGTCCTCTTGTGATAGTGGTCAGAGAGGCAGAAGGCTCTGTCCTCCTGGGGTAGTGGTCAGAGGGATGGAAGGTTTTGTCCCTCATGTAGCAGCACTCAAACGTGAATCCTTTGTAAGGTCATAGAAGTTTCTAACCCATTAAGGGACTGATCTGTTGCTGGGGTAATAACATGATGAGCTGTTTGGAAGTGATAGGAATTTTTCATGGTGTGCTTTAGTTGAAATAATATAAATATATAATAAGGAAGAAATCTGAGTCAATAGAAAATTGGGTTTTCAGTCAAATGAAGTAGCTTTGGAGACAGATGACCCTAATGTGTCTTCCAGGACTAATGCTATTGGCTATGTAAACCCATGGAATTTTACTTTTCTAATTAGCCCATTTGCTGTTTCTATACCATAATACCTGAGGCTGGGTAAAATGTACACAAAGGAGTTCACCATTTTGAAGACTAGAATTCCAAAATCAAGTGGCTACTTTTTTTCCTCTCAGGGTGTGGGGGCTTCGGTGAGGCCATTTTGGTGCTTGGTGTCATGGTGGAATTGCATATGAGAGGAATTACTGGGCCATGCAGGAACTACATTTGTCCTTTTATGAGTCGCTAGTGTAAATTACTCCACAAGATCGACATCAGTCTGTCGTTCTGGACTGGAGGCATTGCTCATAAGGTTCCGAAGCCCCGCATCTCAGAGGCTCTATACAACTGCAGCATTGCCAAGGTGAGGGCCTGGATTCCCACCCGTGAGCCTCTGGGGAGCCGTGCACATCACATTTGGCTGAGGTTTCTCCTGTGATATTGACGGTGCTGCCTCAGCTACTGTCAGAGACAATTGTGAGGGACTGGTGACAGTTTCACGGCTAAATAAATGATCACCAACAATGGCATTGCACAGACGGACTTTTATAATGATGCAGAACAGCACTTTCTGAGAGAATTTTCTGTGGAGAAAATCTTCTGTTTTCTCTGTCTAACAAGGCAGATGTTAGTAGCCAGTGACTGCTGAGCCCTTAGAAAGAGGCTAGTGTGACTGAGAAATTGGCTTTTAAGTTTGATTTAATTGAAATTCATTTAACTTTTACTTGTCATGTGGCTCTAGTGGCTACTGAATTGTACAGGCAGCATGCAGAATAATATAAAGAATCAATTAAAAAATGGGAACGGATTTCTTTCTCTTCATGGCTTTCGTGTTGTTACCATTCCTGACCTGGGATGGCTCCTTGAGGATAGAAATAATGGCCAAAAAGGCAGACATGGCAAAGTACATGTACTGAGTAGGATTTAAAAGTGTAGAGGAGTGTTCTAAAAGAGGATTTATTAAATGTAATCTGACAGACTAGAAAACCTTCTAGCTAACTCTATTCCCCAAACGGGATTTGCAGACATTTCCATCACAAGTGTGGTAAGGAAACTCTTGGAGAGGTACACTGGCATCATTGGGGAACCCACTGAATAATTTCCTGCTATTTGTAGAAGTGGAGTTGTCAATGGCATTAAGGATGATAGGGAACCAGGACAGAGAGGATAACACCAAATTAGACGCAGCTACAAGGTGAGGAACAAGGCTAGCATAAATCAAATGGCATCAGTTGACAACATCTCTGACGAAGGCAGATACGCACAGTGTACCCAAGAGTCAGACGGATGGGCAACCAATGAGAGTGTTGTTTGCTTACTATAGCAATCAAAGATCAAAAGTAGTCAAGCCAGGCATGGTGGTGGGTACACAGTGAATGCAAAGCTAGCCTGAGCTACACAGACCTTATCTCAAAGAAAGCTACACAGACCTTTTCTCTGATGAGAAAAGAGTAGTTCTTCATATCGCTTTACACAAAAACAGTTCTTAGACCAGGCAGGTGGCAATACTATTTTTTTTAATTAAAGGGTTTCTAAATCCCTTGATGAACTATCCTGCAACTCAGCAGCCAGGACACGCAGTAGCAATTTACCTAGTCTTTCCCTGAAGGGCCTTATGGCTAATTGGCAAAGTAACTCTGGAGAGCACATTAAGGGCTTTTGATGGCTCTTATGTATACAGTCACAGATAGCACTGAAATCAAATGGCTGCAAAGTGGCATGATGACCCTTTTGATGCAATACGAACTTGCAAAGGTGACAGAGTTTGGTGTAAATCTATCTTAGAGGTCCCACTGTGTCTATAGATACACCCTGTGGTTGGCTTTTAACATATGGGTATAGAATTGAAGCTAATATACTTAGTAATTGGAAATAGAAAATATGTAGGCTTGTTTCACAAACTGTTTGGGATAATAGATTAGTCAAGGCTCTCTAGATGAACAAAGCCCGTAAAATATTCCATGAATATTATGTCTTTCTTTTATCAAAGGAAATTGGCTCACATAATTATAATAGAGGGCAAGTGTGTATCTCTAGTATAGATTGGCAGGATAAAACCAAAAGGAGCTTATGCTGTAGTTTCAACTAAAAGGCTAGCGGTCTGGAACCACAGGAGCCACCATAGATGTATGAGTCTGAGAACATCCTGCTGGAGAAACCCTCTTCTTTGAATGTCTACTCCTTTTCTCCTTTCCAAGCTTTCAGCTGTCTGGGTGAAATCCAAACATGTTGCAAGAGATGCTCTGCCTTTACTGCAGCTCACTGATTCACGTATATCCCTTCCACTACTGTCTTCCCACCAGTTGGCTATGCTGAAGTGCATCTAACTTGAAGGGCTGCAGCCTCCACAAGGAAGGTTTCCTAAAGGATGATAATGATATGAAAGACTAACAAGTAGAATGTTGAGCAGTATGTGCTCATTAACCCATGCCTCAAGGTAACTGAGCTACAGGGAATCTGATACTATCTGTGGGCCAGCCCTGACGTCTGCACTTACACTAAAAATAATAAATATAGATAGATAGATAACTGGTGATTTAAAAAATTATGCTAAAAGAGATATATGAACATGTCATAATGAAATTCATTGCTTTCTGCAACCCATGCCAGTAAACAAAAAAGTGAAGGGGCAAAGGAAACTAGCAGGTATTGTTTCCCCAAAAACAAGCTTTGAATGAGATTTGCAAGTAGTAGTTCAAAGACTAGAGACACAGAGACTTTTATTAGATGACAAAGGAAGGCAGATCACATGTGCAGACAAGCGGTGTCTGAGACCTTCAACATTGCAAAGATGGCACATAGATGTTTTCTCTTTAGTTGCTGCCTATTAAATCAAATCTGGATCTGGCTAGGTAACAATGCAAAGGTGAGGGGAACAAGAAGCTGGTGTTTTAATGCAGTCAGGAACATAAATTTCAAGTCTTACTCAGCAACCAAATCTGTTTACTTCCTGTCTTGTAAGGAATGCCTTCATTCCATTGTGTTCCTTATTAGTCTGTCTTTATGCTAGCCTCTAAGAGCAATCTTTAAATGTATCAAGAATATCACTTACTGTTATTAATTCAATTCCATAGAATAGAAGAATATGTACAGTGAGGACTTTGAACACTCAGTAATATTTATGATGAAAGATGTCTTTATTATATAAACAATAGAGAAGACACCAAATTAAAATAGATGTGTGTTTAAAATCTATCTGGATAATATACTGATTGTGTAGCTGTGGGTGGAGCCTATAACCACTTTGAATTTTTTCTTCAATTATTGCAATATTATGCCTTACATACATTACAGTTAAAAATTTAAGTGGTATTTTTGAGTGTTTCATACACAGTAGTAGCTACAGTCTGACGAAGACTATTAGTATTTCCTAAGGTTCAAAGAAGAGCCTCTCTGGGCCTCTATGTAAGACTTCTCATACCTTGTTGATCCCTTTGGAAGGGTGTGGTGTAAACAGATTTGGAAATGAATTTCCCAAATGACAGGCTGCTATGAAAGACTTGTAAGATTCTTGGCTCTAGGTTCTGAGAAGAAACACAGCAATGAAAAAGTCTGTTTAATTCTGAGTTCCGCAGGCTTCGGAATCCTGTAGCCCTGTACTGGGTGTGCTTTAATCTGTTTCTGGCTTCATCCTGATGTGGTGTTAAAGCATTCTCACTGTGTGCCACTTATTGGAAGAAAGGGTCTGTTTCAGCTTCTTTACAGTTTCGTCAGGGTCCATCGGTGTAGAAGCTCAAGCAGGTCTGCACTATTTTATACAGTTCAACTTTCAGCCAAGCAAATAACTTGTAGCCGAAGGAAGAACAGCAGTGGAATGTTGCTTGCTGGCTCATTCACAGACCCCCAGCCTAGAACCTTGTAGGACCTGGAGACATGCTCCCAATCCAATACGATCTGGGCGGTCACTCCTTGAGACTCAGGTGACTCTAAGCTATACCCATCTCAGAGCTAAAGCAAGCCTGAAAAGACTGCTTTCTCTACAGTACCAATATGAGCACAAAAGTACCTTGTGGAGCCGCCATTGCTGGAGCATGGGAAAGACACAAAACTCATTACTACACAACAAATCTGTTTCCCAGGTAATGACATTAAAGATATTTAGCACCCCTTAAAAGTCCCAACTCCCAGTTGTCACATTGGGGTTAGCTTTCCAACAATTCAGTTTTCAGAGATACATTGATCCCATAACAGGCGTCAGCAAATCTACAGAAGTGTTATGAAGAGCTAAGGAGCTTCTCCTCTTTGAACCTTAGGATATATATATATATATATATATATGTATGTATGTATGTGTTTATGTATATGTATATATGTATATATGTGTGTATGTGTATGCACTTGTATACACACATGCACACACATGCATATGCACACACATATGTTAGGGTGTTAAAGAAATAAATTCAAACCATATATTAATTATACATACATATATATATGTTAAAAGAGAGCTTCACACCAACTAGATCTGTTCACCCAAGAATGTCCCTGCAACACTAGTTTTACGTCACAAAATGAACTTCAGAGTAAGTGTCGTTTGTTAAAATTATAGCAATGGAGGTTTATGCTGATGTTTTTTCTTGTGGAAGTAATAAAACTGTGTCTGATTTGATTAATTTCTTTAAGGAATTATTAAATCTACATTCAACAAAACTTCCTGAACCTTTGTGTTCTGACAAAACACTGCTTTCCCGGCTGCATGGATGTGGATCTGAGGTTAAGCACACTTACCTGGTGCTTTGAAGTCCCACTCACTCCACTCTCACGACTCTCTCCATTTAAAATACTTCGTCACACAGCATAACTGTAATCCAATGTTTTATTGCTTTTCATGCAACTTTCTCTCTTTTCCAGCAAGGTTCTCTATTTCTGTGAGTAACTAAGAACAAACAGATGCATAGAATAGCAGTGAATCAGACCCTTTCCCCTGACCCAGGGTTTGATATTTCATAACTCATCCATCATCTGTTTGATTTTCTAGAAGAAAGGTGCTGGTAAGCAGTGAGATGCGTAGCTGGTACATGAGACGTTTTATACAGGACCTGGGCTGGCAGCGGTCTTCTTTAGGTCCTGTTTGTGGTCTTTACAAGGAACAATCCATTGGTAATTGTAGCGCCAAACCTGCCAGCCTGAGCATTTCATACACACCCATCCTGCAAGAGGTATGAGCTCAGAGAGCAGCAGCTCCCATCCCACAGCTGTGCAACCGGAGCGCTCACAATCTCCATCCTACAGCACAGCACCAGCACACAGGCGTGCTGCTTTGGCAGGCGCTGCCACTATGGGATCCAAGTCCAGCTTGGTGGCTGTGCAAGGGCTGAGGTGTTCTGGCACCAGGGCTGGAGAGGATTTTCTCGGCACCTGCCCACAGCATGCTTGCTTTCAGGTGCTGTGATAAACATTTTGGCTTTTCCATGACTCTTTAACATTATTCTTCAGGCCAGCATGAGACGATAAACCAAGAGGAATATGGAAGGAGTCCATGGGTGGTGACACAGCCTTTGTGGCCTCGTTTTCTGCAGGACATTACACACCTACTTGGCATCCACGCCTTGTTATAATTTCATACTGTTATTTCCTTGTGCATGCAAAACTCATTGTAATACAATTCAGGTGCAAGCTTCTTCATCAAAGTGCAGTCTCGCATAACAGGAAGCTTTTGAGCAAAGATTCTAATAATAGCTAATGTGAGCAGTATTTTTGACACACATAGTATTCCAAATACTTCATGTGTGTCAGTCTATCTCAATCTCCATGACAACTGAATGGGATGAAGCAGATATGATTATTTGTCCCACTGTAGAAGTGAGAAAGAAAGCAGCACAAGAGTGGAGACAGTGGCATTCTGTTTGCGTGTCAGTAGCCACCAGCTAGACTGAGGAGGTCAGAGGTTGATGGCCTGGAGACTCCACTTCTGAGTTGGTGAAAACAGGAAGTCAATCAAACACAGGTGGCTTCAGTTTACTCATACGCAGCATGAGCTCATGTTCATCTTTTCTCACAGAAACCTGTTTTCAGATATCGCAGAATCTGTGAAAGCTGCAGTGAGTACCACAGGGCTCCTGAGGAGAGCTGATGCGAGATCCTGAGAAGGGAAGAGCCATAGTGAGAGCCAGAGATGTCTGACACCTATGCAGTATTTTATCCCTTTCTACAACTATAAATTTGACTGTTTTACCTGGTTCCATTCTGAGTTAAAATCGAGAAGAAGGGAGGCAGTTAAAATTTACCCAAAGTTATTTTTAGTTAGAGCCAAATATTTAAACAAGAGAAATTAAAGTGTCTTTTTTTCACTTTTTTTACCCACTGCTGACTTTCTTTAAAAAAAATTGAAAGTACCTTCCGTTTAAGAGTTAATTTATTTTCAACTAAGTTGAATATCTCTTTTACCGAACTCGATATCTTTGAAGGTTCTTTGCCTCATAATGTTGTGTCAGGGCTTTCTTTCTCTCTCTCCTTTAACTTAATTTAATTTCTACCTTTTATTTTCATCCTATTTGATTGCTTCTGGTTTTGTGTTTTTAGGGAATTCCTGATTGTGTAAATGAATGGTCTCTGTAACTATATCTGCTTCTCATACCTTTTCTTCAAGTCTTTTCCTTCTGTTTGTTTTGTCCTATTCTGTTTTATTTGTTGCTGTTTTATCTTATTGTATTACATTTTATTTTATAATTATACCTTAGATATCTGTTTATTTACTAATGAGATGAAGAATGGGTGTGGATCTGGATAAAAGGGTTCTTGGGGAAAACTGGAAGGAGTAAAGGAAGGGGAAACTGTAATCAGGGTGTGTTATATTTAAAAATCTATTTTCAATAAAATCTGAAAAGAAATATTTATTTAAATTTTTACATGTGTGTGTGTATGGACACACGTGTGTGGGTACCTGTGGAGGCCAGAAGAGGGCATTGGGATCTCTGGAGCTCAAGTTCCTGTGTTCATAGGTTGCCTGACATGGCTACTGGGAATCCAGTTCCTGTCTTCTGCAAGATTAAGCAGCACATGCTCTTAGCCTCTGGACCACCTCTCCAGCCCCTCCAGTAACATCAGTAACATCTTCTTATCGTCTACTTAACATCAAACCTTCATTTGGGGGTTCCCTCTGTAGGAAACTGCTTTGATTAGAAGGTAAATCTTTAAAACTTTTAAGATGAAATAGCCCCAAACAACCAACCTGTATCAGATCTTCAGCAATCCCAGTGATGTAAGACAGAAGAGATACAGGCTGTGATTTTTTTCTATGAACATTTGGGTCAGATTGTGAGATTACAGTTAATACAGGTGACACAATAGGAGACCAAAGACATTTGTTCATATGGTTAGTTCTCAAGAAACCTTGATTTCAACTGTGCAGATCTTCTAGAAGTGCCCTTGTGCGACAACAGAATAAAACAATAATTAATATTCACCTTAGGTTTCTTTACTCTTTTCTAACACAGTGGGGTAACACAATAAAACTCTACAATAGTCTACAACCACCACTGTATTCTGTTAGACCTTCCTTTAGAAACAACTTCTATTGCCATTTTGGAATAGGGTTAGGGTTGGAAGTTTCTCTTTGTTGTCAGCATGCCATCAAGCAATTCTTCTTGAAAGTGTCTGACAGAAAGAATTGCATATCCTCTAACTCAGAAAAAGCAATAAACATCATGTAACTGTAGACACCATTTTTATAGCAGAGACAGTAATGTATGGACATGTATGTCCTAGCATTGTCCTAATGGATATCATGAAGATTTCTTTTCTTGTTCTACATAGAAAGTATTTCTAACATTGTCCTCTACATGCTGTGTTTGTAGTAAGAATACAGATGCTTATATAGAAAAGAAAAGTTAGGAATCTAGGAAGAACTATTATTCTGTCATAACCTGTTCCTAAAATCCCTTCCCTGGGAGAGGTGTAAACCAAGTCTACCCTTCTACCTGTCTACCCAGTGATTCAGAGTGATGTTCAGAGTCAATTTAAGAAAGAGAGAGAGTATGATTGTGATTGCCTGGCCTCATAATAATAATAAAATAGGCTATTTTCTATTTTCCTCTTTACCAACATGACTACTATGTACACAGTATGTTGTAGGGTGAGCTACTGTCTATATTCTTACCCAGTGCCTGCCCTGTTGTTAAATATGGATATTGAAATAGGGAGAACAAGCTTCAGATGGTCTCAAATTCGGCAGAACATAAAGTTGGTGTCAGCCACCCCACAGGTCTGCTTCAGTGTTTCCCCCACTCACACACATAGCCCTTATCTTTGAAGATTTTTCTTTGTTCATTCCCTAGCAAAGCAACTAGTGTCTTTATCTTATTCAAGATTCTACTCATTCCTTACCTAGGCTATTTCATTTTCCTGTGTTTGTTTTCAGCTGCCCAATGCAGGTTCTGCAAACTAACTCAGGTCCTTTGCAAGAGTAGTATGTGCTTATATTGCTGAACTGTGCCTCCAGCTCTGTTTTGTTCCCTTATCTCCTTTACATCCCAAATATTTTCCCTTTTTCATTCCATTTCATTGTAGCTGAATTTAACATATGAGATAAAATTTACCCAATTTGTTTTTGTGAGATTAGCCTATTTCAGTTAACAAGATAATGTATCAATTTCCCTGCAAATGGCATAGCTTTGTTCTTATTTGCAGATACATAAAATTTCATCAAATATATATATATATATATACATATACATACATATATATCACATTTTTATCATTAATTCACTCTCTATAGATTGAATTCATAGCTTGGCTATTGTGAATAGTGCCACAGATCGCTACTGAGTGCTGACTTCCAGTTTCTGTGTAGTTCCTGAAAGGGTAGTTAGAACACATGATGGTTCTATTTTGGGTTTTTGAAGGACCTCTATACTGATTTCTACAGTGGTTGACTAATTTACAAGCCCACCAATCCAATAGCAGACAAAGGTTCATCTTCTCTGCACCGTCGGGAGTTGGTGGTTGTTGTGGTTCTTTATATTAATCTCCTGTCAGATGACCAGTCAGTAAAGATTGTGCAATATTCCGTAGGCTGCTTCCTTTTTCCTGGAAGATGTTTCACTTTACAAATTTTTGAAACCCAGAGCCTTGTGTATGCCAGTTAAGAGCTTTTACATGGAGTCAATACTTCAGCCGTATTAGTATTTCAATAGCACAACCACTAACTTCGGCTGAGCCTGCTTTCCCGAGCACACTTTCCTACGCAGCACCTCTTCTGCTCCAAAAGGATAAGCTCTGAGGAGTACTTCTGAGGACACGTAGTATACTGAGTTTACCACATGCACACACACACACGTGCACGCACACACACTGCCACTGCCCCATGGAAGGTGTGTTCGTTTCATTTCTTCAACTCGGATGCCTGGTTATTAAAAATTCCTCAAGGCTCCTTTGTTACCTGACACAAACTATCTTCTGAGCAATGTATCCTCTTGACTTGCAGGCTCGCAGAGTGTGTAGTCCTGACACGGCCAGATCCTTCGGAGCAGCGTCCGGCTTCTAAACTGGCTGCGGTCCTCAGGGTATGGTTGAAGTGTATTTCCAAGATTTTGAGATATTCGGCCCAAGTGCTTCTCCTTTGAAGACTCCTTCACATTAACCCCAAAAGTTTTTTTTTTCTAATTTTATTTTACTGCATAAGCTATTATTGTATTATGAACTGCAGGTTTATACGTTCACCAGTACACATTCCCCTTACTTCATGACTACTTCATGTTCATTGATCAGTAACATGGCAAAGATCTCGGTAGTGGGAAGTCAGAAGTTTAGTAACAAAAGAAGCAGTGACCTTGGATATTAGGAGGGCTGTCAGTTAAGGGTAGTCTGGAGTGTAGAATCCCTAGTTATTTCTTAAAGATGCAGATAGAAACATTCAGATAAAATCTTTCTTTTTCAGGTTGGTTTTGAGTTCCAGTTCCCAAGGCTGCTCCGTGTCTGTAATGAAGCAGAGCATTATGGAGGGACCGAGGGGAGAGTGAAGCCGCCTTTCCAGAGATGGAGGAACCCAGGACACCCCAGAAGGCAATTCCCTTACAAGGATCTGCCACCTCCCAACAGAACCACTCTGGACACCAGGACTGTAACACACAGGATTTGGGTGGGGCATTTAATATCGTTTTGTAAGCAAGTGTGATCCAGTCAATATTTGGGACAAACTTAGCACTAATAATATCTTCATTGTTTATCTTCAAAATTAGAAGACTTTCCTGTATTTTGTTTTATAAATCTAAGCCACAGATATGGATGCTGAACAGACATGATGGACAAGAGGTATCCCCAGGTGACCTGAGCTGCCTGTGACACTGGCACATCTTGAGAGGTTCAAAAAAAGCAGGAGCTTCGTAACTGCAGTTTTCTCCTGTTAAGAGCCATAATGTAATATCTATCATGTGACAGTCTTGTGGGTTGTGACTCACACGTTGAGAGACAATACTCTAAAACATCGAATTTGGGCCTTTGTAAATAATTTCTCTTTTTTATATAAAATAATGACAGCAAAATTTTATGGCATAAAATTTATTTCTTACAAAAAAAATCATGTCATTGGGAAATAATTGTGTTCTAGGATCTGCTATCAAGATAATCATTTCTATATGCTTGCCCTTTGTATCCGTCTTTCAGCGTTATTTGTTGTGCCTAATTTATTCTCTGGAAAATACTCTTCCAGATGTTTTGGCCTAGAAGATAGCTTCCATTGCCTGGAACTTGTTCACTTGACCAGGAAGTCTTAAGAATTAAAGAACCAGTAAGGTACTCACTCACAGGCACTCAGCAGGGAAGACGGAAGTGTTTCCCAAAGCAGGCAAGATGCAGATCAAGGCGAGGCGGGAAGCAGTGCAGGTGGCCCCCGAGAAGGGAATGCTTCTTGGAGATGTGACTGGGAGGCCGCTCCTGCACGGCACATGTGAAGATCTCTGCATTCCACAGTCAAGTTGCCCAAGCACAGATGCAACACAGTCAACTCTGAGGTCTTAAGCACTGTGCACTGCCTCAGTGGTACCCACAACAAGCTGACAGTGATGGTACAAGTTTTCTTTAATTCTAGCAGTTACCTAAGACCTCAACATTAGAGGTTAGGCCTAATAATTATGATTAGGCCAGTGCAGCAGGAAGAGTCACATTTAAGTTAATTTGAGAAAATAAAGTTTCCTGCACACCTGAGGCCTGAGATTTATATCCACACCACATATTTGCTTCATTTGAATTCCTCATGTTCCAATTACAAGGAAACCTTTTAATTTTTTCTCTCATAATTATGCCTAAGGTATCATGATGTAGAATACCAATTTCATAAATTGTTCCTACAATATATCAGCTTCTAGAAAAATTCCCAACTTGCTTGGTTTTTATTCAAGTAGGGCAGACTAATTGCACTGCCTCTAAGATTTGCAGTAATTGAATCTCCATTTCTGTCTTTTGATCCAAGTTCTAGGGAGAGGTCCTCCATATAATATTATTTTCCTAATGGTCTTTCTGCAGTCAAACAAAAGCATACAATCCAAAAGCCCTCTGTTTTCACAGAAAGTGTTTGAAATGAAATCACAGAAAGAAGTTGTAATTAATGCAAGAAATGATGTGAACAATCTATTATCATAATCTGAATGAAATCCTCACACTGTTAAATGGAGACACTAAGTGCTCACATAATACTTTATTAATTAACAAAGTATCTATCCACAGAGAAATGAGGATAAGAGCTATACACTTTGTCAGACTACAGGAAAATGTCTTAGCACTTCATAAGAAATACATACAATTCAAATAATGACATGATTATCTTTTAAAAGTAATTACATTTAATCTCAGAATAAAGAATAAATACATTAATTCTTCCATGTTCCATGATAAGCCACCAAGATACATAAGTGATCATTTTCTTTTCTTACCATTCTGGAGGCTGGTGGCAATCCAATGCATTCAGCTCAAACAACTTACAAGCTGAGATATGATTTAGCACGCAAAAACGCATTATGAGATTACCTGACTTTTGCCTGCATAGAATTCTCTTCCCCAGAAAGCTGTGGTTTAGACTGTGTGTGCATTCCTTTCAGTGCTGGAGACTTGGATGAGTTGACTGGTTCCTATAAGAAATGTGCTTGTGCCTGTACTGATTTCCCTGTCTGTTATCCTAGTGTGCTGGGTGGGACCATGAGTCATTACTAAGAATGCCTTTCTCCTTTAGCACTCCAAATGGAATGAAGTCAAAGCAGTAAGCACCATAGTTTCTTTCCTTCAACCCACTCAAACTTTCCTTGACCTGTCAGAATTGGAAGCTGATAATCAGAAAGCTTGGGGGCTTCAGCTCGTCAACACTAGAGGACTGTATAGCTGGGGTGATCTATAGGCCTTGCATCTCTGATGAGTTTGCCCCAAGCAAGCTCTTATTGATAACCTCAACAGAGGCTGATTTTCAGGGCTCCAAGTTCTAGGTCCTCAGTAGCCCTTGTCCACAATGCCCCACAGAATCTGTGACTGTTGTGCTCAAGTATGTTTGGCAAAAACTGACAACAGTCCTTCCCTCCAGAAGATTACCTGTTGCTGTTGGATACTCACTGGGGGGGTATGATGAAAGTATGTGGTGTGTGTGTAAGATATCATAAAAAAAATCCATTGTGTCGTACAATTAGTAAATACTAGTAAAACTCTATAAAAGACCCAATGTGCCTGTCAGAATACCTTCTTAATAACTATGTTCATACACATAAATTATTGTCGCTATCAGCTTTGGTCAGAGAAACTTCCTTTTCCAGTGGGCAGAGTGACTTTAAAGCTGATCACAGTATGAGCAAAAGTGACACCTGGGTGCTCAACTATAATGGGACGTCAAGACATCCCCAGACCTCCAAAGCTCAGAGAACAACAGAAAAGAGGGTAAGAATATAAGAGCAGAAGGATAGCCTTGGCATGCCTGAACCCCAAGCAACTGTGATTATCTGCAAGGGATTTGCTTAAAACTGCGTCTCTAGACACGATACAGTGCTACAGAGGGGGCAGGCGCTCAGAAGCCCCCACAGCTCCCTGAGGATTATATACAGCTTTATGGTTGCTGGGTGTATGAGTGGATTTTCTTCAGCAGTGAGGGGTACTTGGTAATACAAATTTAAGCTCCTGTAAAATCCCACACACATGTTCTTATAAACAAATCTAATGAATTCATTTCGGTTACACACAAAGAAATGCATTAGGGGGACCAGCTAGGAAGATGAAAGAGACCATTGGAGAATGGAAGGGGGATAAGAGAGTATAATAAGGGTGTGTGTGTCTGTATGGACATGACAAAATACATTATATACAGCCATGAGTGTAAAGCCCGTCTGTATAACTCATATCTACCACTTTAGAACAAAAGACATTTGTTCCATTTTGGTTACTTCTGTGTTTACCTTCTATCAGTGACGATTGAACCTCTTTTGAAAGCTATTTGCTATAAGAACTTCACAGTTGGGAGAAAGATATAAAAACACATGTATTTTATAGTTACAAATATTATTGAAAAAGTTTTTTAACACTTTTAACAACCACCCAGATACAAAAATGTGAGGACACAATAGTTTTCCCTTTTCTCTCTTTTAATTTTATTTTCTCTTGAAGAGGGTCTTACTATGAAGCTCCAGCTAGCTGCAAGCTTGTGAGTCTGTCTCACTCTCCTGCTTCCCTGGACGACAGGCATGTACCACCAGGTCCACTTAGCCACTAAGTTTCTGCAAAATTTCCATCAATCTGTTTTGTTTTAGGACCAAAATCTCTGTATTGAGATATTGCTGGAGAAGGCAACAGAGAACATCTTGACCTTCTTTCCCATTCAAGAGACAGCACAGCTGGGGAAGAGCAGCAGAAGGAATAGAGCACAGGCTTGTACTCGGAGACAAGCCCCACCCACAGTTTTCCTCAGCTCTCTCAGAATTCATCTTCTTAACTGAGTGCAAAGTCTAAATTGGCTTCACACTCAGTATCTGATAACCATCCTGGGCTACATGAGTTGACCTCACACTCAATCTGGTGATCAGCCACAACTGTAGAAGTTGGTGTCAAATCGTGGGCACACACCCAAAAGATGCACACTCATACCACAAGGGCATTTGCTCAGCTGTGTTCATAACACCATTATTTACAATAGCCAGAACCTGGAAACAACCTAGATGCCCCTCAACCAAAGAATGGATAAAGAAAATGTAATGCATTTACACAATAGGTTACTACTCAGCAGTAAAGAAACAATGACATCGTAAAATTTGCATGTAAATAGGTGAAACTAGACAAAAAACTATCCTGAGTGAGGTAACCCAGACCCAGAAAGACAAACATGTGTGTACTCACTCATAAATGGATGCTAGATGTAAAGCAAATGATAATCTGCCTATAGTCCACGACCACAGAGAAGCTCGGTAACAACAGGAACCCTAAGAGACACATACATGGATATCCCTGGGAAGGGAATTAGAAAAGATCTGAGAAAATTGGGAGTGTCAGGAGGAAAAAATGAGGACAAAAGGGGAGGGAGGGAGAAAAGGGGTGGGAGGAAGAGAGCATGAGGGAACGGGATAGTTGAAATAGAGAAAGGACAGAGAACGAAAGCAAGGAAAAAGATACCTTGCTTGAGGGAGCCATTCTGGGGCTAGCAAAAAAACCTGGCAACTAGGGAAATTCTCAGGAATCCACAAGAATGATCCCAGATAACACCCTAAGCAATAGTGAAGATCCCTGAACTGACCTTTTCCTTTCATCAGATTGGTGACTACCTTAATTGTCATCATAGAACCTTCATCCAACAACTGATAGAAGCAGATGCAGAAATCCACAGTGAAGCACTGAGTTGAGCTTCTGGAGACCAGTCCAAGAGAGGGAGAAGTGATAATATGAGCAAAGGAGTCATGATCATAACGGGGATACCCACAGAAACATCTGACCTGAGCTGCCAAGAGCTCACTGAGTCTGGACTCATAGTGTGGGAACCTGTGTAGGACCAAACTAGGCCCATTGAATATGGGTGAGAGTTGTATGACTAGGTCAGTCTCTGGGGTCACTGGGCCAGGATTGATCCCTAGTGCTTAAACTGGCGTTTTGGAGCCCATTCTTTTTGGAGGGATACCTTGGTCAGCCTAGACATAGGGGGTAGGTCCTCAGTCCTGCTTCAAAGTGAAGTGACAGACTTTGTTGACTCCCTATGGGAAGCCTTACCTTTTCTGAGGAATGGATGGGGGGCTGGGATGGAGGGCAGGTGGGGAAAGTGGGAGAAGGGGAGGGAGTGAGAGTGTGTATGTATGTAAAATGAGAAAAAATGTTTTAAAAATAAATTTAATTTAAAAAAGTTGGTGCCCTATTGAGGATCTGGAGACCAGCTGGGCTGATGAGGAGCCCTGAAGTAACTTTCTGCGCATTTTACCTCCCTTTATTTCTATATGCTCATTAATTACCCAGCATTGCTTTGAATGCTAAATATTTCCCATAGGCTCACGTGTTTGAAGCACTTGGACCTCATCTGATATGGAGGTTGTGGAACCTCTTAACAAGGCAGAGCTTGGCTGGAAGAAGTGGCTCATTTGGGGAAGACAACAAGATTAGATAACCCCTCATCTACCGTCTACCTCTAACTTCTGACTGCGGACCCAAAGTTGACCAGTTGCTCTGGCCTACAATGATGGACCGTATTCCTGGAACCAGGATAGAGCCTCATTAAAGTTGTTGCCTTTTGGGTGTTTGCCCACAGGAAAAAGAAAAGTAATGGATTGCTGGGCTTTGTGAACATCCAGATATCACTGGTTATATACTCTCTCACAGACTCGGCATGGAGTTCCGAGGAAAGCAGATCACTTTCATAAGCCATGCTGAGTCATCAATAAACAGCAATCATAAAGTTGTGCTGATTTTATATATTTATTCACATAAAGGTTAGAAAGTACCCATGCAATAAACGTAATTCTAAGTTCTCCATTTATTAATTCCTTTGGTTTTCATAATTACCCCCTTTCACAGACATTGACGTTTTCCTTATTTTACTGACTAAGAAACTGATAAAAAAGAAATAAGCAACTTGCCCACCAGCTCACAGATAGCGGGTATTAGCGATTGTATTTCACCCTAGAAAGTCTCCCCTGTTTTATCTGAGTACAGTGAAGACCACAATGAGAGCCACATTGCCAGAAATTTAACTGCTCACACAGAAGATGCTTACCAAGTCCATACCAAGTGCATTTGCACGTGTGGGCATGAGTATGTGTGTGTGTGTATGCATGAGTGTGTGTGTATGTGCATGTGCGTGTGAGTTGCATGTATGCATGTGTGTGCATGAGTGTGGTAACTGGCTGTAATATGGAAGGTGTGGTTGAAGTGACTGTTCACCACAGGCACTGTGGTAAGCTCTTAAATCTAAAGGCCCCTGAACGGCCCACTTGTTCCAAATAGCGCTGCTTCCCAACCTGGTGAAGGTTCAGCGTGTGTGTGTATGTGTGTATGTGTGTGTGTGTATGTGTGTGTGTGTGTGTGTATGTGTGTGTATGTGTGTGTGTGTATGTTTGTGTGTGTGTGTGCACATATGGAGGGTGGAGGCTGATGTTGTTATTTCCATCTTAATATTTCTTAGATTAGATCTTCCCACAAGCCTAAAACTAACGGATTTGGCTAGATTTACTGGCCCGAGGGCCCTCCTGTGTGTACCTCCATATTTACATGGGTGCTGGAGGTCTGCACTCAGGTTCTCATGGTTTTAGGACAAGCACTTTACCAATTGAGCCACCTCTCCATGGGCACTTTACTGTTCAAGGTTCTCCTTGAAGGCAGAAAGAGATTCCACCTTAAGACACCACAGAATGCTGGGTGTGTAGGTCAAACCCAAACATGAGAGAGGTGCTCATCTTCATCTTAGCTATGGTCTATGTGTCTCAGAGTTCCAGAGTCTTGGTGTAAGCACTAGAGCTAGGACTTAAACAAATGCCTGACCTCAGGTCACATGCTCCAAATCATCTCTGTATTCTGTCTGTTCTTGGATGGTGTGGTCTTGTGTTACACTGGTGTGATTGAGAAAGATTTGTTTTTAGTTGTATGGTTTTGAAACACTGTCATCAACATTCTAATATAATGAGGATTTCACAGGACATGCAATGCAAGTTGAAGAAGCCAGAGACAATTTTCAGGAATCATCCTCAGATTCAAGAGAACAATAAGAGTCTAGTCACTAGCAAGAGACCTTCCCTGTTGCCTCACTGCCCTCTCAGGTCATGTTTAGCTTTTCTGTACCTCATTCATAATTTGTTTTCTCACTTTAGGCTGGGAATTTTATCATTAAAAAAGCAATACAATGTTTAAAATCTTGGTCAGATTTCTTCAGTTCTGTGTACATGGAATCATGTACTGAAAAGTGTCCTCTGCCTTAGCGGTCCTCTGACAAGTTTGTAAACTGCCCTCAAGACACTTTATTCAGATTTAAAGTTAGATTTAAGTTAGTCTTTTGACCTAAGAAGCAGTTGATGTGTGACATGTGGGCAAAGAGAACTTCATGTTCACAGTCATTACAGGGAACTCAAAGCCAGTAACAGTAAACTATATTGACAAACTTTTCTTCTAGTGTCATTGAAAAGACCACACAACATATTTCCCTGAGTGGGTGACAAGCTGCAGGGTAACAAGATTCACAGGGTATGGTTTTTATTGTGGTTATGGGTAAGATTTTTCTTGTTTATTCTTAAGCTTAGAGAAGACATTAAGAACCTACTGGTCAACAGTGCATCTTACACTGTATCTGTTACTTTTTTGTGTTTTTGAGACCAAACACTAGAGGAGAAGCAACTTGGGAAGAAAGGGTCTATTTTACCTCATGATTTAAGTAGGAATACAAACCATCCTGGTAGGTAGAACATGGCAGAAGGAACATAGGGAGCTGCCACACTGTATCCACAGTCAGGCAACAGTGAGTGAACAGGACACAAGGCTGGGCTACAAAAACTAAAGACTCCACTAGTGATCCCCCCCTCCAATGAGGCTCCACCTGTTAATGTTTCCATACCTATGCACTAGCAGGGAACCAAATGTGCAAACGCACCAGCCTCTGGGGGCCAGTCTACACTCAAACCCTAGTGTACAGCCGGTACTAATGACAGAGATTATCACACACCTTTCTCACTGTCTCATGTGAAGTGACTAGGCTGAAGTAAAATCTCTCAACTATAGAACATACTGAGCAGAATTGATTAGAAGAGAAGTTTGTCCTTAAAGCCAGGCAGAAGGAAGAGAGATGTAGGTTTGGATCATTTGAGGATGGGGTGGCCTAGAGTGTAAGAGAAGGTCTACAGAAGATTACTAGAGATAGCTAAAATCAGAATTAAAATAATTACCCAACAGATTTCCAAGTGTCTTTTGTAAACACTTGAAGTCACCTTAACTACATTCATCAGAAGTCACTATTTTAGGTCAATGTCATCAGAGAATTAATCTGTCCAGATGACTTCAAATCCAACATGGCAGTGTCCATGTCCTCGGGATGCATCTAGACAGTGTTCTGTGCTACATATTTGCAGTGTGCCCTGCCATTGCTTTGCAACACTTAACCTCACAGAACTTAGTTCAAATCAACACCAGTATCTGTGTTTCTCTAGTGTCTGGGGTTGCTCTTTTCTTTACCAGATAAGTGGTCTATTTGATTTGTTCTGTCCTGGAAGTAAATGTGAAGTCCTGTCTTATGTCATTCAATGTTCCCAGGAAAGGTAATTTTGCTTATTATTCCTTCTCAGGACACTGCTGCTGGTTCTTTGTGGATCATGTTCCTCCTACCCATGGCTGATCTTCATTCTCTCAGTGCCTGACACCCAGAGCATAGCAAGCTAAACCATAACCTAGCTTCAGTGAGTTGGTGATCTTTTTTCTAACTGATGCACAACTCCACTGTGTGGAGCAACTTTTCAAAAGACATGGCATCAAAGATGAACTAGAAACTAGAAAGAGAAAAACGACATAAACCTGCAGCTAGACTTCAGGGGAACTGCAAGATCTCTTTCTCCTACAAGCCTTACTGTTACGTTTGTTCCAGGGGGTCAAGAATTTTTCTCTGGAAAGCTTCTTCCACCCTCACTTTGTTCTGAGGCCCAGAGCTCTTTTCCTTCATCTACCATGGGAAAACTTTTTAAAAAGGCTCTTGGTTTTAAAAACAACTTAACCCTCCTACCCAAGTCCATGTTTTTATCTATTTCCTATAGACCTTCCTCAGGTTTGCCTTTTACCACCATGTTTTCTTTTTTTTAAATATATATATATATATATTTATTTATTTATTATGTATACAACATTTTGTCTGTGTGTATGTCTACAGCCATTACAGATGGTTGTGAGCCACCATGTGGTTGCTGGGAATTGAACTCAGGACCTTTGGAAGAGCAGGCAATGCTCTTAACCTCTGAGCCATCTCTCCAGCCCTACCACCATGTTTTCTTGAAAGGTTACAACATTGTTTCCATCAAGAAAGGGTGTCCAGCAGTATTCTGGGTTAAATAATAGAGGAGATCTGGAGATGCACAGAAATTGTCTGTCTGTGGTCAAAACTGTACCTAGCGTCAATGAATTTCTTAGTAGATACATGTTGAAAGCAAGCATAAATATCATAAAATACACAAATGGATAATACATTTCAAAGGTTTATGATTAAATTTTTATTATCTCAAATATAAGCCAAGTGATACTGGATTCTAGACTGAATACAATGGCTCTTCACTATCATCTATAGTCAAGCCACTTGTGCCTTTCTACCTTGTGGGATTCAGGGATTAAATTAGGATCCTCAACCTTGGCAGTGGGTCTTTACCTGCTGAGCCAATAAAGTCTTTTTAATCAACCATTAGCTGCTTTGTGGAATTTTTTTTTAGCTCAGGTGATCATAAGCATGAACAATTCTTTGTCCTAAAGAGCTGTTCACATTTTAACATTGAAAACTTGGTGTCATGTGAGCAATAGCAGAAATGTATGTATCTGGCCACATACCTCTAGAAGGAAATGTTGTGGTGTCTTAAAAGAATATGGCTCCAAAGAGAGTGGTACTATTAAAAGTTGTTGAAGTGAGTATGGCTTTATTGGAGAAAGTGTATTACTATGAGGATGGGCTTTCAGGTCTCCTATGCTCAAGATTTACCCCGTGTGGAAGAGAGTTCAATTCCTGCTTCTGTAGATCAAGATCAACCTGTGTGTTACAATGTCCTGCTATGATGATAATGGGCTAAACCTCTGAACTGTGAGCCACTTTAATGAGATGTTTTCTTTTATAAGCGTTGCTGTGGTTGGGGTGTCTCTTTGCAGCAATAGAAACCCTAGCTCACACAGGCATACTCCTTCACTATCAAATATAAAGTCCCATTGATGACAAGGATGACAGACTGTTCATTGGTGTTACCTTTTATTCCCACTCCAAAGTCAAGATATAGCACATCTGGAGGCAGTCTTGCTTGCACTGGAATCTAAGTTGTCATCTGTGTGTGCAGAAAGTTATTTCTCAAAGAGAAAGGTCTTAGTTTCTGGTGTTTGCAAGTTACCATGATGTAAACATTTCATCAAAATCCATTCTAAACTACATCACTTTACAACTTGGACCATCATTGAACAGTTGAGACTCTAACCCATTATAGGTGTAATATGAGGAGAATCCGTCAATCAATACATTTTAACATTAAGAATGTACAAAATATTTGATGACTATGCCCTCATTCACTTAGCAAATACTATTTTTTAAAGTTGGGTATGCTAATATACATGCCTGTAACCCAAGCACTCAGAGGGTGGACACTAGAGGATCAGGAGTTTCAGGACAGGCTCAGCTATATAGAGAGACAGAGACCAGTTTGAACTACATAAGACCACTTCTCAGGAAGAGAGAAGGGAAAAAAGGGTATGCCCCCCGCACTTGTTGCTATTTTACTCCAGCGAAAAAGGAAGTAAGGCAAAGGGGAGGGTGTCCTAGGATCCTACAGACAGTGGAACTTACTGGAACTTACCAACATAGAAATTAAGCTAAGATACGGCAGGAAGGGATCCCTGTAGTCATCCTTTCTCTCCTAACTGTGAATGTGGAAGTTCTTGTCTGACTCTCCCACTATAAAGAACTGTAACCTAGAACTGCAAATCCAGTAAACTATTTCTTCTCTCGGTAGCTTTTGGTCATGATGTTTTCTTGCAGTAATAGAGCAAGGACTCTGTATGTTACTATAGACCACTTAGCTCAGAGCTATGCCTCCTAGAGGGTTATGGAATTGGAGTGTCCTTACCCCAAATCCCATCAGTCATAGGCTAGGGCTGCTCCCAAAAGCATTAGAAATATTCCTGATGCTTTCTACTGTGGTAACCTTCTACAGTGCATGGCCATAAGAGGAAGGCTTTACAGAAATTATTTATAGAACTATTATTATCATTATTAAAGATTTATAGAAACTATAAACTGGTGTGGGAAGTCCTTCTGTATATGTGTTGGTTTTATTGCTTAATGAATAAAGAAGCTATGTAGGCCTATGACAAGATAGAAAAGAGCAATGTGGGAATTCCAAGCAGAAATAGAGAAGAAATGAAGGTGGAGTCAGAGAGATACCATATAGCTGCCGAAGGAGACAAGTACCCAGAACCTTACCGGTAAATCACGAGCCTTATGGTAAAGTATAAAGTGATAGGAATGGGTTAATTTAAGAAGTAAGAGTTAGTTAATAAGAAGCCTAAGCTATTGGCCAAGCAGTGCTGTAATTAATATAGTTCTGTGTTATTATTCAGATCTAGGTGACTGGGAAACAAACAGGCAGTCTCCATCTACAAAATGGCACCAACATGGGCAACTACATCCACATAAAACCTGAGAGAGCTTGGGAAGTAATTCTAGACACACACAAATAATAATAATAATAATAATAATAATAATAATAATAATAATAATAATAATAATAATAGAGTTTAGTGCAGCTTCCTGGTAGCTGCATTTTTTTTTCCAGATGGGCTCTATTTGCTGTCAGTCAGCAGGGACACCATGACTCATTTAAGAAAGTGAAGGAGGGTTCATCTGTATTTCTGTGCTTTGATTGGTTAAATAAAAAAGCTGCCTGGGCCATTTGATAGGGCAGGACTTAGATAGGCGGGGAAAAAGAAAAGAGGACACTGGGAAGAAGACTGGGTCAGAGCCAGTCGCCAGGAAGCTCCCACACAGATGGAAGTATCGTAGATCCGTCTGGTAAGTCACCCACCTCGTGGTGACATACAGAGTTTTATAATGGGTTAGTTTGTGAGGTGAGGGCTAGCCGGGAAGAGGCTAGAGATAATGGGCAAGGCAGTATTTAAATTAATACAGGTCTCATGTGGTTATTTCGGGCATAAGCAAGCAACCAGCGGCTGAGCGGGCCAGCAGCTGGGGCTTGGGAGCCTGGCGCTGGGAACACAACCCACACCTCTCCCCTATTTACTACAAGAAAGGTCTTCCTGACTCAGCATTTGCAGCGAAGGCTGCATGACTTCTTTAGTGGAGGGCTTCCTGGTTCATGCTAGTTGAACAAACAACTCTGACTCTTTCAGGAGGCCCAGCATATTAATGGGGTCTGTGAGCAGCATGTTACACATTGCTTAATGGTGACATAGATCTGCTGAGATCCTGGAACTGAGGTGGCATGTCCTGCTCTCAGAGGCAGTGGACATGCCTCTACCATGTTGACCTGAGCAGAATCAATAGGCAAGACTGGAGTTAGTCATAGCCATGCCTGCTTAGGATTTAAAAAAGAAAAGTGCTTCTGGTAAAAAACTAATTACAGATACTCAATAAAGACAGATTCAGATGAAAATAACCTCTAAATGGGTCATGTTGTTGCATAAATGTATATTGGCTTGGGAGAGAGAAAAAAAAGTTATAAAAGAAGTAAATGTTTTCTTTCTTTCTTTCTTTTTTTAAAGCAGTCTTTAAAGAAACAGAGTCCAGACAGTTATAGATTAAAGGAGCAAAGAAAAATAAGTCACATAAAGATGAAAAATACACAAAGAGTCTGGATTGTATATATTACTGTGTTTTCTTTGAATTTTTTGACTGTGAATGAGCTAAGTACAGCAAGACATTTTATTGTCCAGGTTGCTAAACTAAACCAATATATATATATATATATATATATATATATATATGGTATGCTATATGAACTGGACACACAGGACCCACAGAAAAATGACTGCTAAAGTTACCTAAAGAAGGTGAGACAGTCCTTCAGGGCTCCTGCTTCATGAAAGAGTCTGATAGACATTCTGAAGGACATAGAAGAAAGTGACTGACAAACTGCCAATAAAGGCAAAACTGGTTTTGAAATTTTCTGCTTCATAGAAAAGTCTGCCTGATACTATGGGCCTGTAGGCTGAAGATGGATGCCCCAATGTTACAGAAGAACTTTGGGTGATTATCCAGGCAATGAGATGTCTCTGTCAATTCTAGAGTTTTAGAAGTTGCTTACAATGCACTTCCTGTTTACTTAGGTAATATTATATCCTCCTAGAGTCTTAAATGAAGTTGAAGAAAGACAGTTATAATTATAAAAGAAAAATTAGATATAAAACTTTAGATTTATAAAAGTAGGATAGATGATAGATAAAAGAGTATTTTCCTTTTTTGCCAAATATAAATGGACTAAATATTGTAGCTATAATTTTTGCTTGATAACTGTTTTGTTATATGTAATTTTACTATGTTAAAGTTAAAAACTTCCTTTTTATTTGGATAGAAAAGGGTGAAATGATGTGGGAAATACTTCTGTATATGTATGTGTTGGCTTTATTGGTCAATGAATAAAGAAGCTATGTAGGCCTATGAAAGGGCAGAATAGAACAATGTGGGAATTCCAAGCAGAGATAGAGGAGAAAAGAAGGCAGAGTCAGAGAGATGCCATGTTGCTGTCAAAGGAAACAGATACCCAGAACCTTACTGGTAAACCACGAGACTCGTGGTAAAGTACAAAATAATAGTAATGGATTAATTTAAGATGTAAGAGTTAGTTAATAAAAAGCCTAAGCTATTGGTCAAGCAACGTTATAATTACTATAGTTTCTGTGTTATTATTTGGGTCTGGGCAGCTGGAAAATGAACAAGCAGCCGTCGCCTACAATAAACTACCTGATATTACCTTAAGTGGTCAAAAATAGTAATGCCCAAATAGATGTGGGGGTTAGAGTAACACCTATTCCTATCAACCTAGTAATTTTCAGAATTTGAGCTTGTACATAGACTCATAATTTAATTAATAAATTAAAGGATTAGTTGGACATCAACTAGACCTATGTCTGTGTCATGTAGAATGAAAATATTCTATTAAATAAAAGTCAATACAGACCATTTGTTTCAGGCATTAGAAATGTATTCTAACTAGTTGTGTTAAACATCACTAAAGTGTTACTGAGCCATCATAAAATCTTATTTATAAATGGCAATATATGTAAAGCAACTATAGATGCTTCATTAAGATCCTCCTAAAGTCTGAATCCTCAGTAACTATGCTGGGTCATTTTATGTCAGCTTGACACAAGCTAGAGACATTTGGGAAGAAGGAATGTCAATTGAGAAATTGCCAAAGATTGGCCTGCGGGTAAATCTATGGGGCATTTTCTCAATGGATGTGGAGCCCAGACCACTGCGGATGGTGCCACCCATGGGCTGGTGGTCCATGGTGCTATAAGAAAGCAGTCTTAGCAAGCCAGGAGGAACAAGCTAGTAAGCAGTACTCCTCCATGGTCACTGCTTTAATTCCTGCCTTGAGTTTCTTCCCAGGCTTTCTGTATGATCAACTCCAAGATATAAAATGAAATAAACCCTTTCCTCCCAAGTTGCTTTTGGTCCTGGTTTATCACATCATTAGAAATCCCAATTTAGAAAGTGCCTTATGTATCTCATGGATTTCACCAGCTAGGGCAAAGATGTGGAAGTGATTTGCTAACACCAGAGATCATAGTGGATTCTCCTTGCACTGATCCAGTGATGGCACAGATCCAAAAACCAAGAAAATGAGGGTAAGGAACGTGAGAAATTCTTTCTATGCCAATGGAAGAGAGAGGGTTGGAATATTTCTAGAAAGAGAAAGTGAAAGAATTCTCTATGGAGCTGTATCCTATCCATTTAAAGAATCTCATAGGATCCACATGCAAATAGGTGCAGGGCAGTTCTAGTGTCAAAGACCAGACTGTGCCTATTCTCCAGCCAGTTTCTTAGAAGAAATGGAAACTAGAAGAGATTCTAAAGAGCCCTTTGTGTCTTACTGATCCCTAGTGTGTGCCAAGAAACTCCTCTCCCCTAAGGGACAGAGATTAGGCTTCCTAAGAAAGACCCTCCAGGATTCTGACACAGCAGACTCAGAAACTCAGTATAGCCTCCTTTCCTAGATCTGAGAGACTGCGTTGGTCCATTACAAGCTCCAGTTAGGTTATCTGTTTCCAATAATATCAGGCATGCTCATCCCTAGGCTAGGAGAAAATAACAATTTTGATCCCGAGCATAAGGAAATGAGAACACAAAGATTAAAGCCATCAAAACAAAATAGGATGTTTTAGAAAAAGGAAAAAAACCTAATAACAACAAAACAACGTAGCAATGAGTATCCCACTGATATACAAAGAGTCCAACATTAAAGAAATAAACGTTCAGGCTATGTTTGGAATAAACACAGTGGCTTGGCCTAGGAAAAAATAGGAATACTAAATCAGAAGAAGACATGATCAAAACCAATGAGTTTTCAACCATTTTTGTTTTTCAGGAACAGAGTGCTTTATCTGAGTGTGATGTGTTCACGTGTTCTGAGTATTCATTTGTTCAAGTAGATGAAAATGCAGCTGCTCTAGTTGAATACGGGGAGGCCAAGGGCACAGGATCTCTACCTCCATGTCTTCCCTGCAGCTGCTCACGTAGCTCTGCTAGGGAGTTCTTGCACTCTGTAGCATGGAATTTGAAAAGCAAACAGAGGAGTGTGGCAGCTCCTATCCATATCATAGTCTCCCAGATGTAAATCTTATTATCTCCTTTGAAACCAGTTATATTTATGCTAATAAAGTTACAAACTTTGGTCTTTTCTCACATTCGTAATTCTACAGAGTAATTAGAGGTAAAACATTACAGCAATCAGAAAAAGCACAGGGTTTGAAACTGTTCATGTTACCCTTCCTGTCATCCCTGCTGATGCTGGAGAACAGAGCTGCGTGGCCCCATGTGCAATATTCACTCCGGTAATGAAATTCTTGTCTGCCCTTAGGGTATGATTCATTTAAACTTCTGATCGCCTCTTAGATCTCTGACCCTGGGACTGTTGGTAATTTGCATGCAGCACACTGAGAAAGCCTGATCCATTTAATATTTATCTGGAGGAGGTCAGAGACCCTAGGTGAACTCTATGTCTAGTTAGCTGTAATGATTAATTCCCACATCCAGAGCTAAAGCACTTCTGTGACTCATTGGCGTCATCCTTTGAAATGTAGCAGGCTGGTTTAATGGTTTAAATGCACTAGTGATGAAGACTTGAGAATGGCTCAGGGCTTCTTGGTGCCAGGAGGAACTGTGGTCATGGAATAAAACAAAGGCTGTTTAGTCCCATGTAAGCTGTAACTAGGAGAGAGAGGTCGGTGGCCTTATATTCTCGATATTTGCCAGTCTCCAGTGAAAAGGGGCCTGCAGAGACTTTGGTGTGAGCAATGAGAAACTTGCTGATCAGTCCTGGTCCAGCTTGCTTTCTCATCTACATAAAGGAAACAAGAACACTGACAACAGCACCTTAGATTACTGTCAGAAGTATTCACTCTTTCCCCATCAGCTTCATTTATAGAATTGACTTTTCTACACCATACATGTTGGGTTTAGTGGTTCACATTGGTTGCTCTTAGATACAGCTTTGAGACTGGCCGTGTAACTTGCATAGCCACTGCGGTAGCTGGAGATGTGATGCTGGCCATAAGTCAACAGGAGTCAGCTACCCTGCTGTCTAGAAAATAGACATGGCTGGAGCAGACCAGGATGCAATCTGCAGCTTAAGCCACCTGATTCATACACATTTAAGCAAGAATAAATATGGTGTTAAGTTACTGAGTTTTAAGATTCCTTGCTACACAGCAGCATCTAATTAATATACTATATAGAGATTATTATAAAGGTTCTATGAGGCTGCAAGTTAAATACTGTGCATCATTTCCAATACACAATAAGCACTGCCTAACAAATTTTGTTAACACAAGCGAAGTCCTCATTAGTATTTGGGTTAAGTTTCTTCCTTTGTATGGAAGGCAGAGATATATAGCAGGTAAAAGAGAGACACTGCGTAACCTCCTTGCCTGGAGTCTAACACTGCTGGGTAACAGCATGAGGTAACCAGTTTTCTCCGTGTCTCAAGGCAGGCTCCTCTCTTCCCCTGTCTTTTTCTTGTCTTTCACAACCCATGTGGGTTGATGATAAGGTGACAACATTAGATATGCTTTTGAGACCTGTATCTTTTGGACAGCGGCCTTTCTTAGCTACCAGCAAGAATAGCAGATTCCTCTAACGTTCTCTTAGTGAGCGGTGCCCGGCCCATGGCGCTGGTGGTCTGCTGCCTCTGCCACAGTTTGCCTAGTGCCTGAGGAACTTAACCTCCCTGTGATGCACTTCTCTGATTTACATAATGGACTGATTATAATTGCCAACCTCCCAGGATTGTTGTAGGAATTAGCTAATGTTTGTAAAGTGCTTAGAGGTCCATAGATGAAAGGTGCTACATAAGCCTATTATTATGTCATCAAAAATGAAATTCCAATAAGATTATACTTTCATTTAAATTTCCATTAATTTTGTCATAATTCTAGATTAATTCTCACTGGTTTTCTAGAGCAAATAAATAAGAAGGAGAAATGGTGATATATTAAATATGAAGCATTCACATGGAAAGGAAATTAGCTAGAAAATGGTAACACTTAGAAGTGATTTTTAAATTATTATCCTTTAATGAGCCCTGATCATGTAATCAATATTATGTAAAACCTAGATATGGTCTCTGAGTTTACAAACTAAATTATAAACCTGACTGATTAAATAGCTAACATTTCCTATTTCAAGTGTGTAGAAATGAATGCTATATAAAGGCCTATAACTCAATTCATTTTTAAATTAAGCCTCTTGTTATAGGAAATAACTTGAAAACTTTTAGAAAGATTATAAGTATGTGAAGAGTGACTTTATGAGGTCATCAAGCTGTTGGCTTCCTTCTGTCCCAGGCTCACGTGGAATGGCATTAGTAACGTTGCCCTGCAGATGCGTAGCAGAGAGAGTAGCTGTGCACGTTCCCTCATAAACATGAGATATAAGACACTGAACATTGCTTTACCATTCTCGTTCTGCAGAGAAGGAAGCTAAACCTTTTCTTTATGCAAAGTCACACAGGAAGAGGTGGGCGGGTCTTGGCATTCGGGGTTCCCACTGAATAATACTGTTAATAGTGCAGACACCTGGGAAGAGGAAGATCCATTGATAAATAGATCTTCTTGTCTGTGCTGTTAATTTGAAGGTAGGTGACAGACATACTAAGACTGTGTTGCTCTATGAGGATCTTTTGTGTTACTGATAGTAAAATGATTGTATTCATCTGGACATCATGGTGGTGAAGGAAATGCGGAGTTCTGAATCTATACAAGTCACGCCTTTCTAGAGACCATAAATACGAGAGCAGTGCTGAGGTCCTGAAATCCGTTTTCCCCCTTTGAGAACACAGAGAACTGATTAATAAATATTATCCAGTTATTTAGTTCTAAGTATCTTCATACCTGAAGTACCAGATTCACTGGACATGGAGTACGGGGGTGAGTATGGTGGTACACACGTGGCATTCCAGCACCTATGGCAAAGGCAGGCAACACTCATGAGTTTGATACCAGCTCTAGCATGGAAAGGCGTGCCTCAAACAAGCAGAAACGTAGGAGCTGGGTACACCCTATGCCCATAACAAGCAGAGTCATGCTAGAGCTGTAATAGCGGAAGAAAAGACAGATGATATTTCCTCCTTTTTCATTGCATACATGCTAATAGAGGAAAATCTATAAGAGGCCTAGGTAACACCTACTTATTTCTCAGGTGCCTGGTACTACTGATGTCTAAAGATGCAAATTTTCCCTCTCAAATTGTGAATGCTATCCAGTTCAACTAAACCTCACCGGGTTATGAATGGCAGAAATTATGTTTCATTTGGTGACTGCAATGATGCCAGGAGAAAACGGAAAGACAAATATCTGCCTTAAATGTCAGGACGGAGATAGATGGCCTGGAAGCAGCACAGGCACTCAGACAATGCCAAATTGTCAAATATTGATGATTTTAATACCATATTTCCTATACATCACATTCTTCTGTGTACTCTATATAAATTAATTTAACCCCACAGCAGCTCAATGATATCATGCTTTTTACTGTGCCCAGTTTACAGATATGGAAAGCAAGTCAAGTTGAACAACCTGTTACTACATTGGCAATGCATTTTAGTCCCTGTCCACTATGACACTTTGAATCTAAAGAATCTTGCTGATAGAGAGACTGCCCTTCCTAGGAACAGTAATTTTTAGAGTTAGCAAGAACTTAAAGCTAGGAATGTCCTTTGCATGCAACTAATCCCTAGGATCCCTTCTGTTTAACTAACACCCTAAGGAATATTTCTCCTTCAGCCTCAGGCACCAGACAACCACTCCTGCAGCCAAAAGCGCACTACAAAAATTCATATTTACCATTATTAACTGTAGTATTTTGTTTTCCTTTTTTGACTCTTGCTGGGGTGGGGGGTTGCCACCCAGATCCCAAATAAATACACACACACACACACACACACACACACACACAGAGAGAGAGAGAGAGAGAGAGAGAGAGAGAGAGAGAGGCTCATTTTTTCTTATGAATGCCCAGCCTTAGCTTGCCATGTTTCTAGTCAGCTTTTCTTAACTTAACTTATCCCATGTACCTCTTACCTCTGGACTTTTATAATTTTCCACTCTATATACCTTTCTTTACTGTGAATTGTTGTGTAGCTGGGTGGCTGACCCTTGGCCTTTTCCTTTTCCTCCTCCTCTTTTTTTCTCTTCCCAGATTTCTCCTCCTGTTTATTCTCTTTGACTTCCAGCCTTGCCTATCCTTTCTCTTGCCTCATTATTGGCTGTTCACCTCTTTAGTAAACAGACAAAGTAATACAGATTCACAGAGTTAAACAAATGCATCGTAAAAGAATGCAAGATGTCTTTGCATCATTAAACAAATATTCCACAGCATAAATGAATGTGTCACACCTTAAACTAATACTCCACAACACCTACCCCCTTTGCCCTACACCCCACTGGCTTTGTCACACAAACCACAGGGAAAGCTCTGACCCAACTTTTCTAATACTGGTTTTGCCTCCTGACTGTATAGCAATCTTCTTCCCGTAGTTATGTGAGCTAGGCCATGCCTCTCATTTCTAGAGCAACATTCAATTTGCCTTCCAAAAGCAATCATCTCTCAGTGTTAGCACTCAGTCCTTTTTAGAAGTTCAAACTTGAGCTCCAATCAGCAGAAGGATGACTTAGGAGTGAGGCAGCCTGGCCTCAGAGTTTGTGCTCTGGCATACATGACGTTTTGATACTAATGAGACACTTGTTTTAAAGGGTTCATAGTCTCCCAGGGAGAAAAGAGAAGAATTGGCCAAATTGTAAAGAGGTTAGCTTAGTATTGTGCTTTGAATCTGAATGGCCCCTACATGGCCATGATTTGAACACTTGCTCCACAAGGGCTGATGGAACTACTTTTGGAGGCTACTTTTGGTATCTTTGATAGGCAGAATCTAGTGGGTAGAAAAATCAGCTCAGAAGATAAGACTTTTGAGGGTTCTACCTCATCTACCATCCTGTCACTGTCTCTGCTCCCTGGCCACATGATTCTGTTGCTGTGCCATCTTATCCAAGCTCAGGGACAAGCAACTATGAAATAAACCCTTTGGGGTCATGGGCCAAAATAAATTTGTTCTCCCTCAAGCTGTTTCTGTCAGGCATTTTGGTCACAACTGAAAGTAAGTAGTAACTATGCTCCACGGTGCTTTCAATATGAACTGGGATTTACTAACACTTGTGAACTTGCTGTATAATTCTAGTGTGTCCAGGTTCAACCAATACTTAAACACCCATTGTGCAGATGTTTTATTGGTGTTTGGAAATACAAAAAGAAACAGGCATAGAACGAACCCTTGTGTGCTGGGCAAAGGATGCAAACACCTAAGCAATTGTCTGAGAAGCAGTAGACAGCCTTGAACACTGCAGAGTTGCTAGGATTGTTGATGTAGTGCTCCTATTTATTGGGAAGAATAAATGAGAGATGTTTTGTGGAAAATGGAACAGAGTTACAAATGGGAAAGAGTGTGGATATTTATTTCTTTGGAGGAATAGAGCCAGCAAAGATGAGGCATGTTACACAAGTCTGATGAATTGGTTAGTGTGGTGGTTCATTTCAATTGTAAATGTGACACACTTGGGAAGAGAGACTCATTGAGATTTTGTCTAGATTAGGTTGACTTATGAGCATGCTTATTGTTATCTGATTATTAATTGATGTGGAAAAACAGACACACTGTGGGCGGTGCCATTCCCTAGGCAGGGAATCCTGAACTGTAAAAGAGTGGAGAGATCCATCTGAGCACAAACTAGCATGCATTCATTTTCCCTTGACTGATGTTGTCAGCTGTTCAGTGTTCCTGTTACCTCGACTTCTCTGCAACAGTAGATGGTGACATGAAACTAAGAGCTAAATGAGCCATTTTCCCCTTGCATTGCTTTTGTCAGTGTCTTAGCAAAACAAATCAAACTAATAAGTTTGGGTCCTTGAAGCTCAAAAATGTGTTGTTCATCAAAATTGAGGCTAGATTAGCTTCAGAGTTGTAAGCAGTACAGTATTAGTTCTTCACACTTAGTAGGGCTGAGCATAGATCTTGATTTCATAATGGAGTAGCTAAGTATCTTTGGGCAAGTTACTAAACCCTTTTGAACTTTTGAGAGAACAACTTTACTTAATGTGTATAAAGGGACTAGAACACAATTCAGGCTAAATGAAAGCTTCTTCTAATTGCTGAGCCTTGTCTTCTTCCTACTTTTAAAAAAAAATACGTATTGGCATAGAACCTCAAAGAAAATACCCAAGACCATGACTGCGAGACCCAAACTTGTCTCCTAGTGGCAGTATGGAAATGCCAAACAGGAGCTGAGCAATTTTCTGTCTTCCTGGTTCCCTTGACCAACATCTTAGCGTCACTCCTGATATGAATGAGGTTTTTCGATTGCTGAAGCGAGAGTCCAGGGAAAGTAGATGGCAGAGCATTATTTATACAATGCATAGATGTTTTTAACTTGTTCTTTGTCCTCAAATTGTTGTCTCCCATGTATCTGCCATGACTTCCTCTTCGGACACTGCACTTTGTTTCCCCAGGGATGGAGATGTATTATTGCAT
>JAQHUG010000223.1:2311767-2336769 GCA_028555095.1 Dicrostonyx torquatus | reverse complement strand
CAGCTATCTTGGGTTGACTTGACCTCTCTAGACAGCACAGCTATCTTGGGTTGACTTGACCTCTCTAGACAGCACAGCTATCTTGGGTTGACTTGCTTTCTCAGCTTGCTGAGAGCTCACATGTTTGAACTCAACTCCTCTTGACCTTATTTTGTTTTTCCTTTGCCAAAAATGGAAATAATCAAGCCAAATATGATTGGATATGCCTATAATACCAGCATGCAAGAGGATAAGGCAGAATTTCTGTTCCAGGTCAAGCTGTGATACATAGCAAAATCCTGTTCCAAAAGAGTAAAAGCAAGAAAATAGCCAAAAGTTGAAAAAGAGAGTTGGGTCAGTTCTTCATTTCCAATGAGAAACTCTCTTATGTCGCTTACTTATCACATGCTGTAGACCTACAGAGTCCATGCACAGTGGGTGAGCAGAGTGAACTCAAGGGCTATCCCTTCACTCTGCACAAAAAAGTCATGGGAGAGAACAGACGGAGAATGCCCAGATTTTACCATGACCCTTCACGGGCTGGCCTGGTTACATTAAGACAAACAAACGATGTCATATCTTTTGCAGTTAGAGTTACAAGCAGTTGTGAGCCACTGGACATGGTACAAGGCAAAGAATTCAGGTTCTCTACAAGAGTAGTATGTTCCTGTAACCTCTGAGCCATCTTTCTAGTCTTCTAACATTTAATTTCTACAGACTCTCATGTCCACCGTGAGAGTAGTAACTTCAGAGTTTGTATAGCAATGAAATATTAGCTCTGTGACTAGTAAGAAGTATTGAAAAAATACTAATGAACTTACTGACAAGAGGAAGTCAGTAGAATTAGTTTTTCCATGTGCTGTCTGATAGCTTCCATTAGCCACATCTGGCTGGTGGCTGCTGACATGGAGTGTTTCCACCAACACAAAAACTTCTGTTGAACCATGCTAATACCAGCACTGCCACCCACACCAAGAAATAAGAGAAAAGAAAAATGTGAACTGTACCATACACTTAAAAACTCAGGTGTGTGCTGTATGGGAGTTCTAAACCCCAAAAATGCCCCACAACTCCCTGCAGTGTGAGCCAAGCTTTGGAAACAATGACAGCTCGCATTACTCCTCTCTACTTGTTTTGTTGTCCCAGCCCCGCTCTGCTGTTTTCAATATCTTTCTGATGGAGTTATGTTCCATATGTAACATTGCTACAGGTGCAAAATTGGTCCTTTCAATCCTGAATGTGCAGCAGTGGCGCCAAAGGCCAGCACACTATCACTGTGCATCCAGGCCTCCCTTGCAGTCTGTGGGTCAGCAGCATTCTTCTTTGCTTGCTAATGCTTTATTGTCTCCTAGTATACATTGGAATAATAATGGTAATTTATGCAGATATTTTGTATGCATAGCAAATAATGAGAAACACCTGCAGAAATTTCCCTCCTTCTCTGAGTTCAGCAACTAATTATATTTTTAAATAATGGCTACCATTGAACACAATTATCCAAATCACTTTAAGTAATGGAATCTTTTTAAGGTGTTTTTGAAAATTTTTAGCACAGTTTTTAAACACTCATTTTTATCTAGAAGATGAGAAGAAAAAAGGCTAGTAAGCGGCTTCTTACTCACCCGAAAGAACAGCTTCTGCCAAGAATAGATTAGTGGCAGATTTTTTTTTCTGGGTCTTAGTCTTGGCGTTTGAGGTCACAGCCAGCTGACAGCAAGGTTTTAGTCACTTGGTCGTCTTTTCTCCTTCCTCTCTTAAGGTGAAATAAAAATAACAAAGTTGCTTGAAACCCTCTTTTAGAATGGACTTTGCCACCTGATTTTCCTTCTAGGGATTCAACAGTTGAATGGGGAACAGTGAGAAAACTGTTTCAGATCTTTCTGTGCCTCTATCCCCTCTCCTATGCAGAAGGTCAAGTGCTGTGCTAATAATGGGCTACACACCCAAGACTTCCAGGGTCTTCTGGTCACTATACTATCGAGAGCCAAATTCACCAAGGAAGCATGGAAGTAGCTGGTCAAAAGAATACCAAAAAGAAATACATGTTTTTCTCCTCAAATATAAACCCAGGATTATGGCTTTACATCAACATTTTGGAATTTCATGGGGGATTGATCTTAAAGAGGATGAACAGGGAGAGTTCTGCCTTCCTCTTGGGCCTGCCTTCATCTCCAGTGTGATGGAAGAAGTAGCTTCTTCTGATTCTTTCTCTATTTCTAAAAGAAATTATTGGTCTGTAGGAGAAAAAAATCAACTGCTCTTTAAATCATACTACTTTCTGTGAGGTTTAGGTTTGTTAGGTCAATTGACATTTGTGGAGTGCTGCTTGAAAGACAAACAAATCATAAGAATTCTTAACCCCATGGGAGCTACAACCTGGACACAGACACATGTTAAACAGCAATCAGATTCAAAATAAAGCAGTTAAAAAATCAGACAATACCTAATGAGAGCTTAGATGACAGAGCTGTTCATGCTTGTATGGGAAATCAAGGAAGTCTCTTAGAAGAGGTGAATCTGACCTGAAGGAAAGACAGACCAGGGTGAGCTCCAGTGAACCTGTGCAGGGAAGAGACAAGCTCAGCTGTTCCAATCACAGCAATGAGCGACACAAGAGAGACGTAGCTGCCATTTCCTAAGGGATAGAAGGCAATGGACAAAGATCTCTTTTTTATTCTTTCTGAGGTTTTGTTATTTGTATTTTTCTGTGGTTAAAATATCTTTTATAGGGGCTGGAAAGATGGATCAGCAGTTAAGAGCACTGGCTGCTTTTCCAGAGGACTCATGTTCAATCCCCAGCACCTACAAGGCAATTCACAACTCTCTGTGACTCCAGTTCCAGGGGAGCTGGCATCCTCACACAGACATACATGCAGGCAAAACACCAATGCACATAAAATAAAAATAAATAAATTATTTTTAAAATATCCTTTATTAAATCATCAACTAAATGACCTGTTTCTGAACTGCTTCTTTTTTTTTTTTTTGGTTTTTCGAGACAGGGTTTCTCTGTGGCTTTGGAGCCTGTCCTGGAACTAGCTCTTGTAGACCAGGCTGGTCTCGAACTCACAAAGATCCGCCTGCCTCTGCCTCCCGAGTGCTGGGATTAAAGGCGTGCGCCACCACTGCCCGGCTCTGAACTGCTTCTAAACTTCATTTCAGAAAATAAAAGGCTTCCAAATATATGTCCTAGACCTGAATATTTCATTGAAAACTTGATTGGATCACTAAATCTAAAATTTGGGTTCCTCCAGGTTGCATTTTTTCTCTTTTCTTATTTTTTTTCTTATTTCCAAGGGTTTCTCTGGATCTCTTAAGAGAAACAAATGAAGAGCCAGGTGGATTTGTGTTTGTTATTATTCTGGTGCAAATGAATCCGATTGCTAATCTCATGGGGATGGAGCCAGGAAGAGAGACAGAAGTAGAGGGATAGAGACTGGTACTTAGCCAGAGGCAGAGATAGAGAGAGAGGAGCAATCAAATACAGGAGACAATGAGTCTGAAGATATGTTTTGTGTAAAACTCAAATAACAGTTTTCTTCTCTAAGAAATCCATAAGCTGTGGGGAAACTGCCATGGCTATGACATCATTCATATGTTTTTCTTCCTTCCTTCCTTTTTTAAATTGTTTTTATTGCTCTGTACATTTTTTTAAACCTGCTCTGGAACAAGGAATCAGATGAGATCCTGCAATTAACTCTTTAGAGAGCTTCTGGCCATACATGTCACCTGACAAAGCAACCACACAGAAGATACCTCCCAACATGCAGTCAAACAAAAAGGAGCTGTTGAAAACAGTGGCAGGAAGTTATATTTATTGAAGTTCACTATTTGAAGAAAAAAATTATTGTTTCAGTGCTGAAGTCTGTCCTGACTATAAAAGTGACATGGTCATATTTTCTACTTACTAGTGGTCCACTGTTGTCTTCTGACGTGACTCATGCTACAGGTGGGTGCTTAAAAATTAACCACCTGCCATTGTCTTAATAACAAAAAGTGTACCCTTCTTTAACAGAAATGGCGGCCCATCAGTAAAGTGTTTGGAGGTGACCTGAGCACAGTTGCCCCAAGGTTGGCCAGGGAGTGTAACAAAGCTCTTTTTGGAATCAAAAGAAAAGGTAATACATTAATAATTACACATGGTTATGCCTATACAATGAATCAGTGGGTGAATTTGTTCGCTGTCAAAACTGAGGACCTGAGTTCCATCCCAGAGAATTGGCTCCTGGACTTGTCCTTTCTCTTTAGCGTGCTTATCCTGGCCCATGTGCATGCTCAGACACACACATTGCATGTTCAAAGGTACAGTAACAAATAAAAATAAGTAATAATTATTAATGCTTTGTATTCTTGACTCTTGGCAAGTGACAATGCTGTTCAGGACAGGCAAGGTTGCGTCAATTTCCACCCTGAATATTGTTTACCATGTTAAACTTCCCAGCAAACCCTGAAATAAATGAGAACTGTGGCTCGGAAATGCCTTGACAAATACAAATGCTTTCATTTCTTAAATGGGTCCCTTAGAATATCATTGGAAGAGGACATTTTTATACTCAGAATTGTAACACACACAGAAAAATACTGCATCCATCTTGAATAGACAGCTACAATCTTCCCTCAGTATTTAGAGTCGCATATATGTAAGGGCATACTCCTGTCCAAGTCACAACAGCTTACTTTTACATTAAGTATGATCTTAAAGGTAGAAGAAATGACCTAAGGAGCATCTCCTGGCAGTCACTGCTCTGAGCACAACTCGGCACAGAGGACCGGTATTGTGGGCTGTTGACACAACTCGGCACAGAGGACCGGTATTGTGGGCTGTTGACACAACTCGGCACAGAGGACCGGTATTGTGGGCTGTTGACACAACTCGGCACAGACGACCGGTATTGTGGGCTGTTGACACAACTCGGCACAGAGGACCGGTATTGTGGGCTGTTGACAGCCGCGTGTTAGAGCAGCCATTCTCCCAAGTCTGACAAAGGAGGTGGTATCACCTTCAAAATTCAGATTTCAATAATTCCATGGAAGAATAGGTAGGTGCTTGGGGAGGGGGTCATCTCTGAGCTTGGGAGAACTCATCTCTGAACATCTCTGGGTAGTTGTAAGCTTTCACCTTAGAGAGAAGTGCCGAAGGAACAAGCACAGGCTAGACTTAATTCTACACCAAAAATGCTCCCTCAGGAAATCATGAATGTTGCGAGAGCTGGAGTTCAAATACATTTCTGAACCCTATAATGAAAGCCAGCCTGCTTTGCCTCCAAATACTCATCAGCAACTTCAAATTTTTCCTAAAATATGGACACCATGCTCAAAAAGGAAGATTTTTCTCTCCATTAGAACAAGGAGCACAAAGCACTGCCTCCCCAATCCACAAAACTTAAACCGTGCTGTAAAGAGGAGCAGTGGCGGACCTGGAGGAGGTGGGTTACTGTAATGGATTATACCGAAGTCTGAGCATCAAAGACTTTCCTTGCTCAAGCTCTGACAGCAGTCCTAAATCATGGCCACAAGAGGGAACCATTGTTCAAATGTTGGAAGGATTTTTTTCGTGAGTATGGGGGAGAGGGGAGGACTTCTTTCTTTTCACCGCCTCCACCCCCCCGGAACTCAGCCAGCTTAAATCCCTCTTTAGTGTAAGAACTCGTTCAAAAGGCCTGAACAAAAAAGTAAAGACGGATGTGATCATGGACACAGTTCTATTCTGGATGGCCAAACAATCAGCTTTTAAATACCTGCGTAAGCAAAGCTCTGGCACCCATTGAGAGAATGGTAGAGTCGAGGCCCCGGTAGAAATCCGTGTGCTGACAATAGCCGTGGTAGGTCTGTATTTTATTCCTCCCATTGGCTCTACTTTGTCTAAAATGAGGCAAACTTTTAAAAAACAAACAGCAAAAATTATAATATAAAGAAACAAAGACAAAAGCAGACATTTAACTCAAGAGAGTCGCCCGTCTTTAGAAAGTAATAATCCTGATCAGTAACTGGAGAAACAGAGCATATGTCGTAAGGCATCCTTGCTTACAACCCCGTGAAACCAGCATGATGGCAAAATGCGGACAAACGTGATAAAAGACATACAGGATGGCTTCTTGGAGGTTGTGTGCCCCCAGGTTGGCACAGGTCCAGTTTCCCAACCGGAAGAGCTGCAGAATAAACTGGAAAGTGCTTGATGCCAGTTGAGCTTTCGTAGGGAAGCAGATGACGGCTGAGATTATTGATCTTGACAGTTTCCTGATTTATTGGGATGTTGTCATCTTCTCTTTTTGTATAATTTGCCAAATGATCATAGCATTAGACTCAAGGAGGCAGCACCCAGAGCCGCCTCCTTCAGCATTTGCTTCAACAGTGAAGCAGGTAGGCTTGGCTTTAGGCAAAGGTGGACAAACTGAATTTGCATGGACAGGCTATCATTTGAGAAATGCTAAGTCATGCTTATTGCAGGCTTTGATGTAGACTTATAAAATGTAGGTATTTTATTCCTAAAATGTACTAAATAATTATAGAGAACTACTCCATTTATTTAATAAATGCAGAACCAAGGGTAAGACATTTAAAACAGAGGTTTCTGGCAATCAGAAACACGTGTTACTGCTTACATATAGATAGTGATAAACAAAGAAAATAATCAGTAAATAACAGTCAGCTTTCAAAGGCATTCATCACATTGTGATTTCCCAACAAAACAACAACCTGCATGGGAATTCTCTCTCTGAATTGTTCATGTAAAATCATGAAAATGATTCTGGGAGACTTCACCATAGACTCGAAATACGGGAGCACTTGACGTATCTTATAAATGATCGCCTTCACCAAAGTATTTTTATATTCTATTTTAATCTCTTGCATTTAAAATAGCCACAACAGAAATTAATCTTCAGTTTAAAAAAAAAAGGGAATCATAACAAAAAAGATTTCTAACGAAGTGATGCTATTCCCCAAGACAGGTTTGTCACAGTATAAAACCTCTAAACTTAAGATGCTATAATTGAACCCTATTTTTTTATTAAGAAAATCATGTCTGCACCTATGCTTAGAGACTGACATATTATGCAATAAACAGCAATCAGCCTAAAGATGCCATATCAAACAAACCAAGTTTTGTTTTGCTAAACTAAGCAAAATTAGTTGAATGCCCTAAGTAATAGTTGCTGGTATTTTTTTTCTAAATTATTTCTCTACTTGTTTTTGTGTCTATGCATAAATTAAAAATCTGCTGAAATTTATTATTCATCGGAGATGTAATTAATATGCAAAATTATGCAAATTAAGATGCAATTAGGCTTCAATTCTCTAGTGGAATTTTCCATTATAATTTAATACAAAGTAATAGAGTAATTGGTGTCACGTGTAATTACGGTTACTCACGTGTACTTGCAGACGTGCAAATGATGTGGTATATGTTAGTTATCCTATGCAAATGGATCATGCAATCTCTTAATACTTGGGAATGAAGTAAACAAAGATGGTCTTCAAAGAAAAAGGGTGAGAGGGACCCCTCTTTAGTCTCACATTCCCATTTCGGAGAACTATATGAAAATTGTAACTAATTTTCCTACATTTCTGTCTAAGAATATCAAGTTTGGTGTTGTTCGGTGCATTGCTTATTACTTTAGAGAAATTATTTCTAGTAAAGAGATATTTAAGCAGGCTTTCTAGAGATTCCGATGCCATATGAATGCCGCCACGGTGAGAGCAAGCAAACCCGAGCTCGGTCTAGCCAGGGACAGGCTGCTTCTATCATGCTCAGAATTTCTCATCTCTCAAAGGATAGCAGGAAACCTGGCTTGCCACGGGAGTCGCTGCCAAATTTCCTTATTTTCTGATGACAGAGTTGACCATTTCTTTTGCTTTGAGAACCATATAGAAGCCACACTGATATTTTTTTCGAACTAAATTCTCTTCCATCCTAATGTTTAGAATTCTAGGGGAATTCAGTGGCATTCCTTCTGTTTGAATAAAGCATTAAGCTTTGAATTGTTTCCTACTCTGCCACTGCTCCCGCGGTGCTTTTTCAAGGGACTCCTCCGCGGACGGCCTGTGTGTCTCTTCCGGAGTCCCCAGGGAGAAGAGAATTGGTCTCTTGTGTGCTTGTCCTGAGCCCTGAGTCGCTGATTTTCCATGAGAAATGATTACCGCTTGTTTTAAAACACCCATGCTGTGTTGAATCCTGCACGAAAAACATTTTGATCTCAACACTTTCCTTCTTGTAACTGAAGCACACACTTTAAGATGAGTATTTTATATTCTTCACTGCAATTAACCTGAAGTGTTTCTCTTTCCTATACCCCCCCCCCCCAGTTCACTAAGTCTCTCTTTCTACCCCTTTGCAACAGACTCTCCTACATGAGGGGATGTCTGGTATAATCTACTACAATTAATAGGAGTGGGAAGGGCCTGTTCTAGATAAACTGTTTTATCCTTACCTGCTTTTTTTTTTTTATCACCCCTTCTCTTTCAACTGCAATGACCGGTTATCTAAAAGAAGGGACAGGGGTAAGAGAAAATCACGCTACCATTAGTCTCTCCTGTTCCACCCTTTTGCAACCCCACCCATCCATCCATATGTGGCTTTCTCGTTCATTCCAGTAATAGTACCAATTACTATGCAGGCAGGGCCATTCTGATTCACATTTGCAGCTCACTGTGGACATTTATGCTCCACTCTGAGCCGCACTCACATCTTCAGCATCGATTATACAGCTGTTGTACAGTCTTCGTAAATGAAATATACCATGCCAGCTTCAGCTTGGCATCCTTGACAGAAGTGGGAAGTGGGGCAGGAAAATCCTTCCCTGCCCACTTTCTCTCTGGTGCTGGCTTCATTCTCTGACACCTGACACTTGAGGTTAAGAGGCAGAGGATCAAGATTCCTCAAACTGCTCTCTTCTCACAGAGGAGACTGGAATACAGCCTTGATGTGTTCTTAGAGTGGGTCCGGGAGACATTAGCGGCACACTGATTTTCCAGGTCTTTGTCTCTGCATTCCCCCTTCCCTGATCCTGTTCTCCCACTGTCTCTCTCCATCAGGTTATACTTACTGACCCAAATGGATATTAAATCCTCCTACTTCTATTTTTCCATGACTTTCCTGAACTCATTATGTCTTCCCAGATGCCATGTCTTCCCTGCTTTTCCTGGTTTGATCTTCTAGCCTTCAAACTCAGATAGCTGGACTGGCAGGCATGTCACCCATGAATGCCATGTATCATCAGTAGGAAGCAGATTTCACCCATTTATAGACATAGCAGTGAGTATCATAAGGAAGGCCCTAGAGAGAACATATAACACATTTAAGACTTGCAAAAATACTAGGTGCTTTTTGAAAAATACAACTTTAATTTTTCTCTAACACTTTGTTTTTGCTTTATTTTCTGAGAACTTTGCAGAGGCTCTATACTACGATTTGATGTGAACTCTTTTGTTTATATTTTAACAACAAGGAAAGCTGAAAGTATCTTATTGTTTGTGAACGTTTGACAACCACTCACAACAAAATAACAATGCTGCTGAGATCTGCATGTTCACAAACTGGATGAGTGATTGGACAACCGAGCCTTTTAACTGGATGAGTGATTGAACAACCGAGCCTTTTGAAGGGGAAATCGTGATCAGGTGAGGACAAGACGCCAGTCTTTATGTTTGAAACTTCTCCAGTGGCATCTTCTGGTATGACCAGTCCATATAATAGGGAAACACTAGCATGAGAATTCTCCTTGTGGGCCTGCGACTTCAAAGAGATGGAGTCACTCATCAAAGAAATGCAATGCCCTGTGTTCCTCATTGCACCTTCCGTTGTGTGCTGGGAACAACTGAAATGAAACTCAGATTTTTTAATTTTTTTTTATCTTGTTTGTTTTTATGTATGAATGTTTTGTCTGCTTATATGTCTGTCCACCATGTGTGTGCCTGCTCCCTATGAAGGGCAAAAGAGTCATCAGATCCCCTGGAACAGGAGTTACAGGTAGCTGTGAGCCACTATATGGTTGCTGGGAATTGAACATGTGTGTGTGTGTGTGTGTGTGTGTGTGTGTGTGTGTGTGTGTGTGTGCATGTACGTGCTCGCGCACACACATGCATTTGAATGCAGGTACCCATGGAGACCAGAGGGAAGCTGGACTCCCGTAACTCCTAGAGCTGAAGTTATAGGTAGTTTTGAGCCACCAGACATGGACACTGGGAACTGAACTCTTAACTACTGAGCCTTTTCTCCAGTCCTGCACTCATAGTTTGTTTTGGTGCATGTGTCTACAGGTGAGTGTATGCAAGCATATGTGTGCATAGGCCCACATGTCCGAGCACACTCATGTAGAGGCCTGACATTGGAAGTCTTCTATCACCTTGCTTTTTGAGACAGGACCAATCAAATGCTTGTCTACACAGTTGTTCCAACAAGCACCTTGGCCTAGAGAGTCTCTGCCTCTGCCTCTAGAGAACCGGGCTTACAGGCAGGCATTAATTTGATTCTGTGGATTGAACTCTGCTCCTCAGGCTTGCATAACAAATCTTTTCTCTACCGAGTTATCTCCCTGACGCCAATTCTTCATATTTTTAAGACAAAATATGAGAAACACTGAAAAATCTAAAACCAAATTATTTCACTTAATGTTTCCTCTCCACACTTTCCCAGAAGAAACTCTGAAAGTGAGCTCTCAATAAAGGCAGGAGTGAAGCCCTTATGTGGTAAAGAGTCACTCTGTCACAGTTTAGTGAATAGCCAGCAATTCATCCTTAGGACCCATAAGCAGTGGCTCATCTGGCCTTCACTGGTGTCTTAGGAACTTTTTTGGTCCCAGGAGGTGAGTGTTCTCACTGATATCTTAGAGATGAAGGATTAAAGAGCACTGTCACTTGTCAGAGGGTGAGTAGCGGATCTAAGTGGTAGAGCAGGAGCTTGAGCCCTGATGCTGTACCTCTGAAATGTTTGCTTACTGGAGCCACATCTGGCCTGCAGACAGACTTACCGCTAGCCACATCTGGCCTGCAGAAAGATTAGACACTGATCATCTGTTATTACAGACATTTAAAATGGAGAAGCTTTACATAAGGTCTAGCCACACTAGATGTCATACTCCTTACCTGGAAGCCTCTGAATGTGAGGAATTAGCTCTTTCCATTCACAAGGCATGGCTCTCCAGTCATCCCTGGCCTGCTTCCTGCATGGTCATCATCTCAGGTTCCTGTAGGATTTGAGGTTGTTTTGTGTACGGTGTCATCTGTGCTGCTGTAGAACACTAAGGACATACTCGGAATCCTCCTTTTCTTTTCTTTCTTCTTCTTCTTTTTTAACCCAAGCTACACAAGTGTGTAAACCTCTGTTCCAAAGCCATAAACAGATCTCTGGAATGGTTATAGTGTCAGGCATGGATGGTTCAGAGGAGTAAATGCAACACCAGAGACAGGACAGAAGCTTACCATAGGAAGTCCTGTGTAAAACTGTGGGGGCTGGCAACCAGTTCATGCAGGACTGTTGATTTTGCAGCTAGATTTGATCATGGTATCAGCAGGATTGGCCATAAAAAAGAAATCAGGGCTTGGATGGGAGCAGGCAAGAGCAGATTGGAGCCCCTGGGGGAAAAGCAGGCCTCTGAAGATCACCTACTTCACTTTTGGCACCTTCAGGAGAGATGTTTTTATTATGATAAAGGGAGATGGGATCCTGTGTCACTGAAAGCTGAAGTAGGAGACATGGTTGGTATTGAAGTGATGGTTCTGGTTGCTTCCCTACGCTGAGCAGACGCACGAGTAGCAGGGTGTGTTCACCACCAGGGCCAGCACAAGTCCTACAGGAACAGTTCTGATTACTTCACTACGTCCTCCATCCCCACATAGAACTTTGTGTTGGTTAACTATAGTATGGAACTGAATCCTGGTAAATATAATTCTTATTTAATTAAATCAATATAACACAAAACCACAGGAACCAAAGTCAGGAATGCAAGCTATCACATAGCTCTTAACTATGTGTTTCCATCTTCTACCAGAAAGATTAGAAATGAGTAAACAGTTTTGTTTGCTTTTCAATGAGACCTGGAGGAATCCATGGCACCTGAGTCCGTGAGACTTTCATACTGCAGGTTTCCTGCCCTCACATAACTGGAATCCCATTGTGCAAGCTCAGCTTCTGTCTTGACTACCATCGAGTATGAGTGTTTTATCTTCCTGTTTGTTCCAGTGTTGTATTGCACTGCCTCATCTGAACATCAATGTCTCATCCTCTCAGGGTAGACTGCTCTCATTGGAGCAGCAGCAATTCTGATAAGAATTTTGCCATAGCTGCACCAGTCTAAGACCCCAACTTGGATTCCAAAGTCTCTGGCCAAATGAGCTACAGAATCTTGTGCTGTTTGTAGTACTAGTCTTGTGAATAATGTTTATTGTCTGATGGCCATTGTACACCAATCCTGACACGCTTCTCAGCATAGTGGCCTATAGGACAGCTCAGAAGCAGAGCAGCCCCCTCAGTTTTATCCCATCTATGACTGTGCTGTTCAGAAGACATGCCCCATCACACTAACCTGCCTCAAGCACATTCAGAGTAATCAAATGATTCATCTTCCTGTCTATGTGCCAATAGTCCAGGTCAATAGTCGGTTATATACTTTCATTTTCGCAATAAATTAACTGAAGGAATTTTCTGCTGCTGGAACCACAATGAATCAGAGTTACTGTAATAACATGGGACCCTAAAGAAAAAGACATTTTACTCTTCTTTATGATAATCTCATGTCAGTTTCTTATACAAAAATGACCTGACCTTTTTCCAGTTGACATTACTGTTATAAGGTGGAAACTATCTAGCTTAAAAATGAAACAAACAAAGAAACAAGCCAGCAAAAATTAGAAGGTGGCTGAAGATTGCTCAGAAGTTAAGAGGGCAAGGTGCTCTTCCAAAGAACTACAGTCTGATTCCCAGCACCCATATGACAACTCACAACATCTGTAAATCCAGTTCCAGGGCATCTAACTCCCTCTTCTGGCTTCCATAGGCACTAGACATACAAGTGATGCATAGACATTACATGCAAGTGAAACCTCCATTCTATACACATATAATAAAAATAAAATGAAAATTTAAAAATCTTATCCGAAATTTCCATCAGAGTGATGTGAGGAGGTAAGAGTGAGGCATGGACAGAGAGAAGTAAAGGCTTATGGGTGAACACTCTTTGGGATTGTTGCTCATTACCAGAGACTTTCTGTAAGAATGTGTAATGTATCTCAGACCCATCTAGTTAAAGGGTGGAAGAGAGAGAAATTTGTCTATTGGTTCACTAATTAATTCTGACTTCTGGGATACATGTATTTGGGATCTGAGTGGGAAGGTGTTGTGGAATATTAATTAAAAATGTGTTACATTCTTTTATGCTGTGTAATATTTGTTTAATGATGCAAAGATGTATTGGATTCTTTTATGTTGCATTTATTTCATTCTGTGAAGCTGTGTTACTTTGCCTTCCTAAAACACCTGATTAGTCTAATAAAGAGCTGAATGCCCAAGAGTAACGCAGGAGAGGTATAGGTGGGACTGTCAGGCAGAGAGAATAAGTAGAAGGAGAGAGAAGAGGGAAGAAGGAGAAAAAGAGAGAAGGGCAAGCCACCCAGCCACCAGGAAAAGAAAGATATACCAAAATAGAGAAAGGTAAAAGCCCAGAGGCAAAAGGTAGATGGTATAATTTAACCAGGCTAGAAACAAGCCAAACTAATGCTGAATATTTATAAGCAATAACAAGTCTCTGTGTGATTATTTGGGGGCTGGGTGGCAGCCTCCCCCCCCCAAAGAGTACAGAGTAATAAGTAAAAAACAAACAAACAAAAACTACAGAAACTACAGAAAGGCTTGTGTGTATGTGTGATTACTGCAACAATGGCTGGGGATGAAGTAAGAAACAGTTTATCATGTGGACCATGAAGGCCAGACAAATCCCACCAATGGCCAACCTTAGCTATTTTCTGTAAAGACTTTCCTGTAAGACTGTGTACACTGACCATTTCACAAAGGTAATGACTGCCTTCCTGAAATTCCAAAATATGTGCATTAAATTATTTTTATTTATGTGCACGTGTGTCTGCTTGTGTGAGTATATGCCAAGTGTGTGCAGGTGCCCTCAAATACCAGAAAAGATATTAGATCCACTGTAGCTGTAGTTACAGCCCATTGTGAACCACCTTATGTGTAATGGGAACTGAACACATCCTCTGGAAGAGAAACAAGTAAGTGCTCTCAACCAATGAACCATCTGTCCACCAAAATCATGTATTTTAAATGGAAAATTCTAGACATCAAATTTCTAGAGAAAAAAGACTTCTATTTTCCTTTGTGGTCTTACCATTGAACCAAACTCTCATTAGTGGCTAAAACTAGGCAACTATGTAGCTCTTCCCAGAGAGAGTCTTGGTTTTCTTCCTGGGCATAGGACAGTCGAAGTGTCAAGTCTTATCACAAGCCAACAGTGGCCAATGAAACATGAATGTTATACTCATTCGTTCCAAAGAAGACTGAGTCATTTTCCCAAGTGTGTGCACATGCCCTCAAATACCAGAAAAGATATTAGATCCATTGTAGCTGTAGTTACAGCCCATTGTGAACCTCACTTTTCGCTGAGTGAGAAGCATGGAAGTTGTTTCTTGATGACAAAATCAAACAGCCCCAGGATTACTCAGATATCATAGGGAGAAGAGGAGCCTTGGCGGCAGGGGGGGGTTCTCATTCTGTAAAAGACCTTTCCAGAATGAGTAATAAATGTTCTTCTGTGTTTAGTCACTGATATTTTGTGATTGGGTTCTGTAATAGTGCAAGATAGTCTTTCTAAAACAGTCTGAAAACTTTATATGTTGCATTAATTAACCCCAGAAAGAATTGGTTGTGTTAAAAAGTTATAAATTATTTAGAACATATTACCCTTTTTTCAATTTTGGAGATAAAACCCAGGGCCTCATAGATGCTAAGGAAGAACTCCGTGGTTGAGCCATACCTCTATTGCACCCCCAACGTGAAGATTTAACTGATTAGGAGGGAAATATACCAAGATCCTAAGCCTATAGAAGACTTCATGACATCTCCTGCCAAGGGAGAACTCATTTTTTCACTGGAAAATTTAGGTCAGAATCTATGACACTGTGTGACATCTCTTAAAATATTCATACACAGAGGATGCCAATTTACCCATAATGTGGGTCTCATATGTTGGGAGAGTTTGCTTGTTTCCTGGCCACCCAGACTCCCAAAATAATCACACAGAAATCTGTATTAATTGCAATATTGCTTGACCAACAGCTTAAACATATTTCTGGCTAACCCTTATATCTTAAATTAACCCATTTCTATTAATTTGTGTATTTCCACGTGGCTGTGGCTTACCGGCAAAGTTCTGTGGACTCTGGTGGGGGTGTCTGTCTCCTGTGGGCAGCTACATGGCTTCTCACTGACTCTGACTACTCTCTTTATATATCTCTTTAAGCTTGGCTATACTCTGTTAAGCCATTGGGCAAAAGCAATTTTTTATTAACCACTGGCAATAAAACATTCACAGCCTCCATCACCTCCCACATCATCATATCAAATGCACATGCTCTGTTGCCTACTATAATGTCATTTTTTATTTAATCAAACAATATTTATTTTTCCAACAGCAGACTTTTGAATCACATAGCCTTGTCAGCAACCCATCTGTGAGGGAATACTACTATAATTCACCAGTATTTTGCAGCATTATAGCTTATAAATAGTTGAAGTTAGATTAAGCCAGAAGTAGCAGGGATTGATGAAATGGTGTAAAGATAATGTGATTATCCTGCTGGGGATTCCTAAATCTACTAGGAAGTGGCTTATATTGTCCCCATTTTGCAGTCATTTGAGGTAACTGTGGTTAGCAAGTTTGGATAAGCTGTCAACCATCACACAAATAGTAGTTGATGCTGAAGTCCAGTTATTCTGAAACCTTAAGTAGACATGCTTTCTCCAATATCAGATACCACCTTGAGCTGAAGCAAATACACATTGAATGAAAGTAATTGGACTGAATGGAAAACCTACAATGCAGGGAGGTGAGGCTTGAGATTCTGAATTGCTCGTGTTAATCATGGTATATAAGCATAGTCAACACAAATCACTGTATGCCTTTTTCCTAAGGGCAATTCTTTAAAATATTGAACTCTTAATATGCTTTTAATCTACTTTTATTAATAAAAGTTTTAGCTAATAAAAAGTTTTGACTCAAACCCTTGAGTGACTTACATTGCTATAATAACACCTATCAAAGCCGGGCAGTGGTGGTGCATGCCTTTAATCCCAGCACTCGGGAGGCAGAGGCAGGCGGATCTCTGTAAGTTCGAGTTCAGGCTGGTTTACATCAGCTAGTTCCAGGACAGGCTCCAAAGCTACAGAGTAACCCTATCTCGAAAAAAACCAAAAAACAAAACAAAACAACAACAAAACCCACCTATCACTTTGTGTAAGACTGCTTTGACTCCAGCATGCAGGATGTAGGCATGGTTTCATAATGGGTCTGGTCTTCTTTGCCCTGTATAGACGTCTGGGTTGACTGTCACAGCAGGGTTTCTCACTAGAAGCTTTCTAAGGGCCTTTTCTGTACCTAGTGCTTTATGTCACCTCACTTCAAGAAGTGAAATCACTTCAAGAAAAGGAAAACCTGGCAATCATGACACTGTGTGATTCTACTTGCAGACAGTGTTTAAACTAGATCAAGTTCAGGTGACATTTTAAAAAGAAGCAGTGTTTCAACTAAGCCAAGTTGATCATATTGTCTACCCCAAGGATTAACAACTCCATTCTTTCCTCCACTGGGACACTGAGACATTGACAAGAGGCTAAGTAAGTTCTTTAACAAAGGATTCAGAGGTAACCAAATTGAATGAAGAGTTAGAAATTGGGGTTTATTACTTGTGTGGCTTTCATTTATTTAGTTGGTTGACAAATATATATGTGCTGTCCAATAGATTCTCTAATTAGAATTTGAGTTCAGAGTGGGAAAAAAAGGGTGTGAAAAATTCAATAAATGCCTACTTGTCCTTAATCTGCATATGTTCAACCAGCAAAGAAAAGCAATGTTGTTGCAGGAGGAGATGTAGTATTTTCTAGGGGTACTCAAGCAGGAATGGTTCTGAGGCTCATTGAAGAGAAAGAATCTCAAGGGATTCTCAAGGCAATAGAACATATTAGAGTAGATTTTTATGTATTTGTATTTATTCATTTGAATATGAGGACTAGATATGGAGACTAGAGAATAGAGGTAATTGTTTTAGACAGAGGCAGGTGGTAGGGACATCAAACATGTGAAAAATGATGAAGATTGTGTCTCCTTGTTTGTCACTCAAGTTTATTTGTTTGAGAAAGGGTCTTTATATTTATCCCAAGTTGGAGCTTAAGATCCTACTATTCCCGCCTCCCTCCCCAGTATTGGTATTAAGAATCTGTGACATCAGTCTGGCACTGTTTTATACTTTAGCATTCATAACACTTTAGTTGTGTTAGAACCAATTTCAAGAGACTCTTTCTGGGGCTGGAGAGATGGTCCATTACTTCCTTCACTTTCATAGTGAAATAACTATGAGTTTTTATCCCCAGAACTCAAGTTAGGTGGCTCACAACCACCTGTAATTGTGGCTCCAGGGATTCAGACAACCTCTTCTGACCTCATCCACATAGTTCACACACACACACACACACACACACACACACACACAAGAGAGAGAGAGAATAATTATAACATTATAATAATAAATTTACTATCACTAGGACTTTAGAGTAATGTGTATCAATTAAATAATAGTCTTTCAATCAATGGTGCATCACAGTAGAAATTGTATATTAATTTTTTGTGCTGTAGTGAAATTGTGAATGGCCTCAAGAAGCAGATTGAAGTTACTGGGGCCCTATTGGCTGGACAGGCAAGAGCCAGGGAAGGTTTCACGGCTTTTTGTTTTGATTCTTATTTTTATTTTTTTTGTTACTGAGTCTTCATAGGTAATCCAGGCTGACTGACCTTGAACTTGCAATCTTCATGCTTTAGCTTCCCAAGTGGCTGGACTACATGTGTAAACCTCTGCATCCACTGGTGGATTTTTTAATAAGGAACTGTAGGGTAAGAGCAGTGGTGTTTAGGGAAGGTAAATTGAAAACAATGGTAGCTAGTATGGGACTAGGAAGAGGACCCCCGGGAGTGGCTTTAGTGAAGGAGGGGCACAACTGCACCAAAAAACGGCCCATTGGGTTCATAAACCATCCTAATTAATGAACTTGAAGTGTTTATACCATTTATTTATGCATCAGTCAGCTCTATACCTTGGTAACTTGGCCCAGCTGGAGAACTTTGGTTTGAATGAGTCTCACTGTGAATCTGCAACTTGCTATTAGGACTACCTACTCCAGATGGGCTTTGTTGGGAATGATGTGTGAGATTCCTGTGCAGCTGTCAAGATGGCCCTGTAGAACATCATTTGAGTGGGGCCCTCATCACCACTGAGAAACTGACTGTGTGGCACTGTAGTAACCCCTCCTCTAGAGCTCTGATGGGACTCGTGTATTTGTGGCTCAACTTTAGCAAGAAAAGTCTTCATATTTTTCCCCATTCATTCTAGGATTTTCCAATGCATTCATGTGAATTTCATGATAGCCTTTAAGGATCTTTGTGTGTCTCTGGCTTCAGTAATAATATCTTCCTTAAGTATGCTATTATGCTTGTGTGTATGGGTGTGTGTGTGTGTGTGTGTGTGTGTGTGTGAATGCATGTGCGTGTGCATGCATTGTGTCTGTCTGTCTGTCTGTGGGTGCTAATATGCCTAAGCACACATGTACAAAGCAAAATTGTGGGAGTTACAGCTCTCATTCTAACATGTGGTTTTGGGGATCAAGCTCAACTTGTCAGGCTTAGTGGAAAAATAGCATTTCACTTGCCCTTGCTCCCTTAATTGCATTTATTTGGTTCTTCCCTCATTTATCTTGTTGATTTTGTTTATCATTTCAAAAGATCATTTTTTTCACATTTGGTGTTTATATTTTTTAAAGTATCTATTTTATTTCTGTGCTAGTCTTTGCTATTTTTCCTCTTATTAAATATGGTTTGATTTCTTTTCTGTCTTTTTTTCTCCCTCCATTCTTTCCTTCCATCTTTCATTTTCTCCCTCTATTACTTCCTTTCTTATATGGTTATAGGCATCAAATCCAGTGCCTTGTATTTGATTTAGCTTTACCATTAATCATTGTTCTTGATTTCCCAAGCTCCCTGATACATCAATAGATCATTTTTTTGAACTCTAACATTTTGGAAGTGTGTGTGTGTGTTCACATTCAAGAATAAACATGGAGACCAGAGGTTGGCACTGGGTATCTTCTGTTTTTCTTCATCGTGTTTTCTTATTTATTTTTATTTGTTTACTGGTGAGTCAAATTCTCTTGATAAATCTGGAGCCTGCCATTCTGGCTAATAAAGTCCCCAAAGAATCTAAATGCCTTTGTGACATTCTGAGCCCCTGTGCTGGGGTCCCAGAGAAATGTTATTTGATGCTTTTACATGAACGTTGGAGATCCCAAAGCAGGTTCTTCTGAAATCTTTCTTTGTGTTACAGACATTTATTAATGTAAATTTCTCTCCTAGCATGACATTTGCTGATTCCATATAATTCAGTATTTTTTTGTGTTTCCATTTAAATTCACTTCAAGACTTTCATTTCCATTTTGATATCTTCAGTGGTATATTGTTCTATAGAATATAGTTTACTATCTATGAATTTTTAGTTTCTAGAATTTTCACTGTTATTAATGTCTTTTAGTCTATTTCTTTCAGAGAAGTTATATAATATGGATTAAACTATTTGCATTTGGTAAGGAGTTTTGTGTTCTAAAATGTCAATTATTTGAGTTCCATGTACTGAATGAAACTGTGTATTATACAATTGTTGGATAAATTTTATGTAAATGTCTGTTAAGTGTATTGGCTTTATAGCACAACTCTATTTTTCCTTTGTTGCTTTCTTGCCTTGGTGAAAATGAGGTATTAGTTTCCTACCATGGTTAGCTCTTATTAGATCTAATAATGATTCTTTTATAGCAATTTGGTCCTCTGACTTTAGATACTGTTCTAGTTTCATTTCTTTGGCTGTGACAAATGCCCTGACAAAAAGCAACTTAAGGAGGTATGGTGGTGTGGAAGGAAATGACTCTCATGGGAAGTGGCATTCTTAGGACTTGTGGTCTTGTTGAAGCTATGGTCTATTGGGGCAGTATGTCACTGTGGGGGTGGGCTTTGAGGTCTCCTATGCTCAAGCTATTCTCATTGTCACAGTCCACTTCCGATTGCCTGCTGATCAATACATAGGACTCTCAGTTTCTTCTCCAGCACTGTCTGCCTGCACACTGCCATGTCCTGCCATGATGACAATGAACCAAACCTCTGAATTGTAACCACCCCAATTAAATATTTTCTTGTCTAAGAATTGCCATAATCAAGGTGTTCTTCACAGCAATATAAACTATAACTCATACACAAGCTGGTTCCAGGGACTTGCTGTTTTGGGCCTGACCGTGTTTTTGTTTTAAGGAATGTAGACTTTGTTGCTTTGGGTTTGAAAGCAGTGGAATGCTTTAGGCACTGCTTAATGGACTATAGTAGTTAGACAATGAAAGATTTGAATTGTGGAGTCCTGGATCAAGATGTTTCAGAGAAGAAATTTAGTATGTTACCTAGAAATTGTTCTTGTGATCCTTTAAAGACAAATGTGGCTGCTTGTCCTTGTCCAAAGTATCAGCCTGAGGATAAAATAAATTTGGATTAATTCCACTGATAGATGAACTCACAAAACAGCCTAGTATAGATTCTGTTATGTGGTTATTAGTGCTAACTCTAATGAAGACGTATAATGTAAAGTAGCAAGTTGATCAAGGAAAAATACAAAATAGACAATTTGAGAAGAAAAGGGGTACCAGAAAGTGGAAAATAGCTAAACCCTGTTTTCAAGGAGATAAACAGATTAATAAATGTAATAAAGGGAGTGGTGACCTTAGGGCAAGATTCCACCCAGCTAAGTATCTAACTTGTGGAAAGGAACTAAAAAAATATTAGAGCCCAGTGTGGTGGTACACACCTTTAATCCCAGCATTGTAGTGGCAGAGGTTGAGGCCAGCCTGACCTACAAATCCATTTTTAGGATAACCAAAATTAGGCAGTGAAGGAAACCATGAAAAACAGAAAGTTGATGAAGATATAATTATACAACGGTACCATGTTCCAATTCCATTAAGCAGAAGAACTTCGCAGTTTTGGCCAAGTGGTTCAGGCTTTGTAGTCAAGGAAAGACTAAAGGAGATATAGAATCTTTCTTCATAACAAAGAAAAGCTACTAAGGCCAGATCTGTGGCAGGGATGTTCTTGAAAGGAGGCCTAGAGCAGCCATTACATGAAGCTGTGAAGCTGAAGTCTGGATTGCCTTAGAGAACCCAAGATGTTGGAGATGCCAGAGTCGTGGGATACCTGTAAAAGGAGAGCTACTAACAGGAGTGGAAGGAGATCAAAAGAAGGAAGTGTGTTTCAGTCAACAAAGCTGCAAAGAATTCAAGATCAGAAAAGCATTTGACATCAGACATGAAGATGCAGAGGTTGGCGTTTGCCAAGCTGGTTTTCCATTTTGCTTTGATCCAGTATTTCCTCATTATTCTCAATTTCCTACATATTGGTACAGTAATGTACATTATATGTTGAAAGTATGTGATCTACTTTTTGATTTTCATTTCAAAGGGAATTACAATTAAGAGATTGTATGAATTTTAGAAGATACTTTGAACTTTGGACTTTCAAACATTGTTGAGACTGTGATAGACAATGTGGACTTTTGAAGCTGAACAGGATGCATTTTTGTATTATGATATGGCTAAAAGCCTATGGGGGGCATGGAGTAAAATGTGGTGGTCTGAAAGAAAATGGGCCCAATAAGTAGTGGCACCATAGGCTATATGGCTTTGTTGGAGTAGGTATGGCCTTGTTGGAGGAAGTGTATCTTTCTCCAACTGGTCTTGTGAAGTTTCCAAAAGCCAGCAAGCAGGTAAAAGACCTGCTGCCAGGATTAACACCACCAATACTGCCCACTAGATTCTGTTTTCCTAAGACCCACTCTGCCACCCAAACCCATGAAGCTGGTCATCCTCCCTGTGACCAGACTCCCTTCAACCCCAGCAGACTACATAAGCACAAGTACAACCCTCAACAGTTGGAAGAACATGTGTGTAAACATCAGTGTAAGAATGCATTCAATAATAGAAAAGGCAATATGGCACCTTCAGAACCCAGTGCTCCCCCAACAGCAAGACCTGAACATTCCAATTTGGCTGAAGTACAAGAAAACAACCCTAAAAATAACTATATAAACATGATAAAGGCCCTTAAAGAGGAAAGGAAAAGTTCCTTAAAGAGATCAAGGTAAAGAAAAAAAAATGGATAAAATCAATAAATATCTCAAATAAAGAGAAGAATGTCAAGAAAAAAAAAAAAACAACCAAACAGGTGAAGGAAATGGTTCAAAACCTGAAAATTGAAATTTAAGCAATAGAGAAAACATAAACCAGGGAAATTTTGAAATAGATAATCTGGGTAAGCAAGCAAGAACTACAGATGCAAGCTTAACCAACAAAATTCGAGAAATGGAAGAGAGAATTTCAGGCATTGAATATACGATAAAGAGAATTAATTTGCTAGTCAAAGAAACTGTTAAATCCAATAAGTTAATAACATAAAATATCCATAAAATCTGGGACACTGTGAAAAGACCAAACCTAATAATAATAGGAGTAAAAGGAGATGAATCCCAGATTAAAGGTCCAGAAAACATATTCAACAAAATCATAGAAAAAAAAATTCCAAGCTAAAGAAGGGCATGATTATAAAGGTATAAGAAACTTACAGAACACCAAATGGGCTGGATCAAAATAAAAACGTCCCCAGGCCACATAATAATCAAAAACATTAAACATACTGACTAAAGAAAGAACACTGAGAACTGCAAAGGAAAAAGGCGAAGTGCCATATAAAAAGAGACCTATCAGAATTACATCCAACTTCTCAGTGGAGATAATAAAATCCAGATGGTCCCGGACAGATGTTTTGCAGCATTAAGAGATCATAGATGTCAGCCTAGACAGCTTTATCAACAAAATTTTCAATCACCATTATCAGATACTTTATGACAAAAGCAGATTAAAACAATATTTATCCACAAATCCACCTCTACAGACAGTACTAGAAGAAAAACTCCAACCCAAGGAAGGTAGCTTCTGTTGCAAACTAGCTCAATATGGGAAATAACCAGGCCAGCTTAAGGATAACAATTATATTTTTAATGATTATAATGGGAAACTATTTGTACAGCCCTAGTTAGTCTTTGAAAAAAAATCACTAAAAGGTTCTCTCTGACCCTGTTTAACCTTTAGATATGATTCAACTCTCTTTCCTGGGTCCTGAATTCTGTCCCAAGGTTTTAAGGCTGCTGTGGTACATAAGGAACGGGTGTGGTCATCATAAAGAGCTTCATCCTGGGGGCTCGAGAGATGGCTCAGAGGTTAAGGTCACTGACTGATCTTCCAAAGGTCCTGAGTTAAATTCCCAGCAACCACATGGTGGCTCACAACCACCTGTAATAAGATCTGATGCCCTCTTCTGGCATGCCAGTGTACATGCAGGCAAAATACTGTGTACATAATAAATAATAAAGAAAATATTAAAAAAAGAGCTTGATCCTGAGGATCAGAGTAAAGTCCTTCACCTAAAACTTGAGCTAAGAAAATGTCAGTTCCTTTTGCCTTTTCTTGTTGCTCTAAAATTCTTGCTTCCTCTTTAAAAAAGTATCTCCAATGCAATTGTGGTCCACTTTCTAGGACAGTTGAGATTAACTGAGCCCAATCGTGAGGTGTGGCTTTGTTAATGAAAGCCCAGGTTTTGATCATCTCCCTAACAACACACGAATGTAGTCCATAAGTCACTGTTGCTTGTTTAATTTCTTTCAGATCACTCATGTGTATGGGCTCCCATGTATATTCCTTGACAATCTTAGGGTATTTGGAGCCAGATACCTTTTCTGATGTTATTACTGGAAAGGCAGGTAGAACTCTGGGGAAGCTATCCCAGAGAGTTTTACATATTGACGAGGTCAAATTTTGCCTTTATACCTTTTGCTCCTGGTCATCAAAATCGATAATTTCCTCAGTCTTTAAAAATCTGCTTACCATTGCCTTCTGTAAAGTCTGGACCTCCTGTCCAGTATTCTGCTCTAATACCCTCATTGAGAATTCTAAGGCATGAAGTCTGTCCAGTAAAGATAATGTCTCACCCTTGGACATAATCTTCATGGCATGTATATTATCTTCTTGGAGAGACATTCTATCAGTCAATCTGTCATACCCCTTCAACAGAATCTGATTAATACATTCAACAGGGCAAATTCTCTCAAATAATGTTTCAGCACCCACTGTCATGGACTGGGTTTTATGTGCCAAATCAGCTGTTTCCTTTTCCAGAGTGCTGAATCTCTCTTTAAATAAATTACTATCAGACTGTACCTTTTCCAAAAATATCTCAGTTGACTGAGTCCTGTTAAGCAAAGTCCTAGTATCCTCCTTTAGATGTGCAATCTCTTTTTTGAAAAGTTTGTTATTAGTCTGCACCACATCTAAAAGCACCCCATTCAACTGAGCTTTGGTATTCAAAGTGTTTGTATTCTCCTTTAGATGTATGACCTCTTCTTTAAAAAGTTTGGTACCAGTGTGTATTATGCTTAGAAGTACCTCAGTCGACTGAAAATTGTTAGATAAGATGGTTGTGAAGGGGTGTGGTCTTCACCATCCCAGCCTGTGACCACACCCCGCTGCCACCCCCCTAATTAATTAATGGGGCTGGATCATCAGGTCCCAGGAGAGGATAAATGGTGGGTCCATGCAGAAGCTCGCTCTCTCTGCGCGGATCACCGACATTACCTACTTCACCAGAGTGGCTCTGGCTGGTATTGTAATCTGTGTAT
>JAQHUG010000223.1:2279630-2299364 GCA_028555095.1 Dicrostonyx torquatus | reverse complement strand
GTAAGGAGAACACTTCTCCACTGCTGGTGGGAGTGCAAACTTACATTGCCATTTTGGAAATCAATATGGCAATTTTTCAGAAAACTGGGAATCAATGTACCTCAAGACCCAACTATATCAATCTTGGGCATGTACTCAAAGGTTGTGTCATCATACCACAAAGACATTTGCTCAACTATATTCATAGCAGCATTATTCATAATAGCCAGAACATGTAAACAACCTAGATGCTCCTCAATCAAAGATGGATATTGAAAATGTGACACATTTACCCAATGGAGTACTGGTCAGCACTAAAAAATAATGACATGATAAAATTTCCAGGCAAATGGGTAGAATTCATCCTGAGTGACATAACCCAGAACCAGAAAGATAAACATGTACTCACTCCTAAGTGCCTATTAGATGTAAATTAAAGGATAATTATGCTACAATGCACAGCCCCAGAAAAGCTAGTTAATAAGGACAGCCCAAAGAGAGAGGAATGAATTTCCCTGGGAAGGGAAAAAAAGAGAGAGAGAGATCTCCTGGGTAACATGGGGGCAGGGGTGGGGGTGAGGAATAGGAGGTATGGGATATGAAGGATTGAATTGGGCAGGTTGGGGACTGAATGGAGGGAGATAATAATGAAAGAGGTATCTTGATGGGGGACATTTCGGGGTTAGGGAGAAATCTGGTACTAGGCAAACTTTTAGGAATCCACAAGGATGACTCCAGCTAAGACTCCTAGCAGTAACGGAGAGGGTGCCGGAACTGGCTTTCTCCTGTACTCATATTGTTGAATATCATAATTATCATCAGAGAGCATTCATCAAATAACCAATGGAAGCAGATATAGAAAGTTACAGTCAAGCACTTGGCTGAGCTCTGCGAGTCCTGTTGAAGAGAGTGAGGAAGGATTCTAGGAGCCAGGAGGGGTCATCAAGATCATGAAGGGGGAACCTACACAGACAGTTGACTTGATCTTTTGGGAGATCACTGAGTCTGAACTGACAGCTAGGGAGCCTGCATGGGAGTGACTTAGGTCCTCTGCATGTGTGACAGCCGTGTACCTTGATCTGTTTGTGGGGCTTCTGGCAGCAGGATCAGGTCTTATCCCTGATGCTTGAACTGACTTTTGGGAATGCACTCCCCATGGTGAGTTGCCTCACCTACCTTGATGTCCTGTCACAACATGATGTGCCATGATTTATTGTCTCCCATGAGAGGTGCACTCCTTTCTGAATGGAGATGGAAGAGGAGTGTATGGGGTGGGGTTAGAACAGAGGTCTGGGGAGGGAACAGGAGGAGAGGAGGGAGGAGAAACTGTGATCGGTGAAATAAATGAAAACATTTTAATAAAAAAAAGTTTTGCTTAGTGTCTTACAGCAAGAAAAACCACAACTAAGACAGGAAGACAATTTTATTTAGCTCATAATTCCAGGTTATTGTTCATTATTGCAGGGAAGTCAAGGTCAGTATTTAAAGCAACACATTGACAATCAAGAGTAGAGAAAGAATAAACACAAAAATCTTTGCTCCCTTGTTGGCTGGCCTTCAGCTAGATTTCTCAATTATTCTGGTCAGGATCTCCTTCCTAGGAAATATTAAGGGGGGGGGCATGTCACAATGGACTAGGTTTTCCTACAACAATTAACAACCAGGACATACATGGCCACTTGATCTTGATAATTCAATATTAAAACTCTCTTTACTGATGATTCTAGATTGTAACAAGTTTATCATTAAAACTAAGCAACACGGAGACCCATGCACTTACAACTGTTATACTTTTTGTTAGATTAGTTTTTTGATGAATATGTGATGACCTTTTTTGTAACTTTGTAGTTTTTGAGTTTGAATAGATTTTGCTTGATATTTGAATTGCCACTCTTGGTTGCTTTTAATTTCTCTTTACATGGAATATTTTTCCATCATCTTGTTTTCAGGGTCTATATGTCTTTATGAGTGAGATGAATTTCTTGTAGGCAACTTAACATTGGGGTCTTCCCTCTTTCTTTTTAAACTAGTACTTTGAGAGCTTTGTACATTGTATTTTGATCCTATTTACCTCCCATACCTCTATGCCTTTTACACCCACTACTTCTTCCATACTCATCCAATCTTGTGTCTTCTTTTTTCTTTTCAAATAACCCAATGGTTCTAGTATGTGCTGCTCATCCTCATGGCTGTGTGGTCATTCACTGGAGTGTAATTAACTATTCAACAAGGGCCATCCCTTAGAGAAAACTGACTTTCTATCTCCCATTAGCTATAAGTTGTCAATAGCTCTTCTGTTAGGTATAGGAGTTTGTGCCTATCTCCTATTTCTGTGCTGTGATTTTTGTTGTCTTGTGTTGCACAGGTCTGGTGCATGGATCCTGTTATTGCATACGTTCGTATGGTCTGTCTTTTTAACAGGGAACTTTAGTTCATTTATGTTCATAATTACATATATATATAATTATATATACAGCCCTCTCATTTTTTTCTTGATATGGCTTGCTCTTTGTGTCTTCTGTTCATTTTTATGGTTGCATGGTTTATTGCACAGGAAGGTCTGACTATTCTAGCTTTTCTGTGTGATCACTTTGTTAGCAGCCCTATATGCTCATATGCTTTTATCATAGCAGTAGTCTCCTTTGTCTTCTGAGTACAGGACCCTTCAGCAGTGCTTATAAAACTGGCATGGTGAGCATTAATGCATTTTTCCAATTTTTGTTATATTTAAAATACTTTTTATCACTTCTGTATAGATTGTTGGATATAAATATTCTTAGCTGACCGTTATTTTCTTACAGAGTTTCAATTCCCTTCCCTTCTTGTCTATAAAGTTTCTACTAAGAAAATAATTGATAATTTAGTAGAGTTTGTGAAACTTGGCACATTTTACTTGCAATATCTTTGTATTATGCTTTTAGTGCTTTAGTTAAAATAAGTCAGCTGAGGAATTTTTCTGGCCATATCTACTTGGGATTCTGTGGACCTCCTCTGCCACAACTCTCCCAATATTCAAGAAGTTTCCAGCTACTGTTTCTTTGAATATATTTTCTACTCCTTCTTTCTATCATCTCACTCGGTTACTAAAAATGAAGACATTTGTTCAACCAAAGGTGTTCCAAAAGTCTTAAATATTTTATTAATTCTCTATTTTTTCTTATTGTCACTGTTGTGGTTTGTATTTGGCCTGACAGAGATATTTCAAAACACTTGTTTTCTATATCAGATTTTCTTTCTTCTGATTTACCTAGCCTGTTCTTCAAAGTTTTAGTTATGTATCTAAACTGACAAATTTCATTTTCAAGAATTATGTTTTTGTCTAGGGGTTTCTATCTCTCAATTGAATTTCTTACTCAAACCATGCATTATTTTCCTAACATTTAATACATTTCCTTTATTAAAATGTATTTATCCTTAATGTACTAAGTATTTTAGTAATCATTAAATATTTTGTCAGCAATTTCATTATTGCCACTTTTTTATTTATTTGTTTATTATTGTAGGTATTTGGATAATGAGGGATACACACACACACACATGCTAGAGTGTATAACTGGAAGTCAGAGGACAACTTTTCTAGAGCAAATTCTCTCCTTTAGTCTATATGGGCGCTGGGGCTCACAGTCAGTCACCAGGCTTGCCTCTACCACTGAACCATCAATCAACCTCATTTTCTTTGGAATCTCTTCTATTGAGCTGTTCTGCTGTTCCGGTGACATCTTGTCAGTCTGTTTGTTCTATATTTCTGTGTTCCTATATTGAGATATATTGGTCTGGGGAGGTATTAATCTAAGCCACTTTTGTGGAGTGATCTTTGTAGTAAGTAGTCATTTTAGGAATGTATCTCCATTTCTTTTTCCCACATGGTACTGTAACATATTTTTTCTATATTTCTTTGGTTGTAATTGATGGTTATGGATACTGTCTGACATGGCACAGACAAAAAGACTCCTTTTCTTGGGAGGCTATATAGTAAGCATACTCTTTTTTGGTTCAAGCAAGTATTGTGTAGACAACAGCATGTTTCTGATACCCACAGTATATGTCTATTTTTACAGTGAAACAATAATGTTATCTGTAATGGAGGTTCTTTCTGGCATTGGTGAACCAATTATATTATTGGCAAGGACCCCTGGTATTAGTATCAATGGTTGCTTCAGCTAGGCAGTGGGACAGACCCTCACAGTGCATGAATAGAGACATCAGTTGAACCTCAGCACTCTGACAACAGTACTCACACAGTGTGGTAACATCAGTATGCACCCAAATAGGGCACACAGGAAGACTAGCTTCCAGCTTCAGCAGTAGGAAAAGGATGAACCCATAAATGTCCTGCTTGCAAGGACTTCACAGGTAACCCTACACCAGCATGAAATCTGATAATCTCTTAGATATTAAAGTGATGACCTGCAGAGCAACCTGAGCTCTGGTGTCATAGGGAGGATGGTGTGAGTTCCCTCCTTGGAGGTTCCCTGAAGATTCCAGGTTTGTACCCTTAATCTGCACCAAGATTCTGGTATCTGAGACCTCCCAAGGAACACGTGTTTCCTATATCTATACCGAGGCAGTGTACTGGGACTTTCCTGCTATTTTCCCTGAGGTGATGAAGGCCCATCCTCAGCTGAGGAACAGATATAGCAACTACTAGGAACTTAGTTTCTGTTTCAATACTGCTGTCCAGGCCTCCAAGTTATGTGTATATCCAGTCTCTCATTTCCAAATCCCAGTATGTCCCCATAATAGCTCACTTTCAGATTACAACTAACCAATAGTGGCTCTCCTTCTGTGAGCACGAGGAGGTGAGTGTCCATTGTGCCTCTACACAGCTGTCCTGGAAAGTCAAAGGAGGAAAATGTTTATGACTCTTTATTCACAAGTGACTTGTCACATTTTGAAAATTATTATTTTTTATTTTTATTTTCCTTTTTTACATTTTTATCATAATATTAACACATAAAGAAATAATGCATTTTTTTCTGGAAAGATCTTATTGGCCATTTCTATGTTAATTATCACCTTCCTTACTGGAAAAAAAAGCAATATCGTTGTTTTTAGTTAAAATACTCCCAATTCTCTTCTGATAATTCAATTCTATTCTACTAAGTCTAAACTGGTGCAATATCTTACACCACATTTAATATTAATTAATGCAATTTTATGACTGAATTTGCCTTCTCTTTTCCTCTGTGCTCAAATTATGATATAATAAACATAGCACAGTAGTCTTAGTTAGTGCAAAGTAAATCACAGAGGCATTTGAATGATATTCCAATGTGCCTTAACAAATATTTGGTGCTTAAAATATTGAAATTTCTTTGGATCTATAACTATAGAGAATGTTTTTCAATCTTTCTCATCACCTCAGATATCTGTTTTTTTTAAAGCTCATGAGGAATGAAGTGAGGCCTTTATAGTATATTTCTCAAGAAAAGAGAGAGAGAAACAGAAAAGGGAAGGCGATAATTTTCACATGGGAAAGAGAATCTATGGGGAAATGATTAAACACAATATAGAAAAGATGCCTGAATTCTTCGTGGACACACTAAGAAGAAAGGAGAAAGCCTAACAGGTTGTAAAGGAAACTGAGTCCCCTTTCCAGTAAAACTGCCAGGTTGACTTACAAGGGTCCCCTTTGTAACAGGATTGGTGGAAGAGAGCAGATTATACCCATTTGCAAGCTTAGAATGCCAATGCCAATGGAATAGTCTTTGACATCCGTGTGGTCAAAAATTAGAAAAATTAGAAATGAATCCCATGTTCTTACTTGGGACAACTGAGACATGACAGGCACTGCACGTGCAGTGGTGTGCCTAAGGAATCAGTAGAACTGCACACAACCTGCAGCATAATGGTTAGTCTAAGCAATATACAAAATCTATAGCTGAAAAAACTTACTGATAGTATCAACAGGCTAACTGGACCCAAGGCTCACTCAGCAGAATGGAAATAATGTCTGGTACTGAAAACCTTGCCTGCTTTCCAGGGCTAGTAAGGCCATAGGCATTAAAAAAGAATCTGCTACCACCACTTTGCTAGACCGGAATACCTTACCAATATTTTAAATCATATCCTTTTACTCACAGATAAATGTAGCTAGCACCCCTCACCAAAGAAGCCTCTCTTTACAGCAAAAGGAGACTATCACAAAAATAGCACAACTGGACAAAATATAGAGATTAACAGATGATGGGGAACCCAGCCGTAGTAGATACAACTACATCACAACTCCTGCATGTATGGTTAGGGAGCATCACAGAAGAAGGAAACATTGAAAGAAACAGAATACCAAGTAATCTGCTGTGAAAGTTATCCCTGAAAATGACTGCCGATCATTGAGACCTTGTATCCTTTCATATATGTATAAAAGACTTATTTATTCTTTTAAAAGTTCATAAATTTAGACAATGTATTTTGATTATGTCCCATTCATTACTTCCCTCAAAATGTCCTTAGTGCCTGTCACCTGTGTCCTTCCCAATTTTATGTCTTCCTTTAATGACTTTGATATTAATGGCCCAAAGTTCAATTAGAACTGTCCATATGTGGACAAATGTGGGGCCATCCACTGGGCCTGGACCAACCTACCAGCAGCCACATGCCCAGAGAAGAGAGACTCTCACTCCCTCATCACCATTAACTACAACAATTCCTCTATCAACGGTGGGCACTTGTGAGACCCTCCTCCACTCACCCTGGAATATACTTGGCACTTTGAAAAGATACGAACCTCTTTATTATGAGTTATCTACTACAAAGAGAAAATTCTTTGAACAAAGGTAAGAGCAGCACAAATATATGGGCGTAAACACACATGTTTAGAAGATGTTTTAACAGTGTGATCATTTAAAATGGCAAAACAATAGATTCTCCCTACCCAGAACTTATGATTACTTTAGTTATGGGCTTTTCTGGATTTACAGTAAGAGCATGAAGTTTATCCCTGAAACAGCCCCCTATCGACTCATAAAGCAGTGAGCTACCCATGACCACCATGCCACTATTGCTCCATTGCAGACATCCTGCCTGGGAGGTTGGTATGGTAGCATGCAGGGTCTAGTGCTGGATTAGATCATTGTTGTCCAGCTGTCTACACAGTCACCCAATACTACACAAACCAACAGGGAGAGAGTGTCCTGGTTAAGCAAGGTTAATTTTTCTGTGTCCTGCATCTAAAGAGAATGAAGTCTTCCGAAAAAGGGTTTCAATCTTTAGTTATAATGGACCATGGTTCGGGTTATTTTGGGTGTTTCTGGGACTTCTCTGACAAATAACAAATAGTGAGGTATCCAATGCCTAGTACTGATATTTTTGTTTAAATACTCGTGTCTCCTGTGGGCAGCATTTTCTACCCATGGAGGGTACTTCTGTCCAAATCCTATGTATTATATTTCAAAATTATCTTACAAACTAGTTGATTTTCAAAAGGCTTCTTCACATATTCTTAGTTTTTATTAGTACCTCCCCTTTCCCCATTCCTACTTAAACTTTTAACATGAAGTGTCCTCCCCTGTTCTTTCACATCACCCCTATGATTATGTGTTCTTTTTAGTGTGGGTGGCAAGATCACAAGTTTCTGCACAGGTTTTTCATACATCCTTCATTATGGCTAAGCCAACCCCTTCATTTTCCCATTCCCTACCCATGTTCATATATGAATCTGTCTCCAGTATTCTCTTCATTTTCACTTTGTGTATATTTTACTGTGTTAAGTCAGTGTGGTACAAGTGAAATTCTCCTTAGAGCTACATCTGACAGATTGTTAGAACCAGAGGAACAGGGAGTTGGCTGTGAGATTGTGTATCGTATTAGTGTCAGGAGCTACACCCATAAAGTCTCACTAGCATGACTTCCCCAACACAAGCAGATCAAGAACAACAGAAATAGACATGCTAGCATGGATGGGGAAAGCCAAGAATGCCTCCACCCTACTCAAAGAAATACTGGCAATTAATGGATGATGGGAGTGAGAGAAATAGTCTTGCCAGGAAAGAGTACTCCAATTTGTTATCCAATGCCAGTGGTCAGTCTTAAAAAATATACACGTTAAAAATATACACGTTAAAAATATACATGTTAAACAGACTGAGCAGATTGTATTTATGTATTTTTGTATATACATACAAACGTGTAACAACAATTAATGGGGAAAACGTCCATGAATTTGAAAAAGAGAAAGAGATATATGAGAGAGATTATGGAAAGAAAAGAGAAGGAAATTTATGTAGCTATAGTATTAAAAACTGAAAAAGTGTTTTTAAAAGCTGTATCCATGTGTCATGTTATATACCATAACAATTCAAAATATTTAAATAAAAAGTATGAAAAATTCATGATACTGGGAAAAAGACATTTTGGGAAACATGGGGAAATTGGAAGGGATAAATGGTTAAATGTGACTGTATTTTGTTCTATAAATATAAAAAAGTTCTCAAAAAATTTTAACAAATACTAGAAAACCTACAACAAATCTTTGATATCCTGGAGTGAGGAAAACCTATTATTCATAGTCCAAATGCCATAAAAGAAATAATTCAAAAATTCAACTGTGAGCAACCTTGCATGTATGAAAAATGAAATTTTACTAGCAACAATAAAAGGTAACAAATTGGAATTAATCTTTAAATCTAACTGTTTAGGCAAATACCTCTTATCCTGGATTTGTAATGAACTATACATTGAATACAAAATAAAATCTTTTATATAAAAATATTCCATACTTCATGTCTAAAAATATAGCAAACTTAAAGAACATGTGAAGGAAATAATATAATTAAGTATTAAAAATAATCTAAAACACAGTGCAATATTTTTAGCTGGTATTAGCAAAAATCAAATAGCCTGATAGCTGCTTTCATTTCATAACAAGTGAGTCTGGATAAGCTGAGGATAGTACTGCTTCAGACAAAAGTTCTAAGGGTAATTTCACAGTTCCAGGATATGGGTACTGTTAGAATTACATATATTTGCCCCCTTACCCAGGTATGCATTTATGAAATTTACCTCACAAATATGCTGACTGAGGTGAAAAATAATACATGCACCGAGGCTCATAGAAGAAAGCTTTTGAAAACTACTATTCCCAATTATTGATGCAACAGTTTTTGTTTGTTTGTTGTTTTAGTTTATCGAGACAGGGTTCCTCTGTGTAGCTTTGGAGCCTGTTCTGGAATTCACTCTGTAGACCAGGCTGGCCTTGAACTCACAAGGATCCACCTGCCTCTGCCTCCCAAATGCTGGGGTTAAAGGAATGTGCTACCACCACCCGGCAATGCAAACACTTTTATAAATATCTTTATGAAGAAACACACAGTGTTTTATGAGAGGAAAAAGCAATATTGAGAAGAGATATAAAAAGCTTATTGGGATAGATACATTTTGTGTACATGAGTTTGTATTTTATATTTTCATGTATCTACACATCAAGTGCTTTTCCAGTGGGAAGCTGTATGTATCAGGCAGCACGTGGTTTGCAATGAAAGGCAAGAATACATCTGTGCATAGACTTTCCTGCTTGTATGCAGATGTAACAACAGTGAGGGAAACTTGAAGTCAGAAACTATCTGCCAGGGCCTAGGAATCAGGATGGAAACTGGAGAAAAAAAGAAATATTTTACTGTAAATAATTTTGCATTTTCTTTTTGTTCTTGAACAACATGAATTTATTTTTCTATGAGGGAAGAAAATCTTCAGGATTTCTAATAATAACCAGTAGAAAAGCATTAATTTCTCAAATTTACCGGGAGGAGGCTGGGATGTACCTCAAGGTAGAACACCTGATGTGTTGCTGTGGGTTTGATTCCCAGCATTGGAAAACTCCAAATAAACCAAAGAATCAGCAGAAGGCTGTGACAGGAAGGCTAACAGGCAGACTAAGGTAGAAAAAGAGAGGAGCAGGGTCAGGAACTGTGTCACACCATTGTGTAGTTCAGGGCTAAGGTTAGTGCCCTGTTGATTGCATTTAGCAAACATCCAAATTCCTATAGTATTTATGTGCATGCATGTTTTACCTGCACGTATGTTTATGCACCACTTGTATGTCTGATACCCACAGAGGTCAGAAAAGGACATTGAATCCCTTGGTGCTGGAGTTACATACAGTTGTGAGTCACCATGTGGGTGTTGGGACTCAGACTTCCTCTGAAAGAGCAGCCAGTACTCTTAACCACTCAGCCAACTTCCAGCCATGGCAGATTGACCTATTTATTTATTTATTTATTTATTTATTTATTTATTTATTTATTGGGTTTCTCTGTAGCTTTGGAACCTGTCCTGGAACTAGCTCTTGTAGATCAGACTGGCCTCAAACTCACAGAGATCTGCCTGTCTCTGCCTCCCGAGTGCTGGGATTAAAGGTGTGCACCACCACCGCCCAACTATATGTATTTATTTGTTTGCTCTGTCCCCCTTTTTGCCTGGACAGCACATTTTGTTTTGAAACAGATTCTTAGACTCCACACAGCATTGCATTTTCAGTTTTCTGTGCTCACCAACCATCTCTGTTACTTTATATCATGAAGGGAGAAACTTTTAAGTGATATTCTCAGATGCTTAGTCCTTGGTTATCCATAGCTATCGGATCGGTTACTTTCTCCAGGCCAATACTTAAGGCTTCATCCTAGTCTCATTGCTGCTTCCGTAAAAACAAACAAACAAGCACTCTGACCGAAAACATCTCGCAGGGGAATGGGATAGTTTGGCTGGCAGTTCCTGGTTACAGTCCATCCTTGGATGGTGTAGGAGGGTCCTTCTGCATTTCTGTTGCTTTCATTGGTTGAATAAAGAAACTGCCTTGGCCTTTTGATATGGCAGCCCTTCGGTGGGCAGAGTAGACAGAACAGAATTCTGGGAAGAAAGGAAGTATGGGAGACGCCATGCTTCTCCAGCCCAAGATGGATGTTGATTAGAATCTTCCCAGTAAGCCACAACCACCTGGTGATACACAGATTACTAGATATGGGTTAAACTAATATGTAAAGTTAGCCAACAAGAGGCTAGAACTAATGGCCAGGCAGTGATTTAATTAATACAATTTCCATGTGGTTATTTTTGAGGTAAGCTAGCCTGCAGCTGGGAGCTGGGTTGCGGGAACATGGCCCGCTCCTCATTACTACACTTGGAGGGAACTCAAGGTAGCCAGTTTGCTTCATCTTCCCATATAGTTCTGAGCTAGGTTCATGAAGTAGTGCTGACCACAGTGGGCAGAGTCCTTCTGTGTGAATTAGCAACCAGGTAATTCCTACCCAACATGCCCATGAGAAAACCTATTTTATATAATTCCCCACAAACACTCTCCCAGATGAGTCTATGTTGGGTCAAACTGACTTAAACCTAACAAGCACAGGCCCTTCACCCTTCAACAGGCCTAGTGTCATTTTAAGTCAGTCTTCAGCAATGACCTTTAGAATTAGAATTCACTATTTCTGAGGTCAGAAGGTCGAGGCAAGGGTCACGAAGGTGACTGTATTTTTACCACCTGTAATACATCTGACCTGTTTGTGACAAGCTTCTTGTAGGACCAAATGTTCGCTTAACATTTACTCAAAAAATTAGAAAATCTGTTAGTAACAGCCTTATCTCCCAGATTTGCACAGCAAAGGACAGCATGACCTTTTAAATATTCTTTTTTAGTTAATTCTTAGGATCAAGATGGAGGAAAGAAATTGAGAATAAATACTAGAAAATCTATGCCCGTTACACAGCCAGATCTGGAGGAGTAAGCCCCACATAAGGGAGAGTAATTGATAGATGAATAATACAATGTGTAAAGATGTATTAGTGTTTCCATTATTTTGTACCATTTCTATTCAGTAGGAGCTGATTTCCATAGTAATATAGTTAGCTAAAAATCTGCCTTTGTATATAAGGTCTCCACAGGAAAAGCAAAGATGAAAATGGCAATTTTTAAAACAATATTCTGTTTTTTTTGTTTAATAAAACTAATGTTTTCAAATCTGCTTTTATTAAAACACAATAAATACCATCAATTTTTGACATGAAATCTTATTATCCACTGTAAATATTTATCACTTTCCAGGAGAAGATTGTGCAGTGGATGACTTCCCATTGATTCCCTCATAAAGCTGAGGGAGAAGTGAAACTCCTTTTTATTTTCATAAAAATAAAAGAACTCAGAATTTGACATGCCTTTCGTTTGGACCCTAATCATACAAAGCACAGATGGTATATTCTGTAACTGTAGTGTATTTCCTTAGCATTAGATAAGTTACAAAAGTAACAGTAGTGTAAAACCCTGCAAGGTCAAATTGATGGAAGATTCTCAAAGCCATGCAGAGATATCCCTCTCCTGGTGTGGATCCCAGATTCTTCCTAAGCTTAAAAGTTTTGGTATCACATTTAAATGAAGATAGGACAGAATAATGTGTGTTGTTTAGTTTTATAGGTCTGCAAACAACATCTCAAGATTTAAAATAGAGTATAAGACATTGACGTGGTATTGATAGGAAGGCTCTTTGAAGGCAGTTATAGGTGAGTCACTCAGATTCAGTCAACCTGGAGTATTGATTATAGATACCATTTATCATGGAGGTTAATGGATAGATTCCTCAATTCTGAGTGCTCTGCCACACATTCAATATAATTAAAGAGTCTTTGAGAGATGAGGAACATAGAAGGCAAGGCATTTAAAACCATGCTGCTGTGATTAAGCAGAGGAATAGGGAACCGCCAAAGACAGCTGCATGAGTTTGCATCCAAACATGCTCACTGCTGACCGCAGGTGGGGTTCTTCCTGTTGTTTTTCGTTTTGTTTTGTTTTAGAGGTTTGGGCATGTGTGTGTATGCATGTACGTGTGTACTGTGTGTGTGTATGCATGTGCATGTGTATGTGTGTGTGTGTATGTGTGTGTGTGTGTGTGTGTGTACGTGTGCTTGTCTCAGTGCCCAGGTAGAGTAAAGAGAATAATCTTATGTGTCAATCCTTTTCTGGTATGGTGTTTGAGATGTGGTCTCTTGTTATGCCAGCGCTAGCTGACTCAGGAGTTTCCAAGTGTTCTGTCTCCACCTTATATCTTACTGCAAGAGTACTGTAATAACAGATGTGCACTATTCTGTTGGGATTTTTGTGGGCTCTGAGGATTCAAACTCAGCAAATACTGTACCTGACAAGCCATCTCTTAGTTTTAGGCTTCAATGTTTTTACATGTGAAAGGGAAGGGTTAAATTACACATCTGACCCTGTCTCTTTTGAAAGTGTGAGACAAATCAGAAATATGCATGAATCTATAAACTTTCGCATATAATCTCAGCTAGGCCACAAATCTGCAGGAGTGCTGTTGCTAAAGATCTATGAAGCAGCAGTTAAGGGTACTGAGAGACAGACATTTCCTGGGGAGAAGCATATACATCTAGCTCATTCCAGGAAAGGAGCCCAGGATTGACCGAAGCAGATACCACCAAAGTTGAGCTTTGTGAACCAATATTGACTTTGGGGATGCTCAATTGCAGAGATCTAGGTGAAGATTTACTGAATCAAAGACAGCTGCATCAGCAAAGCCCACTGCATAGGTGACAACTCAGCAATGGCAGGGAATCTGGAACACACTGCACAACCTGCAGGCAGGTAAAGAGCTTGAAAAGTGTTCTTTCCAGCTGGGCAGTGGTGGCGCAGGCCTTTAATCCCAGCACTTGGGAGGTAGAGGCAGGCGGATCTCTGTGAGTTCAAGGCCAGCCTGATCTACAAGAACTAGTTCCAGGGCAGGTTCTAAAGCTACATAGAAACCCTGACTCAAAAAACCAGAAAAAAAAAAGTCCAGGGTCTGGGCCACAACCTGGGACCTTTTTGGCATCAGGGGTCTATACTGCAGCAAGCGCCATGAAGCTCTGGGAGACCTATGCTGTCACCCAGGGCCATGGTATCATCCAAAGCCAGGCTGCTGCCAAGGGCCATGTCTTGGTCTGTGACCCTATAGCAGCCAAGGTCTGGGTTGACATCCTTGGCCCCTATTGACACCAAGTGACGTGTGGATACCTGCCATCAGGTCCATGTTGGAGTCCGAGGGCCTCGTGCTTCAGTCAGGACAATACAGATCTGAGTAGTCTTTGTTGTTGCCTGATGTCATAGTTGTTATGGTCGCGTCCCGGGACCCCCAAACAGGACTACCACAGAGCCACTTTCTGATGCAAATACACTGGGGTTTATTGATTACAAGCTAGCTAACTCCGACCATAACCCTACACCCCAACGCAGCGTGTTGAGGAAAATGACCCTGAGGCTTCAGGTAAGGGATTAAAGGGAAAATTCACAAGGCAGGGTGGCACAAGCCTTGGCTTTTTGGGATTGGGTAAAAGTATACAAGTTTTGGATTCATTAGTTGGGGAAAAGGGTCATTGGCTGGGGTATAGGGGAATTTCAAAACAGCAGTTAATCAGATACCTACGAGGACGTTAGAAGCAAGCAGATGTTGTTGGGGTACCCTGGTGGGGTCACTTTGACCAGGGCTGGCACAGTTTCTTGGGAATGAATGTTTATGACTTTGCTGGACTGCATTCAGCCCCCTAGTTAGGTCCTGTCTAAAATGGAGTTCTTTCTCAGAATGGAGTTTGTTCTGCTCCTTCATAATGACATTTGAGCCAGAGCTGCAATTGAGGGGCCCCGTCTGCATCCATGGCCCTACTGCAGCCAGGGTGTGTGTGCTTATGTCCAAAGCTCCCGTTACCATCGGAAGCCATGTGGATGCCTGAGGTCTGGGGCCATGTTAGTGTCTGAGGGCCACACTGCCACTGGGGCCATGCCAATATGAGTGCCCTGCACTGCCACCCGGGGCAATGGTGAATTCCACACTGCTGCTGAGGACCATAGTCCTACTGCAGCTGGAGCCTGTGTTGAAGACCCTGGCCTGTGCTGTCACCAAAGGTCACACAGAAGTCTGGGTTTGGGACCCTATCCAGGAGTTCTGCCACCCCAGAGACATTCTGATCTGAGTGGCTCATGCTTCTACCCAGGGACAGGATGTCATCTGGTCCTGAACTGCTGCTGAGGACCATGTCTGGATAGGTCCATGGTCCTGCTGCACCTGGGGGTCTGTGTTGAAGTCTGTGGTCCACGTCACCTCAGGGATCAATAGGAACGATGAAATCAGAGTGCCATGGTGAGCAGGTTCTGCCCTTTGCTGGCCCTAGGAAAGCTGATCCTGTCCTTTACTGAACACCTCAGCAAGAGAGTTGTCCGACTCTCGCCTCAAGGGAGAGCTGGCCCCTGCACTCGGGAGAGATGGCCCCACCTCTCACCACAGGTGAGGAAGAACTGACCCTTATGTCTTGGGCATACAGAAGCTGTTTGCCGCCTCACCTGACGGAGGTACCTCTCATCACTGACCACCTCAGCTGTCAAACAGGCCCACATCCAGGGCCTTGGGGTGGCCCACCCTAACATCTATTCCAGCTAGGACCTGTTGGATCTGGTCCTGTGGAACAATACCTCCAGGATCTCCAGTGCCTCAGGTCAGCTGCTGAATATCCAGGAGTTTCCGTGAGGGTCCTTTGAGGTTCGGACACGCTGGTTCCCAACGTGGCAATGATGAATCAAGAGCTGTTGCAGAGGCAAGAAAGATGGAGGAGTGGAAAAGGGTTTTTGTTTGTTTGTTTTTGTATTGTATTTATTTGTTTTCCGTGTTTGTTTTGCTTTTTTAAATTTTATTTCTTGAGGGTTTTTGGGGTGAGGGGAGGACATGGCAGGGACCGGTATTTGAGTGGAACCAGGGTGCATGATATGAAATTCCCAAAGAATCAATAAAGACATTATGTTAAATTAACAAATGTCTGTTCTGGACCAAAAATAAATAAAGTGAGGAACAACCAAGGAATACACCCGATGTATTATTCTCTGGCCTCCATGCTCACAAAGAAACATGTGCACATACATGCATTCCACACATGCACAACTTCCTCTCTTCCACACACACACACACACACACCTAAAGCTAGAGTTGTATGACATGTCATCTTGAATATAAGATGTTTTGGGGATTTTTTTCCTCAAAAATCTTTCTATACTCTATGATTTATTAGTGACTTAGGCTGATGACATAAAAATACTAAAGGAAAAGCAAAATATGAGAATTTAAGAATTTCATGTTGTGATATTAGGAAAGACAGTTAAAAGATAAAACAATCATTCACCAAAAGAAATCAGAAAAATGTGAGCAAAAAATATTAAATATAGCCGGGCAGTGGTGACACAAGCCTTTAATTCCAGCATTTGGGAGGCAGAGGCAGGTGGATCTCTGTGAGTTCGAGGCCAACCTGGTCTACAAGAGCTAGTTCCAGGACAGCCTGTTACACAGAGAAACCCTGTTTCGAAAAACTATATATATATAATATGTATTTGTTATAGATAATATATTATATATATTAAATACTGTGAGTGTTTAAGTTCTACTCTCATGATGAATGTGAGTATTGCCATCTCTAAGATCTAGTAGCATAGGTACAACCAAGTGTATACGTTTGACTCTTTATAAAATAGTATTTCATTAACTCTTTGAGAATTTCACAGAGTATTTGGTTGTATTCATCCCAAGTCTTCCCACATCACCCTTCTCTACTTGCCCAACTTCAAGCTTTCTTTTTATTCTCCCATGTTGAGTCCAGTTTCGCATTTGGTTGTGGGGCCTGCCCCACAGTGCAGCCTAGGGAGCATTTGTAAACATGGAATAAATTCCAATTCTTTTTCTAGATGGTTGAATTTGATTTTCTAGAATTTGTTTAAGAATTTTTCATTTAGACTTATGTGATATGGCTGTTTATAGTTTTCTTTCCTGTAATCCTAACTCTATCAGACACATTAGGAATCAATCCCTCTCATTATCTTTTTCTGGAAAAATGTCTAGTCTTAATATCAATTTCTCTCTTTGACTACTTGGTTAAATTCACTAGTGAGGCTCTCTGGGCCTCATGCCTTCATTTTGGAAACATCAATCATTGATTCAGTAGTCATATAATATGTTTCCCTTTGAAAGAAAAGTCCTTAGTACACTTCAAGGAATTTGTCTGTTTCATTCATTTTATCCAATTTGTGTGCATAGTTAATAACATTGTTTAATTTTAAATGTGAATATTATGGGGCCAATAATGATGGTCCCTTTCACAACCAGCACTAATAGTGTTTCTTCTCCTTTTTTTCTTTAGTGAACCTGGTTAATGATTTGCCGAGACTCCCTTGATCTTGACTCACAGTGCAGAAATGTATTGTTTGATTTGAATTATTTCAGGATTTTACAGGTGTCTTTGAGCTATTGGTTTCTACTTTTAATTTCACTGTGTTCCAATCATATACTTTGCAGATTTCATAGTCTTTAAAGCATGCTATGTCTTGTTTTATATTCTTAAACATGGCCTTTCATGGTGAATGTTGCATGTAACTATGAGAAGAATGTCTATTCTGCTACTGTTGGATAAAATACATTCTCCAAATGTCAATTAGTTCCAGTTGATTGATGGTGCTCTCCTGTTGAAATATACATCTTAAGTTGTTTTCTGCCTGGTGCCAATTACTGATAGTAGGGCGTTAGAGTCCTCAGCTGTAATAGTTTCCAACTATTTCTGCATGCAGTCCTATCAATTTTTGTCTCTAGTGTTTTGACACCCTGTTGTTAGGTATGCACACATTAAGGATTGTGGTGTCTTCCAGCACCATCGGATCCTTTGTCATTATGCAATGTCTCTCTTTATTCCTGACAAATTTACTTCTTTGAAAATCTGCTTTGTCTGAAGTTAATTCAGCTCGTTGGGCTTTCCTGGAACAGTACTAGTGTGATAAATTTTCCTTCAGCCCTTTATTTTTTAATCTACCTATGTATTTTGATTCAAAGTCAGTTTCTTGTAGACAATCAAGAGTTGTCTCATTTTTAGATTGTACCCTGTCCTATCTGCCTTTTAATTAGTGTATTTAAACTATTCACACCAGGAGTGACTTTCCCAGTAAATAGATTATTATATACCATATTTTCAGCCATCTTCTGTTTCCCTCTTACATTTTCCTTTCAATTTCCTGTCTCCCCTGATTTCAGTTGAGCATATTATCAGATTGGATTTTCTCTTTATACATAGTTTATCAACTTTTTTATTTTTGAACACTGTCTGAGTGCTCTAAGTTTGCAATGTGCATGTAAAACTGAGGAATCTAAACCTCACTGAATCATGCCATGAGCATGGGCACTGCCGACAGAATGGTTTGTGTCTCTCTGGCACCTTGGGCAGCAGAGTGGTTCTTGAAGGTTACAGTGCCCATTGAGTGGGATAGTGGTGGACAGCCTGCCAGCAGGACCCTCACCTGCTAGCTTTATGGATGCTCTTTCTCAAGTCTAATGAAATTCAATTTGTAATTCTCAGTAGGAATAAAGCTTCTCTTTCTTCTTTGGAATTGTTCACAATTCTCTTTTTAATCCTATCTACACTTTTGATATAGCATTTCTTGATGCAGGAATTTTGTTAATTTCCCTGTTTCGTTTGGTATTTCTATTGTATGTGTCTTACATGATGTTCCATTGCAGTTTTAAAACCTCTTGATTCTCTTTGCTTTTCAGTTTAGGACATCTGTATTGTTGTAGCCTCAGCTAATGCCTCTCTATAGACTGTCCCATGTGCCTATCATTCTTCGTTCCTTTTGTGCTATTCTTAGTTTCTAGCGTTCTTTTTCTGAGAAAGTACTCTTCATGACAGCTTGTGTCCTTTAGCTTACACTCTATGTGTTCTCACAATCACATCTAGTTCCCATTAGAGGTCTTCATTATATTAATTGCAGTCATTTGAACTTGCAGTCATCATCTTAAAACTGCTACCACAGTTGATCCCTTGTTTACTTTCCAACTCTCTTTTGTTTGTGTTATTTTCACTACGCTCTGAAATTGCTTGGTTTAAACCTTGACATGATGTGTCACATAAAGAAACAGGGTGCGACATCCTGTCATACGGAGTATAACCCTATTTACTGTTTGCTGCACCAAGACTAAAGTTCCCTGTGGTGTCACCATTTTCTGTCTTTTGAGTATAACAGGAAGTACATTGTAAGCAACTTCTAAAACTCTAGAATTGATAGAGACATCTCACTGCCTGGACAATCACCCAAAGTTTCTTTTTCACCATTGGGGTATCCATCTTCAGCCTATTGGCCCATAGTATCCAGCAGACTTTTGCATGAAGAAAAAAATTTCAAAGACAATTTCACATATATTGGCAGTTGGTTAGGAATTTTCTTCTGTGTCCTGAAAAATGTCTGGCAGACTCTTTGATGAAGGAGGAACCCTGAAGGATGGTCTCACCTTTAGGCAAGTTCAACAGTCATTTCTCTGCAGGTCCTGCATGTCCACTTAGCAGTCCAGGCAAGAGCAGTTTCTTCCCCAAATGGCTAGAAAACTCCATAAGGAACCTCTTTAATGCCCATCTTCCTCTTGAAGTAATTGATTCTGCCAGGAGCAGATGTGTCCTCCCAGCATTCAGCTTAGTTTTCCTGCCTAATTAAGTTCTGTTTTGCTAAAGGTCCAAAGCAGTTTCTTTATTCATCAATGGTAACCACAGCACACAGAGGGGACTCCAACATCACTGTCCCATACCAGACAGCTCTTGGCATAAGACAGAAACTCTGAATTTTTCTTTGAACAACATGCTTGAATTTAGAGAAGAATAGTGGCACCAATATGTAGGAGGAGAGAGGTCTTTATTGGTTTATAGTTGCTTAGCCCTGAAATAATCACATAGAAACTGTACTAATTAAATCACTGCTTGGCCCATTAGCTCTAG